>JACEFZ010008697.1:240000-792500 GCA_014155875.1 Cepaea nemoralis
TAAAGAACGCATATCTTATATAGTAATGAAGGATCAAATGTTTTGGAGATGGAAATTCAGAATGCTTTTATCAGTATGAAAACTGGCAAGACCTCGGGTCCACACAACATCACAACGGAAATGATTCAACTTTAAAACACAGACAGGGAACGCTGAGCCGTATAAGGACCACGAAATCATGTGGTCTGGCCCTGCCAAAGCAACTGCAGGCGGAATTCAAATTCAGTAAATCTAAGAGCTTTACAAACCATCAATAAATCTAGTAGCAACATAATCAATAGCAGCTAAGATCGCACTCCTCACCAAAAAGAAGCAGTTCCAGCCATCCCATTGGGGGTGAGTTCATTAAATGCTTGACTAAATGTAGCAGGCGAATTCTGATGTTGATAATTTGACTAAATGTGGCAAGCTACATTTTACGTTGATAATTGTTTATTGGTCCGCAAATGTTATAAAATGTTACAAATAACCATGCCCCTTGGTAGAAATAAAATAGTTCTTCATCCCTGCCTTAGAAGAATATAGAACAGACCAGGTTACTATGCTACTGAAAACAATACATGATACTAGAGATATGCCTCTTGATTTATGTAAATCTACTTTAACTGCAGTCACGTAAACATTATGAGCCTTGAAATGTGAAACACTTTAACATTAGATTCCGAGCCACATCACAAAGATTTTGCTAAGGATCATCATGCACAAAGATAGAAAGAAAATACAACCCGAAATGGGACGCAGAAGTGTTTCCAAGGCATTAGGGCCAGGTTATATACTGGCCAAGACCTATTGACGCGTCCTCGTCGAGCGTCCTGAGCAATAGGTCCCTTCGGGGTCCTGGCTAAAGTCAGTAGGATCGCCGATTCCTCCGAAGTCGGAGAGTGTCTGCCTGTACGGCGAGGAACCACAAGTCTGCACATCAATAAGCCAGACATGGGACAACGGATACTCACGCAAACCTCAGGTCCTGTATGACATCACACTGATGGACAACAGGATGCCTTCATCCGACATACAGGACTTCGCGTTGGAGCTCAAGCCAACGAACAAGTGAACAAGCAAGCAAACAACCCGAAATACAGTGAAAAACAGCCTGGGTTTGTAGAAGGTAAGAATGTCACAAATTGTGTGTACTTTTCTTTGTTTCATTGACAACACAAATGTGTTCTCTAGAGTAAGATATGTCATGATCAAGATCTTGCAGATCTGCAAACTGATGGGAAAGACCTTAGACTTGTTAAAAACATATACTGGAAGCAATAAGCAGTCGTTATAATTGATTAATGAAGTAGGTCAATACTAGTCTGTCAAGAGATGTTGGTGACAGGGATGTGTAATGTCTCCTGAACTGTTTTTCTTATGTAGCGACAATATTATGAGACACGTAAAGAATGTGAAAACAACAAGCTGCCATCAGAATTGATAACGATGCAGGTCAATATCAGCCTATTAAAAGAGGTGTGAGGCAGGGATGTGTAATGTCTCCAAATCTTTTTTTTTTTCCTGTAGAGCAAAAATATTTTAAGAAATATAGAAGATATGGAAGGAATCAACATTGGGGGATGATACATCAATAACATTAGATATGCAGATGATACAGTCTTGGTTGCAGACAATGAACAGGACCTGCAAAATTTAGTAGATGCGGTTGTTGCACACAGTGAACAACTAGGGTTAGAACTGAATATTAGGAAGACACAGATTATGATCGTCACTGGGAAGAAGAAAATACCACAATGTGATATACGAGTAAATGGGCATATTCTTAAGCAAATGAATCGATACAGTTATCTCGGCACAGTCATAACATCTGATGGAAGATGCCTTGAAGAGATTAGAACAAGAATTGCCATTGCGACCATTTGGTCTCCAGGTATGGTGTCCGCCTCGAGTGCTGGAGGTCCCGGTTTCAAGCCCCGGTGAGAACCGGGATCTTTTCACGTGGACTTCTAGTTATACAATTTCCCCTGGTCTCTGGGTAGTGAGATCGGACGCCCGTGTGTATTGTTGCTCACGTAAAAAATCCCTTGGTAGTTGGAAATCGAAAAAGAGTAGCCTAACGGCGCTGGCCGGGCAATATTTGGAGTTAAAAATCTACACAAAGTATTTAAGGATCCTCGCCGGTGCTACGGAGTTCGTGCACTGAGCTGAGTTTCTCCGGACTCAGGCTTGAGTTAGGAGAAGAACGGAGCACTTATGGGTTACACCCGTGTGCCGTGATGTTGATCCGTCGACTAAACTAAACTAAACTAAGACGAAAAACATACTGACCAATAAAATGAAATCAATTGAAACGAGAAAAAGAGTGTTGAAGTGCTACATAGAACCTATACTTTTTTATGGATGTGAAGCATGGACAATAAGCAGTCAAGCTCAAAAACAACTGATGGCTGTGGAAATGTGGTTTCTGAGGAAAATGCAAAGAATACCATGGACAGACAGAAAAACCAATGAACAAGTCCTCCAAGAAACAAATTAAAATCGTAAACTGATTACAGTCATTAGACGTAGACAGTCAAAATGTTTTGGACATGTTATGAGAAGAAATAGCATGGAGAACTTGGTGACAACTGGTAAGATCGAAGGGAAGAGACCAAGGGGAAGACCGAGAAGTAAATACCTGGATGGTTTGGCCACGTGGCATGGTCGAGACAGGAACACGCAGCTGATCCACGACTCTAGTGAACGAGTGAGATGGCAGAACATGACCGCCCACGCTTATCGGCATGGCACATGATGGATGAAGAGGGTGTGAGAGTAATCAGGGGACACTGTATATCCCGGGAGCTGGGGGGGGGGGGGGGGGGGTGTAACGACTAAGTGTTTACAGAATTATATGTTGGCTCTACATTACAAGTCACGTTATGTCGTTAAAATTACTCCGCAATAGAAAAGTACAAAAATTGGAACTTTGTCAGCGCGCGCCAATATAAAATTAAACACAAGGGTACTTTAAAACTATGTATTTCCTTTGTGAATTGAAACACAGAAGTTACATTCAAAATTTTGCACGATTTATTGCCAGGCATATTTGGCTGCATCAGGTGCATACTGTAGAGTTAGTTATATAGCATTCATTGGCACCTTTCCGTCTTGACAGACGATAGTTTGGTACATTGTGCTTCAAAAAGGCTTAATAACTACGACCCATGGCGGTGGCGAGTGTGGCTGGTAAGGCCAGACGTGAGAGACGTAAGATGGTGCACAATGGTGGAAATAACCATGTTTTCACATGCATCTACTGTGGGCAAACATTTGCAGCAAGAATTGGCATTACCGGCTTTGCCTACATAGCATATGAAATGAATAAATGAATAATACCTAAGCTGACACAATTAACTATGTGTTTTAATTGTTTCAGTCAAAGCATTTTTCATTTATTCATTTCATATGATATGTAACTCTGCAGTATGCACCTGACGAGATGCAACAAAAGGGTACGATAACATTAGAACAATATATATTAGAAATATTCATAACGAATAAAGAATAAGAAATGTAAATCAGAAAGAAATATGATTCAGTATAACTAACATATTAAAAATCAACTTCATAAAGTCATCGTAGTGAATGGAATAGCAAATAGCAATGGAGCAGGCATGGGGAATATCGTCCGCGAAGGAAGGAATGGATGACGAGGACGAAGAGGAACCCTACCAGCTATGTATCAGAGGAAGTCTTCTAACTTACAAAGGAATATAAAAATATGAAGCCGCACTATGAACTACCACAATTACAACCAAATCTGTAGAAGTAGCTTGAAAGAGGTGGAAAGTTTAATTTTCGACGATCGGTCGGACGGACGGCGGAAAAGGGGTGGGGGTGAGATGTTAAGATTCTGCGAGAAAGCAACAAGCAGAAACACGCAAAAATACCTTACCTCAAACCATGTAAGCAACAATCACTGTAAATAATATTGAGAAATATTAATCAAGCTAATATAATAGCGACTAAGAAAAGTAATAATAAATACCTCAAAACGCGTAATAAAAATCCGGCGTTTCGGTTTACAAATCTGTGTCAGAAATAACACAGTTAGGGCTAATAATACAATTATTATAAATTATATCTTACAATCTCTGAACATCTACGATAACCGGGTTAAGAATAACGTTTTCTAAAGAAAAATAAACCACGAAGACCAGCCAGTGGTAGTTCCATTGATGTTGGCGAACCGAGGACAGGAAATGTGTTTAGTCGTGGACTCAGTGTACGGAGTGTACTTTGGTACAGAATTAGGTCGATGTGGAACAATGCGTCAGGTCGCTATTGATAGATTTAAATATAGATCTATATGGTGCAAAGTGCTAGATATTGTTTATAAGCTCTACCAAGAATTTATGAGCCTAGGGGACTGTTTCTGTCTCTCTCTCCCTTTCCCTATCTCTGTCTCTCTCTCTCCATCTCTCTCTCTCCATCTCTCTCTCTCCATCTCTCTCTCTCTCTCTCTGTCTCTCTCTCTCTCTCTCTCTCTCTCTCTCTCATATGCGCACATACACACTCATATATATCATAAATACACACATGCATACATACATTCATAATATTCATACAAACCTACCTACCTACCAACCAGCAGATAGATGTGTCTACTGACTAACGGCCAGGTAGACACATATACTCGCGCAAATAAATAACGTCACTGCACAATAAATATATAAAAATGAGCGTGTTGTAACTTTGGCTGTCTATTTGGACTTTCCACACCAACCATATTCCTTACCACCTTTCGGCTGACTACCTCTGGCAAACAACCCTTACGTCCCTTTATTGCTATGTATTGATTGCGACAGTATCAAGCGGGTAGAAAATCGTGTCACTGAATTGTGTATGTCCCAGCCAGATATTGTAGTGCAGTAGCAGTCTGGCAGATGAGGACTTCAAGTTGTGAATTCTATGGTGAAGTGCCCAACCAGCCTACCTCGCGCTCCGCAGGTCATGAGTTCATGTTTGTGACATAATCATCTACCATCATTGTACAGTACGTCAAAAATTTGCACATCAAAAACAGAGGGAGTTATACAATTGACAGCACTAACGAGAACGAACACCAACATGACACCGGAGATGGACGGGTGTCGTCTAAATTTGGAAGTTACAGCGTCTACAACTAGGGAGATCATTGGACGGGGTAGGTCACGTGATGACGACTCTGACCTGCCGCCAGCATTCGATATTCAAATTGCGCACTTCTTCTACAACCGCCCTGACGAACGGTCAGATCGCTAGTGTGACCTGTGTTTTTCCTGAAAAAGACGGCAGTTTGATCCGAAATCCGAGGTAAGCGTGTGAATTCTCAGATCTATCTGATGCTCAGATGTATACAGTAGAGGTATCTAGTGTTTGTGGGTTAATTTAAATGTATTACTGATAAAATAAAACCTCTGAAATGTTAAATTGTCGACTGCTAACTTCTGACTACACCAAGCCTTTTCCCCGGGCAAAACTGGCAATCTCATACTTTCTCAAAACTGCAAGCTCTGAAGTTCTTCAAGATATATGTTAGCTTTAATGTGTGCATACTACAACATTCTATCACAGAAAACTGTACGAGGTGAGAATCCAAACGCACTCTTATGCATTTCATCAAAACTGCTTAAATTGCTATCTGCTAATCCACAAGACAGTTTGTGCACAGGAACCACTGCCTCGCTTGAAAACGTACTTATTTCTGCCTATTCGCAATCTAAAGAGCTGAGAGAGAGATTATATCTTTCCTTTCCCTCTTCATGAATTGAAATAATAGGGTTTGATAGAAAAATAGTTGTATTTATGTGTCAGATTTTCACTTAGACAAGGCACTCATTAGCTGCACTGCCTAAAAACAGGTTACGCTTCACAGACGCCATTTGTGACAGACGGCCTAGATAATCTGTCCAGACCAAAAGGTAAATAAAACCTCGGTCTATAGGCAACTGTTGGTAGCCAACAGGATGGACATGATGTGCACTGATAACAGAAGAAGAAGAATAAAATAATGTGTAGAGGGGAAGAGGGGGATTAGGAGAGGTACATTTGTAGCAACCTCTTACTAATGTACAGTATTGTTGTCATGATTTTGTATGAATTACATTTTGTAACAAATACACATCAGAAGTTATGTATGATGGCCATGAACAATAACTACTTGATGAGTTATACTCATACTAACTGATGAAGATGGGGGAAAGTGGTACAAGCTATGAGAACCCCAATCAACAGAAGTTAACTCATCACACTACTCAACACAGCACACCACTCAACACCACAACAACCGCAGGTAATGGGAGATGATTTATGAGAAGAAGAAGACAAGTTAGTTGATTTGGAAGGTGCAGAGAAACAGTTATCTACACTATGCATAACCAAATGAGTTGATGAAGATGTTATATTTGTATGCCATTTATTAAAAATGCATCTTATCCTTGTCATGGTCTTGCACTATCAGCTTGACTTAAATGCTCAATGGAACAACACATCATCACTCCTATCAATGTCTGACTGTACACATCTCAATGACCCAGGTACACTGAGAATATGCATACAGCAGGGAACAGATGATAGCAGGTGCATACAGTGTGATAATCTCTGACCACACACAAATTAACACAACACCAGATCAGAGGAGGGGGGAACTAGTTCCTACTTTCAGGGTGTTAGATTTCTTCCGACCTTATCCTTCCTGGTGTGTCTTGTTTATTCTTACTAGCATTATAGAGTATTACATTGGTAGGATTATACAAACATGTGTGAATTTTACACAGTGATGTTATTGGTGGCGACCAGAAGAGGGAGGCAGAGAAGATGATCCCCACACTTGAGATGGAATGATACCTCAGGCCTTGACCAGAGCAAGGGCCGCCTTCAGAGTAGCTTCACTGGCAAGTACTGAAACGGATCCATCAAGTCTATGGACCCAGGCTCAACCCAGTCTACCACTCAGAGGTGGCATTTCTCTAACCAAAACTATGAGTCCATGAAACGTGATTTAGACACACAAAGAAATCTCTTCACGAGAAAGTTTGCTGAATATGAATCTGTCACTCGTACAAGTTACAAAATAGTGCATACGATTGCAGAACGAGGAAAACCATTTACTGATGGCAACTTCATCAAAGAGTGTGTGGTGGAACCAGCAAATGACTTGTGTCCCGAGAAAGCCGATTTGTTTGGAACTATCAGCCTGTCGGCAAGTTCAGTTGTGCGAAGAACAGAAGAAATAAGAGAGAACATAGTGCTACAAATACGCGAGAAAACTAGGAACTTGTTGTGGTATTGTCTGGCTCTGGATGAGTCTACTGATCTCTTGAGTACGTCACAACTTCCTGTGTTCATTCGTCGTGTCAGTTTGGACTTTCAGATAAAGGAAGTGTTGGCATTCGTTTTTATCATGCATGGAACAACAACAGGAAAACACATTTTCATCTCATCTCATCTCATCTCATCTCATCATGTTCCTCTTGTACCTTGCGGTGTCGAGGTGAAGTATAAACTTCGTGAGAGTGCCCGGTTATGGGCTTCGTATATCGACATTCCCATGGATTCTGTTATTCCCTCCGTCCAACGTTTACGTGGTCGGCCTCTTCCTCTGTTTCCATCTGGTCTGTACATCATTGCTTGTTGTGGCATGCTGTTGACTGGTAGCCTACATGCATGGCCAAACCATTTGACTTGCTGCTTTCTAATAAATTCTAGAGCAGCTTTAACCCCCACTTTAGTCCTGATTTCTTCATTTCTGATCTTATCTCTTCTTGATACGTTGAGTATTCTTCTCAGGAACCTCATTTCTGTTGTTGTGATTTTTCTTTTCTCTTTTTCTGTCATTGTCCAGGTTTGGCATTGGTAGCACAGAGTTGGTAGGAAGATTGTGTTGTAAAGTGCTTTCTTAGTAGTTATTGATACATGTTTGTTCTTTAGTATTGGTGCCATTTGTCCAATGAGTTGATTTGCCTTATTGCACCTATTTTCGATCTCGTCTTCTGATCTGCCATTTGATGATATTATACTTCCTAGGTACTTGAAGCTCTTTACTTGTTTCAAGGGATGTTCGTTTAGGTGAATTGTTGCTGTTTGTTCTTCTTTAGTTATAGTCATTACCTCTGTTTTGCTTGTGCTAATTTTCATGTTATGTTCCCTACACATTTCGTTTAGACTATTCATGTGGTCTTGTAATTCAGCTTCTGATTTTGCTATTAGTGCTTGGTCGTCCGCAAACAGGAGTTCTCTAATGGTTAGATTTGCAGATGGTTCTTCTTCTGTGTTCTCGTCATGCGGTATTCTTGCTGTCTCTGCTTGGCTGGTTTCTTTACATATGTTGTCTATATATGTTATGAACAAGAGAGGTGACAGGACACAACCTTGTCGTACTCCAGATCTTATGGTGAAGGGTTCTGAGTGTCCTCCAGTTGCTCTCACTATGCATTCACTGTTGTTGTATAAACCTCTACATAGGTTTGTTAGATGTGTACTCACTCCATATTGTTTAAGGATTTCCCACAGCTTGTTTCTATCTACCCTATCGAATGCCTTTTCTTGGTCAACAAAGGCTAAGTAGAGTGTTTCATTGAATTCAATTGATTTTTCTATAAGTTGTCTAAGAGCAAAAATGGCGTCTGTGCATCCTTTGTTTTTCCTAAATCCAAGCTGCGTTTCGCTTAGCTGGGGTTCTAAAGTAGTTCGTAATCTTTTTTCAAGAATTTTGCAAAATATTTTCCCAGTATGACTCAACAGTGAAATGCCTCTGTATTGTGTGCAATCTCTTTTGCTGCCTTTGTTTTTCCAAATTGGGATAATTATGGCGTTTCCCCAGTCTCGTGGTGTCTGTTGTTCTACCCAAACATGGTTGAATAGTCTATGTAGCCAAGCTGTTCCTACTTCCCTTGCTGCTTTACACATTTTCATGGAAGTGCAAAAAGTTTGACAAGACTATAAACTTCAGTGGAATCAGCTTCGATGTGTTACAGTTGATGGAGAAAGAAACAAGGCTGGAGTGAGGAAGAATCTGATGGGGCAGGTCAGGACTCAGATGGACTCTTTGCAAATTTCTAGCGCTCTGTTCATACACTGCATCATACATCAGCAATCACTCTATGAGAAAGACTTAGATATTTTTGTGTGTACTGAAACCAGTCATTTCTGCTGTGAACTTCATTCGGGTACATGCACTGAATCACCGTCACTTCTAGGCTTTTCTTGAAGAAATTGATTCTGAATTCTGTGATTTGCCTTATCACACATCAGTGAAGTGGCTCTGCTGCGATAAAGTCCTGTTTCGTTTTTACAAAGCTCCGAAACGAAATAGATATTTTCCTAACTGAAAAAAGATAGAACTGATCCACAGCTGTCAGATTCAACCTGGCTGTCAAAGTTATCATTTTTGGTCGACATCACATCCTACATGAAGGAACTGAATTTGAAACTTCCGGAAAAGAATAACCTCGTCTGTGATCTCTACAGAATCATTAAAGAATTTCGGAAAAAGCTGTCATTGTTTGAAGCACAACTGGAAGAAGAAAACTTTTCTCATTTTCACTGTTTCAAAGAGTGTTCGCTACAATTGCCGAAGATGTCAACCTCGATTTTCAGAAAATAATTATTCATAACTTGAAGAAGCATTTTTTTTTTTCAGATCTTAATAGAATTGAGAGTGACATTCTTCTGTTCCAGAATCCATTCGATTGCAACCTTGATGATGTGCCAGTTGAACTACCGTTGGAGTTCATTGATTTGCAAGCAGATGACTTGTTGAAAGAAAAGCGCAGAAAAGGAAATCTTGTTGAATTTTACCGCTGCTTACCTGATGTTGAGTTTCCGAAACTGAAGAAATTGGCCGCTGGTATGGAATCGGTGTTTGGAACAACTTATGTCTGTGAGGAAAAATTATCAGAAATGAAGTATGTGAAGTCAATACATTGAACGAGATTGACTGAAGAACATTTGAAAGCAATTCTCTTAATTGGATGCTGCAATTCCAAACCAAACATTGATGACATCTTGAAAGCCAAATATCAGTTTCACAAATCTCACTACCATTTTTTGCTGCTTAGTTTGTGAGATTCGAATATGTGCACACTAGGACTGATGTAACTATCTTTTTGCTAATGTCGCCTTCTTTGATATCATTTTTTAGTAAATAAATATGTTGGTTGTCTGCGTTTTTTGTGTATTGCACGTCACTCACCTATGATTAATTTAGTTTTTCGTCTTTTTTCCCAGAGCTTTCGTTCTGGCTTGCAAGTATTGTTAAAGTTAGTTGCATATCGTTTAAAGGATGTTTGCAGTCAACACCAGCATTTTTTTGCTGTTGCTGATGTCTTGGCAATTTTACGTTCAGTAGTTTGCAATTGCTTTATGAACGACCGGTACCCATACCATAGCGTAAAAACCAGCGTAACGTGGTCTGCTCCCAAATCGCGCAAAGCTGTGTTTCGAACGCGGGTATGTGGGATTACGAACCACGTCCTCAGTTTCGGCATCATAGTTATGGCAGTACTTTCCTGTTGGTAACCCGGCCGTGTCCCTAGTATTATTTGGGTATTCTATGTACAGCCCTCAGGTCAGGTCTTAGTCAGATATGACTGAGCTACCGTATAACAGTAGACGGTACTACCTGGTTTCTGTTAGAGCCGAACGTTGGGCGGCGCTTACCAAACCCGACACCCCACATTGTGCCAACGGCTTCGGGCGGAAGAGCGCAATTGGGAGGGTACAAGCCTTACCCTGGTGCGAGGAAATGCAACCCAAAGACAAAATAAGTCATGGCAGGGCAGACCAGGCCCTAAGCCTTGGTTGGCAGCTGGTCTAGGATCGAAGCTCCGACAGGCGGACAGTTAGAGCATTGCTTTGCTGATCCGGCAGCTTCTGCAGCTTGTCTTGTTCCAGATGTAGGGGTGTTACCTTTCCTCTGGAGTGAACTAGGCAGGCCGAGAGAGGGATCATGCTGCATGGGCAACACATGATCTCTATATTTTAGCCCAGGCTTTGTGCTATGGAGAGGCAATAACTCCATCCCTGGTCTTAACTGGTCTCGGAATCAAAGCGAGAGGCAACTGTTACGGGTTATAAGTCCTTGTCAGTTGGCGTAGACATGGGGCGCCACGCGTTGCCTCTGACGGTGGGAGACACCTATAGGTGTCACTGATCAGCTACCGCCCGCCTCAAGCTGGGCAGCCCCCAGCCAATTGGGTGCTGATCCGCCACAGCCTGCCTGCTTCAATGGGTGCTTGGGGCTAGGACAAAATCTGAATCGCAGGCTGTAAAACCAATGCACCAGGTACAAACAAAAATAAAAATAGAAACCTCAAGCTACGGCTTGCAACCTGGAACGTGAGAACCATGTGTCCAGGATTTTCCACTGACTTGACCAATATTGACGATGTGAGAAAAACGGCTGTGATTGATGCCGAACTCAATCGTCTTAACATTGATATTGCTGGCCTGCAGGAGACTCGCCTCGCTGAGGAAGGGTCACTCAGGGAAAACAACTACACCTTTTTCTGGAAGGGTAGAGGGCAGGCAGAAAAAAGGCAACACGGTGTGGGCTTTGCAGTGAAGAATTCGCTACTGGGAATGATTGAAATTCCAACAGGAGGAAATGAAAGACTATTATCCCTGCGCTTGGCAACCTCTTGTGGGTTTGCCACCATTATTACTGCATATGCACCGACACTCGATTCCTCTGATGATGTGAAGGATTTGTTCTATGAGGAGTTAGACTCCGTGATCAAGGCAGTTCCAAAATCTGACTACATTTATATGCTCGGTGATTTCAATGCTCGTGTGGGCAAGGACTCGAGTTCATGGCCAGTGTGCCTTGGAAAATACAACATCGGTCGCATGAATGAAAATGGGCAAAGGCTGCTGGAGCATTGCACCAGTAATGACCTATGTATTACAAACTCTTTTTTTAAAACAAAAGAGATGCATAAGGTCACATGGAAACATCCAAGATCCGGCCATTGGCACCAGCTGGACTTCATCATCACACGGAGACAACATCTGAACCATATATCATTGACTCGTAGTTACCACGGTGCTGACTGTGATACGGATCATTCTTTGGTTGTTGCAAGGGTTAGACTGAGACCAAAGAGAATCTACACAGCTAAACACAAATCTAGCCCCAGGATTAATATTATTAACACTCATGATCCTGAAAAGTGCTTTCAGTTTCAACAGCAACTTGAAGACGCTTTCACTGATACACCAGAAAATTGTACAGTAAATGAAAAGTGGGGTCAAATTAAGGAAACTCTTTATAAAACTGCCGTAGGGGTTTACGGCACTGCGGATCATAAGAGGCAGGACTGGTTTGCGGCCAACAGCGAGACTCTGCAGCCCTTGATTGATAAGAAGAAGAAAGCTCTCTTAAGAAACAAGGAAAGACCAACGCGTAACACTCTGAGTGAGCTAAGGCAAGCTAGGAAGGATGTGCAAAAGGCTGCCAGGCAGTGTGCAAATGATTATTGGATCAAGTTATGTGAGTCCATTCAAATCGCAAGTGATAAGGGAGACATAAGAAGCATGTATGAAGGAATAAAGAAAGCCTGTGGTCCAGTGATCAAAAGAAGTGCACCATTGAAAACCTTGACTGGAGAAGTCATCACTGATAAGAAACAGCAGATGGACAGATGGGTAGAGCACTATTTGGAGCTTTACTCAAGTGAGACCAAACTAGCGGATGATGCCCTCAACGCCATAGAGGCTCTACCAACTCTTGACCACCTGGACACACTTCCCACCATAACAGAAGTTAAGTGTGCTATAAATGAACTTGCATCTGGCAAGGCTCCAGGTAAGGATGGGATTCCAATAGAGGTTATAAGGAGTGGGCAAGACACACTCACTATACAGATCCGCCAGCTAATAGAGCTATGCTGGCGTGAAGGACAAGTCCCACAGGATTTCAAAGATTCAAGCATCATAACACTGTACAAGAACAAGGGCGATCAGAGCGACTGCAACAACTATAGGGGTATCTCACTTCTGTGTATTGTTGGAAAAGTATTTGCCAGAATTGTTCTGCGCAGACTTCAAGTCCTAGGAGATCAAGTCTACCCCGAATCACAGTGTGGCTTTCGACAGAACCGGTCTACCACTGATATGATATTCTCATTGCGACAAATGCAAGAAAAATGCCGTGAACAGAATCAACCACTGTTTATTGCCTTCATCGACCTCACAAAGGCATTTGATTTGGTCAGTCGTGAGGGTCTGTTCAAGGCACTAAAGAAGATTGGCTGCCCACCAACTCTTCTGTCCATTGTGGAATCGTTCCACACAGGCATGAAGGGTATAATCAAGTTTGATGGTGCAACTTCTGAAGAATTTGAAATCAAGAGTGGAGTTAAGCAAGGTTGTGTACTAGCTCCCACCCTCTTTGGAATATACTTTTCACTTCTACTGAAATATGCATTTCGTGATCAGGATGGTGGTATATACATTCACTCACGCTCAGATGGCGGCCTCTACAATGCTCAGAGATTGAAGGCTAAGACCAAAATTAGGAGGGTACTGATCAGAGAGTTGCTTTTTGCAGATGATGCTGCAGTTACGACCCACTCTGAGGAAGAATTGCAATGTCTACTATCTGCATTCTCCAATGCTTGTTCTGAATTTGGCTTAACAATTAGCAAAAGAAGACACAGATTATGTCACAAGGTGCACATGGGGTACCATCAATCTTTATTGACGACGCCGAACTAGAGATAGTAGACCATTTTACATATCTAGGATCAGTGGTAAATAGCAAATTATCCCTAGATCAGGAAATCAACATCCGGATTGGTAAGGCAGCAACAACAATGAACAGGTTAAGAAAAAGAGTCTGGGAGAACAGGAAGCTTACTGCCAAAACAAAAGTCCTTGTCTATCAAGCCTGTGTCCTTAGTACTCTTCTCTATGGCAGTGAAACCTGGACAACTTACTCACACCAAGAGAACAATTTAAACAGCTTTCATATGCGGTGTCTGCGAAGAATTCTTGGTATTAAGTGGCAAGACAAAATCACAAATACTGAAGTATTGGAAAGATCAGGGTGTGTGACAGTTTATTCCATGCTCAGTCTTCGTAGACTTAGATGGATAGGACATCTTAGGAGGATGGATGATGGTAGAATACCAAAGGATATATTTTTTGGTGAATTACAGATGGGTAAGAGATCTCAGGGTCGGCCTCTACTACGATACAAAGATGTGTGTAAGCGGGACATGATTGATACAGGCATTGATAATGTACATTGGGAGCAAGTCGCCACTGAACGTGTTGCATGGAGGGCAAATATCAGAAATGGAATAAAGTCAAAGGAGAAAATTATTGCAGAAAAGTCACACACCAAGCGTTTGAGACGTAAGATGGTGCATGATGGTGGAAATGGCCACGTGTTCACATGCACCCACTGTGAACGGACATTTACAGCGCAAATTGGCCTTATCAGTCACACTCGCTACCGCCATAGTTAAAAGTTATTATGCCTTTTTAAAGCACAAACTATCGTCTGTCAAGACGGCAAGGTGCCAATGATGTACAGCCCACTATGATGCTGACATTGAGTCATCAAGATAGCAACAGAGAAACTACGAAATACCAGCCGTGGTACACAACCTGTGGTGCTATTGACAGATGCAAAATCAGGACTCGAGGCGCTCCTGTCTGGGAAATTGCCCGTACTAAGGACACTACTTTCTGAACTTAGCAGTCAGCATAAGGTCACCAAACAGTGGATACCATCCCACTGTGGAGTACCCGGAACCGACAGAGCTGGTCGATTGGCTAAGGAAGGCGCAAAATAAGAACAGCTGATGTGCCCGTTACATACCACCAAAAGAAAAGAATGATCAAATCAGTGAGAAAGCCACCAAAAGCTGTTCAAGATGACTACCACGTTATGGGCAGACCAGAACAAGTTATTATTCTGTGCCTCAGAACAGGACACAATAGAATACGCAACCACATGTATACAAGCTTCAAGATTGGTGAATCAGCTATGTGCACATGTGGATTGGCGTCGCAGACAGCAGAGCACATACTCCAAGACTGCCCAAAATACAATATATCTTGGTAAATCTTCTGACCTAGAGACGACAGTGGAAGATAAACTCTATGGACCGCTGAATGAACTAAAAAAAAGACAGTTAAATTCATACAAGAGACAACATTACAGTTATAGACTTATTTCAGGCGAACGAAATAAGAAATAAACTTGTGGTTCAGCGTTTGCGTGGATAGGGAAACAACAATGAGGCAAATTTGCACTGTAACCATAACGGCTTGCAGACGACAGAAATATAATCCTAAAGCCAATTTTATACTTGTACAATATATTAATTAAATGTATATGTAAATTATACGGTCAAAGCAATATCTAATAGTTAATGTTTCAACATTATCGTAGAATTGCGCACATTTTTCTTCCTTCCCTTACATGCGGGACATAATAAAGCTAAATACGCGGGCAATTCCAAAATCAACCCCCGATTGGCGGTAAAAATAAATTGGTTGCCATTGTGATACCGTTCATTGCTTGCATCATTCAGTAGCCTTTTAGCTCACTACGCACAAACCTACAGTCGCAATTGTTCATTGGTTCACGAATCGCGAGCCAATAAACATGGAAACTGTTATTGCCTTTCCCGCCGGCTGTAAAATTCGTAGTGTGATTCGTTTTCTTCAAACAGAAGGTCAAAATGCGACCCAAATTCATCGTTGGTTGTGTCGTTTGTACGATGATAACGTTGTGAGTGAATCAATGTTTCGTCCCCAGTCACTTTTCTGTCAAGAATTGCATCTACCGCTTCCCAGTAGCGCAAAAGGAACGTCAAAGCTGAGCCCATACTTTGAACATTGTAAACGTCAGGCAGTTGCGTTGGTACCCACTGTGAACAGAATTTGTGGTAAGCTAACCTCTCTGGGACAGTTCGTAACAGACAAGTCCTATAAATGTGTGGAAATTCTGTTTACAGATCTGAAATTCTGAAACGGCGCTTTCCCGCTACGACTTAGTCGAATTTTTTTAATGATGTCATATGTCACACATGAATGTCGTGCTTGACAACCCTCATCATGCACATCTTTAGGCCTTCTCTGAATTTCCTGCACTAATCCCTCACAAAACTGTCACTCATAATGTTATAACCGTACACACGACAAAGTCCATGATGAATCTCGGTTGCATTTTTACCTTCTGTTTGAATAATACGAATCAATTTTACAGCTGATAGGAAAGGCAATAACAGTGTCCATGTTTATTCGTTCGTGATTCTTGAACCACTGAACAAATGCGACTGTAGGTTGGTGTGTAGTGAGCTAAAAGACTACCGAATGATACAAGCAACGGTTGACGCTATGGCAACCTATTTGATTTTATCAGCCAATCGGCGGTTGTTTTTGGAATCGCCCTCGTATTAGTAAATTAACACTGAATTATGTAAATGATACAAGGTGGGAGAGTAGAATAAAAGCAGTGAGACTTCTGACATTGTAAGCAACACAAAAGATCAGGATAGTGAAGGTCTTGAGCTCTCAATTGAACTGAATCATATAGAGTTGTGAGCAGTAGAGTTGCATGTGGAGCAGACCCATTAGAAGAAAAAGAAAACTTAGCAAACAAACCCCTTAGTGCCATAATTTCCTAGCGTGTTTACAGTTTTGAGAATTCTTCTGACATTGCGAGTTAAAGTATCATCCGATGAAAGCAGTGTTTATAAGCTAAAGATATATTTAAGAACGTCAATGACTCAAGGGACGTTTAGGGATCTAGGACTGTTAGCTATGGAGAAAGAATTGTGTGAAAGTTTGGAAATTTCATATGTAATTCAAGAGTTGGCAAGTATGAAAGCAAGAAGAGTAACGCTTTTAATTATATAGATATATAAAGTGAGTGGCACCTTATCGTCTGGACAGACGAAAGTATGTGGATTGAAATTTGGCCAAAATTCCATCTCTCAGTGCCTAGGCATGGATTCAGAGAACGTGTGTTGCCCATGCAGCATGTTCCCTCCTCGGCCTTGCCTTGTTTACTCCAGAGGAAAGGATAACCAGTACGTCTGGAACAAGGTAGGCTGCAGACGCTGGCGGCTCAGCGTCAGACCTCCAAGAGCAGGCGGAGGTGAGTCTCACCTCCAAGAGCAGGAGCTGAGTGGTGACCAGACCCTCACAACCGTGGGACTTGACGTCCATGTCCATGTCCATTTTCCGAAAAAAAGAAACTTTCCACCGTGTCAACCAGCCTCCGTGGCATCGGTTATAATCTTGGTGGTTCATGGTGCGATATGAGTTGTTCTGTTTCTTTGCGCCAGTGTTAGCTGGCTTGTCTTGTTGACGAGTCTATGCCTGTGACGTCAGCTGGGGGATTCGTTGGCCGGCAAGTTGTGTCTCTTTTGGCGGTTTCTTCTGTCAGTGTTGGCTCCTTGTGCATTTCATTTGTTTGGTTTTAGTCCTTATAAGGACTTTTTATTTGGTCTTCTTGCCTCCTGTTTTGTGAATTGCTTTCATGAGCTTGTCGATATTTGCGTTTTCTTCCTTGCGCTTTTATTCTTTCTCGAGCTTGAGTTTCTGTTGCCTTTTGATTTCTTCCTCTCTTGTAAACCATGGGATCCATTCTCCGTTATCGTAGTAGCATCCATTTGGGTATTCATCAGTTAAGCATATAGTTGTGTACACTGGGCATTTCTGCCAGTGTTTGAATTTCTTGGGATGCTTTTCTGCCATGTGTCTTCTGCATTACTGTTGCCTGAGTGGCAACAGCCGATCATATTCTCTGCATTCCGCGATAAACTCCTCCAGTGTGGGTATGTGCTCTGTGTTGTCGTTCTTGTGCTCGTCTAGGTTCTCTTCATAGGTCTGGCGGGATGTTGGCTTCCCCTTGAGTTTCTTGGGTGTCGTGGCTGGGCTGCTGGTTTTGGCTTGCTGATCCGGCTTGGTCTTTTGTTGTGATTCATCTTGTGGCTTCTTCATGGCTTCTGTAGGTTTGTTTAGGGCCAGTTCCCTTTCCGTTTTTAGCACTTGTCTCTCTGCTTGTATTGCCTTCAGGATCTCCTCATTCTTCTTTGTGGTCTGCACCATGAGCTCCACCTCTTGCTTGATGTTTTGCTGTACTTCTTTTAATTCAGCAAGCATCTTTTCATTTTCATTGGTCGGTGCTGGCATTTGGAGTGATTTGATTTGCTTCTTAAGTTCATCAATATGAATTTGAAGTTGATCTGTTTCGGCTCTTGATACACATGTGGCTGTCACGCCCCTCCGCATGGCTTCCTTAAATGGTGTTCTCGTGTTAATGGCGAACTTTAGGACGTCTCTGTGCCTTTGGAGGTATGGACAGCCCAGGTATCTAGCTCCGTGCTTGCCCAGGCAGTTGGTGCACTTGCTCTTATTGTTTGGTGCTCTGAGGTCAGTTTCCTGCTTGGCCAGCAGACACTCCCTGAAGGCGTGGTGATCGGCGCAATAACGGCATATTTCAGTCTTGCAGCGGCAGATTGTTCGACTGTAGCCGGCCCTCTGGCATTTTGAGCATTGGTTGATTCTCGGTATAAACCATTCGGGCTGTTGCATTATCTTGTTGATTGATACCTGGCCTGGTATCTCGTTGCCCTCAGTCGTCACCGCCGCTAGCGTCGTAAGTATTTTTTAATATGTCAGGATTCGCTCCGCCTTCAAGATTTGAATGTTGAGATTTTCTTCCTGCAGCTGTTTCAGTATTTCTTCATCTGACAGCTCCACTTGACTCTCTTGATCACTCATTTGACTGTCTTTGAGTCGGTGTTCCCGACTCTGGTGTCTTTCTCCTCCCTCTTCTTCTCTGCTGTCTTGGCTCTAGTTAGTGGTGGGCTGACATCGATCTTTCTCGTGGTATCTTCAGTTCATGTGACTGTAGTTACAGGTTCTTGGTTGCATCTTGCAGGCAAGGTCTCTGCTTTCATCTTCTTAGAGGACTTGGCGGCTCCCACACTATGCATCTTGCGGGAGTGCTGTTTCTTGTTGTTGTTGTTTTTTTTTTTTGCGAGACATTTTCCTCCCCCGTATCAGGCTTCTTGACTAGTTAAGGCAACTTGTCTTGATAGCACTGTGAATGAAAAGGGGGGACTTGGCTTAGAGGCGTTCAGCTATATCCCGCAGCAGGGGGCCTTAAAGCAAGTATCTGGACCTATATGAGCGCGTACACCTCTCAATCGTAAGTGTCCGGACCAATGTAAGCGTGTACTACCGTCAGACTCCCTGCCTGACTCTGCGAATTCCGCGACCAGCGAGAATAGGTCCGCCGGAGATGTTTGCTCGTCTATTGCGAACAAATCTGCCTGAGACTGAATAAGTAAAGAAACGATAAAAGTAGTGGTATTTCAATTGCACTTGCGCTCCCACCTATGCTACACCCTTCATGTGTCTTCACAAAGTCGGACTAGAGTCAAGCTCAACAGGGTGCATAATGCATTTTACTATATATATGTATTATATATGATATCTTTGTACAGTTTTGTTTAAAATATACAATATTAAGAATATGTTTAACCCTGTGAAGTATATAGAACAGTGAAAAGAACATCCCCCGTACCGTAGATTATGTTAGGAATCTAACAGCATATTTACAGGTACACAATTACCATTATCTTGGGCGGTTATATATGTGACACGCAAGCGGCTAACAACCCGGAACCGGCACTGTATAGGCAAGCGTGTGTGCATGTGTGTGTGTGTGTGTGTGTTTGTGTGTGCGTGTGCATGCGTGTATGTGCGTACGTTTGTGTGCGTGCGTGCGTGCGTGTGTGTGTGTGTGTGTGTGTGTGTGTGTGTGTGTGTGTGAATATCATGTGACTGGGCTGGACAGTATTGCTTTTTCAAAGTTTTCAGTTTTGCTACATGTTTACATGTTTACATGTATAAAAGAATATTTCTACACAACTGGTTTGTTTAATTAACCTGTGTTGTGTGTTTTGTGCATTTGAAGACATTACTCCCGGGGAGAAAACCAATCCGTTTCACACTTCTGCAGAATGAGTCCATGGTACACAAGCCTTAGAAACAGGTGAACTGGACGAACCCAAGTGAAATCTCGCAGAAATCGATCTATAATGTTCAGGGACCATACTAATCTACTCGTAGAACTAGATATTTTGTGCTATACAATGAGTAAATTGTACCCAGGGTAACTGGAAGAAGGAGGAGGGGGCGGCGGAATAGGACGACGAGGAGCAGGGGGAATAGAAGGAGGAGAAATAGGAGGAAAGAAAGGATGAGGGGGAATAGATATAGGAGAAGGAGACATGGGAATACAAGAAAGATTTCCAATCCTTCACACACATGTTGAAGCCCTCCAGACATTCAGTTATATGGCATACAATGATCTATCTCCATCACACGAACAATGGGAAAATATTAGGAGCGTTCATTTGAAATCCGTTCGTGCAGAACCGCGCGTTGTGGAATCATACGTTCGCTAGCGAAAGAATTTGATGTGTCAATTGGGACAATTCAAAAGGCCTTTCGCAAGAATCTGCAATATCGGAAGGTGTGTTCACAATGGGTACCACGGATGTTGACCGGCCACCAAAAATAGGAACGCATGGGATGGTGTTTGAACCATTTGCTGTGTTACAGAGTGGAGGGTGATGCATTTCTCTTCCGCATAATGGCAGTTGATGAATCACGGTGTCACCACTTTGAGCCGAGCAGCAAAAGAGAGAGCATGCAATGGAAGCATGCTGGATCACCAAAAGCCAAAAAATTCCTATTACAGGTTTCCGCTGGTAAAGTTATGCTGAGCAAAATTTTTTTACCAAGAAGGGCTATTGTTGGCCGACTTTAAAGAACCTGGTGTCAACATCAACTCTACCCACTACTTGCAAACACTAGATAAGCTGGAAAAAGCCATCACGTATAAACGACCCGGCATGCTTTCTCGCGGTGTGATTTTGTTGGGGGGGGGGGGGGGGGGGGGGGGGGGGAATTTCCCACCGGTTGAGAACCACTGGTCTAGTACCAAATATCTATTGCATCTTAAGGAATGTGGAAAGTGGTTATTGTTGACTATTTCAGTTCCCCCGATATTATATCGTTCATGAGCCAGTTCATCATCATCATCATGAATTAAAACAGTCATCATAATCATCAACATAAGGATCATCACGAGGTTAAAACAGTATTATTTTCACTCCCTTCTGCATTTCAGAACAATTGTATATATGTAATATGTCTTATTTAGTTATCTGTGTTGTCCAGGGGAGTTATTCAATAATGATTTCAACGTACAAGATTTTTTTGCTGTTGCTATTTTAGAAGTAAATTGAATTTACATTTACATATGGAATTGTATGCATGGCCTCCACTGATAAAATAATAACCCTACATTAAACACGCCTGAATGAAATTGGGTCAGTGCTGTATCTGGCGGCTTTCTGATTTTGCCACTTTAAATTGCATCTTATTCTGGAACGAACAAAATTGTTGTATAATGAATCAGGCAATTAGATTAGGAATATTTGTTTTTTTTTACAACTGAAGCTAGACCGTCTTAACCGAGTGGTTTAGCCCAATCGCCACACAGAAGAGGGCGTAGACAAGGGAGGTAATTATATGAATACAGATAAGGATATTGTACACAAGGGGGATATAACTCAATTCCACACAAAGGGAGTTGCTGTAGCGTAGTGGCTAGACACTCGCCTGTCGACTCAGTGGCCGTGGTGTCGATCCCCATCGGGGGCGGTTTCGGATTTTTTTTTAAATTGGCACCAGATCTTGGGAAGTAAAGGCGCCCGGCATATATTGACAAATAATGAGAATATTTAATCACATAGGGAACTTTAAATCCTAAACAAGCGAAACATGTATGGCTGCTTAATGAGGAAATACAATTATAGCGGAACATCAACTCAGTCCCAAAGAAGAATTGCACCATACCATCATCATATGTCATGCCGATAAGCTCGGGCGGTCTTGTTTCGCCATCTCACACGATCACCAGTGTCGTGGATCAGCTCACTGTTCCTGTCTCGATCATGCCGCCTGGCCAAGCCATCCAGGTATTTACTTTTCTGCCTTCCCCTATTTCTCCTCCTTCTATCTTGCCAGTTGTCACCTGGAGCTCCAGTTGATTTCTTCTCATAACGTGTCAATAAATTGTTGACTCTCTAAGGCTCCTTTCTCTAATCAGTTTATGGTTTTCATTTGTTTCTTGTAGAACTTAGTAGTTGATGTTTCTGTCTGTCCCTGGTATTCTTTGCATTTTCCTCAGAAACCACATCCCCACAGCCATTAGATATTTTTCAGCTTGTCTGTTCATTGTCCACGCTTTACATCCATACAAAAGTACAGGTTCTATGTAGCACTTAAAGACTCATATATTGCAGAGTGTATTGATGATCGAAGTAATAAGGAAAGTACAATACTCAAATCCTATAGAAAAAGCACGTTTGTTTACAAAATAATGAATACTGGACCAAAACTAAATTCATTTACTTCAAAGAAGTGTGTGCTGTAATGAGAAAACAAGTAACATATGGTAAATTAAGCACGGCTCATCTACATGCCATAAAACATGTTGAGAACATGATATTAGTCACATATTTTTGCATGACTAATTTGCTAGCTTCAGACAATATGTTCTGCTGGTGGAAGGCTGTTGTGACGGGCTTAAGATGGGAAATTAGTATCCAAGTGGATAAATTTAAATGTCAGTCAGTCAGTCAGTCAGTCAGTCAGTCAGTCAGTCGCGGTTCCAACTTCACAGTCGTCCCTATTGTGCTCCTTTCCTGTGCCAGTGAATATCACACAGAATGCTCATCCCTGCCCATTGTGAAAAGTGGAACAGACAGGAGTCTCGGCAAGCCAACAGGATAATGTTAAATACAAAGGTGCATTTATAAGATGAGATATAAGATGCACAACAGAGATTAAGAACAGAATAGGGCAAGCAAAACTGTATAGAACCAGTTTGTGTGGCAGTGAATCGTAAAATGTAAATGGGCAACTTAGGAAGAACTTGGAAGCAACAGAGACGTGGTTCCTGAAAAGAATGTAGCGATTTCCTTGGAATGCGAGAGTAACAAACAACGATTGCCTGAAAGAAGCTAATGAAACTAGAACATTATATACAGAAAGGGACAAGCAGCTTTCTTTGGTCATGTGACAAGAAGAGAGACATTGGAGAACATCGTGACAATTAGAAAGATCAATGGTAAGAGAGGCTGAGGCAGATCAAGAGAAATGATGCTGGATGGATTGAGACAGTGGCATGGAGGAATATCATCACATAGTTGACCCAGAGCAACAATGACTGAGATCTTTGGAGAGACATGAACTCTACGCCAGCTGGTAGGTCACTTGATGATGATGATAGTAGAGCTGACAGGCATGCTGGCAGTTAGACTGTTTTACGATCAGCTGGTCCCAGAGGTGTACTGGTCGGGAAAACTTCAATTTCGTCAACGCTGATGATTGATTCCAGGACCATTATGTCGGTAGGTGTAAGTGGCGACGCTGTGAAGTCGTCTGTCTCGCATTCTGAAGGTCATTAGTTCGTTTTTAGACTTCACTGTTCACGTTTAGACCTTCACTGGAAGTTTTTCCATAGACCCACGGGTGTATTCTCTGAAGTGTCGGGGTTCGTGTTTTGTGTAATGCGTCCCGTAGGCGGCTAGCCGTTCTGCGGAATGACGCCGAGTCTAAAGGGTTAAACCCAGGTGCAAAGAAGTCAAGAATTTCGACTTTTATGTATAACCTCTAACTACCCAATACACCATTATTATTCCGTATAGGGTGCTGCTGGGTGACAAGTGAGCTTACATAATAAGATCTTTGGCGCAGTCACATATGGATGTGGGTCACGGACTATTTCTCAATGGCTAAAGAGGAACATAGGGGCATTTGAAATTAAATATCACGGAACAATTCTAAGGATACCATGGATAAACAGACAGGAAAATGTGCACATTCAACCAGATCTGATCATCGAAGAAAACGCAGCAAGATATCTGGGAATCTTGAAAACTTTGACCATATTAAATACAGCAATGGTTTACAACTCAACAAAAAAAAATGTGGTTTAAAACCCACACACACAAAACAGCAATGGAAGACGAGGCAAGGGTCGACAAGAGCAATAAACAATTAAGATATCCAAGGCATGAAAATGAATGAATAAGAGAAACAGTTCAGGGATCGAAAGCGCTTCCAGCAAATTTCCAGCAGGCTATGGTGGGAATGACGTTCTTCAATGGATATGCTAATTGATCATGATGATCATGATGATGACGGTTGTGATGATAATGATGGTGACGGTTGTGGTGATCATGATGGTGATGGTTGTGATGATCATGATGGTGACGGTTGTGGTGATCATGATGGTGACGGTTGTGATGATCATGATGGTGACGGTTGTGGTGATCATGATGGTGACGGTTGTGGTGATCATGATGGTGATGGTTGTGGTGATCATAATGGTGATGGTTGTGGTGATAATGATGGTGACGGTTGTGGTGATCATGATGGTGATGGTTGTGGTGATCATGATGGTGATGGTTGTGGTGATCGTGATGGTGACGGTTGTGGTGATCATGATGGTGACGGTTGTGGTGATGGTTGTGGTGATCATGATGGTGATCATGATGGTGATGGTTGTGGTGATCATGATGGTGATGGTTGTGGTGATCATGATGGTGATGGTTGTGGTAATCATGATGGAGATGGTTGTGGTGATCATGATGGTGATGGTTGTGGTGATCATGATGGTGATCATGATGGTGATGGATGTGGTGATCATGATGGTGACGGTTGTGGTGATCATGATGGTGACGGTTGTGGTGATCATGATGGTGATGGTTGTGGTGATCGTGATGGTGATGGTTGTGGTGATCATGATGGTGATGGTTGTGGTGATCGTGATGGTGACGGTTGTGGTAATCGTGATGGTGACGGTTGTGGTGATCATGATGGTGACGGTTGTGGTGATCGTGATGGTGATGGTTGTGGTGATCATGATGGTGATTATGATGGTGATGGTTGTGGTGATCATGATGGTGATGGTTTTGATGATCATGATGGTGATGGTTTTGGTGATCATGATGGTGATGGTTGTGGTGATCATGATGGAGATGGTTGTGGTGGTCATGATGGTGATGGTTGTGGTGATCATGATGGTGATCATGATGGTGACGGGTGTGGTGATCATGATGGAGATGGTTGTGGTGATCATGATGGTGACGGTTGTGGTGATCATGATGGTGATGGTTGTGGTGATCGTGATGGTGATGGTTGTAGTGATCATGATGGTGATGGTTATGGTGATCGTGATGGTGATGGTGATCGTGGTTGTGATGGTTGTGATTATCGTGATGGTGATGGTTGTGGTGATCATGATGGTGATGGTTGTGGTGATCATGAAGGTGATGGTTGTGGTAATCATGATTGTCACGATTGTGGTGATCATGATGGTGATGGTTGTGGTGATCATGATGGTGATGTTTGTGGTGATCGTGATGGTGATGGTTGTGGTGATCATGATGGTTATGGCTATAGTGATCGTGATGGTGATGGTTGTGGTGATCATGATGGTGATGGTTGTGGTGATCAT
This sequence comes from Cepaea nemoralis, assembly GCA_014155875.1. Taxonomy (NCBI): domain Eukaryota; kingdom Metazoa; phylum Mollusca; class Gastropoda; order Stylommatophora; family Helicidae; genus Cepaea; species Cepaea nemoralis. The sequence continues at coordinate 265,538 of JACEFZ010008697.1, forward strand.
GATGGTGATGGTTGTGATGATCATGATGGAGATAGTTGTTATGATCATGATGGTGATGGTTGTGGTGACGGTGATGGTGATGGTTGTGGTGATCATGATGGTGATGGTTATGGTGATCGTGATGGTGATGGTGATTGTGACTGTGATGGTTGTGGTGATCGTGATGCTGATGGTTGTGGTGAAAGTGATGGTGATGGTTGTGGTGATCATGATGGTGATGGTTTTTGTGATCATGATGGTGATGGTTATGGTGATCGTGATGGTGATGGTGATCGTGACTGTGATGGTTGTGGTGATCGTGATGCCGATGGTTGTGGTGAACGTGATGGTGATGGTTGTGGTGATCATGATGGTGATGGTTTTTGTGATCAGTATGGTGATGGTTATGGTGATCATGATGGTGATGGTTGTGGTGATCATGATGGTGATGGTTGTTGTGATCATGATGGTGATGGTTGTGGTAATCATGATGGTGATCGTTGTGGTGATCGTGATGGCGATGGTTGTGGTGATCATGATGGTGATGGTGGTGGTGATCATGATGGTGACGGTTGTGGTGATCATGATGGTGATGGTTGTGGTGATCATGAGGGTGATGGTTGTGGTGATCATGAGGGTGATGGTTGTGGTGATCGTGATGGCGATGGTTGTGGTGATCATGATGGTGATGGTGGTGGTGCTCATGATGGTGACGGTTGTGGTGATCATGATGGTGATTGTTGTGGTGATCGTGATGGTGATGGTTGTGGTGATCCTGAGGGTGATGGTTGTGATGATCACGATGGTGATGGTTGTGGTGATCATGATGGTGATGGTTGTGGAGATCATGATGGTGATGGTTGTGGTGATCACGATGGTGACGGTTGTGGTGATCATGATGGTGATGGTTGTGGTGATCATGATGGTGATGGTTATGGTGATCGTGATGGTGATAGTGATCATGATGGTGATGGTTGTGGTGATCATGATGGTGATGGTTGTGGTGACCATGATGGTGATGGTTGTGGCGATCATGATGGTGATGGTTGTGGTGATCACGATGGTGATGGTTGTGGTGATCATGATGGTGATGGTTGTGGAGATCATGATGGTGATGGTTGTGATGATCATGATGGTGACGGTTGTGGTGATCATGATCGTGATGGTTGTGGTGATCATGATGGTGATGGTTGTGGTGATCATGATGGTGAATGTTGTGGTGACATTGAAGGTTATGGTTGTGGTGATCGTGATGATGATAGTGATCATGATGGTGATGGTTGTGGTGATGATGATGGTGAAGGTTGTGGTAATCATGATTGTGATGGTTGTGGTGATCATGATGGTGAAAGTTGTGGTGATCATGATGGTGATGGTTGTGGTGATCATGATGGTGAAGGTTGTGATGATCATGATGGTGATGGTTGTGGTGATCATGGTGATCATGGTGGTGATGGTTGTGGTAATCATGATGGTGATGGTTGTGGTGATCAAGATGGTGAAGGTTGTGGTGATCATGATGGTGACGGCTGTGGTGATCATGATGGTGATGGTTGTGGTGATCATGATGGTGAAGGTTGTGGTGATCATGATGGTGGATGTTGTGGTGATAATGATGGTAATGGTTGTGATGATCATGATGGTGATGGTCATCATGATAGTGATGGTTGTGGTGATTATGATGGTGAAGGTTGTGGTAATCATGATGGTGACGGTTGTGGTTATCATGATGGTAAAGCTTGTGGTGATCATGATGTTGATGTTTGTGGTGATCATGATGGTGATGGTTGTGGTGATCATGATGGTGATGGTGATCATGATGGTGATGGTTGTGGTGATTATGATGGTGAAGGTTGTGGTAATCATGATGGTGACGGTTGTGGTTATCATGATGGTGAAGGTTGTGATGATCATGATGGTGATGGTTGTGGTGATCATGATGGTGATGGTTGTGAGCTCCTTTAACACCATAGTCAGTTCATATTTGTAAAAACCCGATAAACCTATCAACTTGTCCATTTATTATGGTGTGCTGATGCCGATGCCCTTGTCAACCCTGCAAAGGCAACGGTTACATGGTTCTCCCTAAACAACCATATTGTGAAAACAGACCTGTCGGCAGTAAGAATGGATGGGAGCAGTTTGAGTAGAACCCAGTCAATGACATATCTTGGCGTGAGGCTTGGTCGTAGCCTGTCCTTCAGAGATCATGTCGATTACGTCATAACGAAGTCTCGAAAAGGTTTGTCAGCAATGAGAGTCATGGCGACTGCCAATATCGAGCAAAGACTGCTAATACTTCTGTTCCTAGGACTTGTACTTTCACGCATCGAGTATGCCCTGGCCATCCTCACTGTCAGCCCTACACAGATTGGAAGACTCGAAAAGGTACAAAACGAAGCCATGCGCATAATTTTTGGCTGCACGAGAGACACCAGCTGTGTAGCAATGAGATACCTCCTTGACTTCCCGACAATGGAACACAGGAATCAAGATCTGGAGAGCTCGTGCATACTTAAATATAAGTGCAGATGAGCAGCACCCTCTGCATGACGCTATATTCGGAGAAAAGGGTGACAGGCTAAAGAGGGGCAAATCATGGATGGGTCGGGCGGAAGATGTCGTCAGACAGGTTTGTAGTCTTACCAGTATCAACCCCGGCAAGGAATGGGTGCCGGTGCCTCCAGCCTTTAAGTGCACTTTCTCCTGCATTATCACACTCGACAGACGGTGCAGAGAGCAGAACCCTGCCGCTGTCAATGCAGAGGTTAACGCGCTCATCTATGAACACTCAGATAGCCCCGAAGTGCTCATCTATACAGATGGATCTGTTGTAAAGCAGCAGAGAAGTGCGTGGGCATTTACAGCCAGTTCAGCGGGCCGAACCGTTCAAGAATCCAGTGGTGCCCACTCTATGACCACGAGCAGCATGACGATGGAGGTGATGGCAGTTACACAGGCTTTCATATGGCTGGAATCACAGCATTATACCAACGTGTGTGTACTAAGTGATTCAATGAGCATGATTCAGAAGGTCGAAGCTGGATCTGTACGTAGACAGTGGACTGAATCGCTGCGGAAGTCTGTTGTCCGTAAAGTCACCTTCATCTTCGTCCCGGGACATGCGGGAGTCGAGGGAAATGAACGAGCTGACAAACTGGCTGGCTCTGCACCCCCTGTAGATGGCCAGACCATGGATCGTACCGATGTTATTAACGTCCTTAAAGATTTGGCGAGATCAGAGGATTTTGACGTCAGTGATTCCACATCGCTGTCCAGGATGAAAGACCTGGGAGTAAGAATCGGCACAGCCAGACGCGAGAGGTACATCGGGAAAACAAAGTGCCTCGTCAACCAACACAGAACTGGCACTATTAGCCACCAGACGCTGATGCATATGCTGGGGGGAGGATCTGAGCTCCTATAGACATGTCCGGAGTGCAACGAAGATACCCCAACTGATAACTGATAACTGATATGGGGATCAACGCTTAAAATCCTCCACAATTTGGCTCTAAACGTCACTTAATCAATGACCACTTCAGGTTATGCTCATGTCCACAGAAACCCAAAGATACTCTCTATCTAGTTAGTTAGTTAGTTAGTCGACAGATCATCCTCGTTGCACATCGGACCATTCAGTCCATAAGTGCTCGGATCCCCTCCTCAGCAAATCCCGCAGCGTGTAGCGGCTAACGACGCCAGTTCTGTGTTGGTTTATCAATCTTATTTGGCTTCCTGCGTAGTGTTCTTGTTTGGCCACCCCACTTTTAATTTGCTGCTCTCGCAGTCTGGCCATTGTTGTAGATTCACAGTCATCACTTGGTTCTTGCAAAAGTCTCACTTCTCGTAGAGCATTCAGAATGTCAGCCTGGTCCATGGCGCGTCCGCCCTCCACAGTAGCCTCACCTGTGAGCTTGTCAGCCCGCTCATTTCCTTGTACTCCCGCATGCCCTGGCACGAAGATGAAACTAATCTTTGTCAGCCGAGACCGCTTCAGAGGCAGCAACCATTCTCTTCGGATCGACCCCTCCTCTATCCTCTTGATCATGTTCATTGGGTCGCTAAGGAAACAAGCCCTAGTGAATGTCTGTGTCTCGAGCCATGTTATTGCTTTACTTACTGCCATGACTTCCATGGTCAGGCTACTTGTGGTTTCAGTGAAAGCACCAGAGTCCTCCTTCACAATTCTCCCTCCGGCCCGAGCTGTAAAGGCCCATGAGCTTCTCACATGTCGAACGATCGACCCATCTGTGTAGATGACCGCGTCACTGTCTAGCGAATTCTCGAAAATCAACGCTTGTACTTCAGCCTCAACAGCAGCCGGATTTTCTTGTCTGCATTTTCTATCTAGTTGGATGCAAACTGAAAAGGATGTGCAGAAGTCTATTGGCACTTGCACCTACTCCTCGCCAGGTTCTAAGTCCTCAAGTGAACACACCTGTTGAAGAATGTCTTCGGCTTGACCCATCCACGACCGTCCTCTTTTTAACCTGCTGCCCTTCACCTTCCTAATTTCACTATGCAGTGGATGCTGTGTGTTTGCGTTAATTCTGAGGTAGGCGCGTGCCCTGCAAACTAGCATTCTCTCTTCAATGGTTGGAAAATCAAGAAGGTAGCGCATCGCCCTGCATGCTGTATCTCTTGTACATCCAAGAATAATGCGCATAGCTTCATTCTGTATCCTTTCCATCCTTTCTATACTCTCTATCTGTCTATCAATTCTTAAAAACATCCACGTCACTTAATTTATGACCAACCCGAGTTATGCTGATATCCACAGCAACCAAAACATATACTATCAATGTCCATTTATTATGGGCATCACCTTCTAAAACCTCTAACCTCATGGCACTGAACGTTACTTAATCCATGACCACCCCAGGTTATGCCGTTATCTACAGCACCCCAAAAAATTACTATCAATGTCCATTTATTATGGGCCTCACCTACTAAAACCACCAACCTCATGCCACTGAACGTTGCTAAATCTATGGCCACCCCAGGTTATGCTGTAATCCACAGCAACCCGAAGATACCACAATATGTATCTCTTAATATCCCCAACATCATGGCTCTGAACATAACTTCACTTATAGTGACCTCGAGATGTAATGTCAACTACACACACACACACACACACACACACACACACACACACACACACACACACACACACACACACACAAAATCCTAAGAACGTTATTAATATGTCCATTCAATATGGACAACTCCAATTGACCACTCTTACAACGCTACGTTAAATACACCCTCAGGTTGTAACTCAACGTAAATGAAAACTCTATTTTAACATCACAAAAAAAAAAAAAAAACACACAAGGTAACATTATTTAGAACCAAATCCAAGACTGGTCAACGATAACTCAGTCCTAAATACCATAATAATTTTGTCACTTTTACGGACTTAAAATTACAACCCAAAACAACTGACCAAACTAATATGCTAACATCGAATGTTTCAAAGGTGAATGGAGACCACAAATCAAGATACAACACATTTCCCCCTTAAAATCTGTCGCTTATATGGACAGCGTCTATCCCCCAACATTATACAAAATAATATATACAACTACCAACTACTTTAAAAAAAAAACTGAAAACACTGTAATGCTAACTCCTTCCAAACTTGAAGCAATTAAAAACAAATCAACAGATAAAGACACACCCTTTTTTCCCCTTAATTCTGTCGCTTTTACGGACATGGTTTTCCACAATAATGCAAAATAATATATACCCCCAACAAAAATCACTAACCAAAAATGACCATTCATATCTCAATTTCTGTAATTTCAACAGCCACTTCCACCTACTAATCAATCGCAACCCAGCCTATTTATTTTCTATCTTGTATTCTATATAGTACCTCTACGCTTCTTTAATTGGTTCTTCAACAACTCTAAATTTCTTTGGTATTATATATTATTCCTTATTCTCCTGGTCACGGCACCAATTTACCTACCCCTATAGCAGTGTATGGGAGGCAAGGTTAGTCGTGACGTATAGAGGCGATCTTGAATACAAGCAACTCAATTCTGTAGTTTTCTTGTTCCATTGTTTACTGGTGGTCATGTCTAAAATGACAGTAGTATTCGAATCACTTGACAAAATAAGGACAAACTCTTCAAAATCGAGGCTTGCTCAACATCAAACATTCCAGATGGAACCCCAGATATGCGACCGGTCGGGCGGATGGTTCTACGGTTTCTAACCTCTGACTGCCGTCATCACACCACGACACCCTCATAGCTACCTCCAACCATAGTGCTTGCCCATGCCCTGCTCCATAATAAAATCGTTACGTTGCGCACGAGCTAGCCCCTCAATGCCACCCAACTCCTATAATAGGCTACTGCACGTGAATCATAGTGCATTTGTTGAACTTTCATTGTTTAGATCGTTGAACTAGCCTCCTCCTCTTTTTCTCCTCGTCATTCTTTTTCTTTCTCCCCATCCTCATCGTCTTCTTCTTGTTTTCTTTCTTCATCTCTTCCTCCTCTTCCTCGCCCTCTTCTTTTGCTTCTATCTCCACTTTCTCTTCTCCTCCTCCTTCTTCGTCTTCTTGTTCTTCCTCTTCTTTTCTTCCTCCTCCTTCTCTTTCTCTCCCTGTTTTCTTCTTCTTCTTCTTCTTCTTCTTCTTCTTCTTCTTCTTCTTCTTCTTCTTCTTCTTCTTCTCCTCCACCTCTTCCTTCTTCTCCTCCTCCTCTTTCTTCTTCTTCTTCCTCTTCCCTTCTTATACTTCACTTTTTTCTCTTCCTCCTCTTCCTTTTCCAAAACAGGGTAATCATCCCCACATAAATAATCCCCAGTGGTCTAGGCTATGTCGGTACCAATCTGTGCTTGCCTCATAAAGCCGTGTGTCGCACCAGAATGAACAGATATACCCAGTGGTTGACTGATGTCGGTGTGTACACGTCACTGGCAGACAGACAGGCAGACCAGACCTCTCGATGAATAAACAAAGCAGGCAGACTGACATACAGATAGACAGACCGACAGTGCATTATGCAGAAATCAAATTTCCACTCTTTAACCCAGCAAGAAACCATTACCGTGTAAATTAAATTAGCATAAAATTATCACCATATTATTAAATCCCCATGTATTTATTACTGTATGCATTACAGTGGTGTGAATGTAATAAGTTGGGCATTTGACTTGACATTTCATACCACATTTTCAGGTAGGGGACAGGCGTGTAAAGTGTTCTTTTGTGAAAATTAACAACAAATATGTGTTCATTCAAGCATTGGATAGATATACCGTTTTTCTGTGTTGTTAATCCCACGCTAATCCCTTTAACTAAAGAAGTAAGCAGCCGGGAACTAAAAGGCACAATGAACGGTATCCCGACATATCGTTAAAGTTAAATAAATTGGCATGCGTGTATAGTACTGTCAGTGCTTGTTATCTATACTACATGCACAGAACAATGACAACAGAAACGGAAAGGACTCTTTCACACCCATTGAGATGTAATGGGTATATGGTGCTAATCGCTAGTGTAATCGTAAAATAAAAAGTGTTGGGTGGCTTTACAAACTGCATCACAATGACATAAATGTGAGTAGCAAATATGTTACATTACACAATAAAGTGTCATAGCTGTTTCCCAAAAAAAAAATTTTCATTGCATATCCTTTACAGGACATAGTCAAGCCCAGCATTTTTGGCTGTTCGTGATTCCTAGTAAAGTTTACGTTCAGTAGTTTGCCATTTCTTTCTGAACGACCAGCACCCATATCATTTCATAAAAAAACACCGCAATGCGGCCTGCTGCCAAATCGCCCACAGTTGTGTTTCTAACGCGGGTATTCGGGATTAAGAACTGCGTCCGTGACTCCTTCGCCACGGCGCCGACCATAGCTGTTAGTGCAGTGGTTCTCAACCGGTGGGGAATTCCCCCTCCCCTGTCGTGAAAATCACTGTAATTAACAATCAGATGATAAAAATAACAGCGACAGACTGTATTCGCCACTACAAGTTGTTTACAACGGAGAGTCGGCGAGATCAAACAGTGGAGTTGTCTGTGAATGTCCCCACAAGACAGAAATGTTGTAGGCTTGTTATTGTGACCCTAATTGGGAGAATGCAGGAACACGCTAGCTGTGTTGGTTGTCCTAACAAGGAAGGCAATTTTTGCATTGATTAAACCAAAGGGAGAGAAGATTTCTGAAATGGATAATCTGCCCCTGGAACCATCTGATGTTTTGACATCAAAGGAACGTCACCAAAACATCCCAAGGCTCTTGGACAAAAACATGACTTGTTTACAATAGTGTAGCCAAGAAAGTTGACCTGAACTGACCTGTTTTTTGTACCGCTGTTAGGAATTCGGAGAGAGCATCTACAGTGTTGATTTAATTAAAGATTAAGTAACATGTGTCTTTATGGCAAATGGTAGATACCATCCAGGAGTGATGCGGTGTTGCATAAGGTATTAAAGATAATGTATTTAGGCCTAATTAATATAGGCAGTAGCCTTGGTAAAACTAGCTAGAGTAGTGAAGTGATGATTAACTCTGCGAGTTGAGAATAGAGTAGTGAAGTGAGAATTAGCTCTGCTAGTGAGAATAGTATCCTCTAAAAAGTACTGGAGAGTTTTGGTCATAGACCATAACTTTAGGAAGGGAAAATCCCAACTGCACCTCCCCGCGGTAGAGGATGGAAACACACCACGATGTGGCTAACACAGCTCTGGGGACCGAGTATCCACCGGAATAAGTGGACAACTCTGCAGCTGAGCAGAGCAGGGCACTCACTTGTCCTGACAGTCGGAAATGGCTGTCAAAGGCAGAGTTAAAAGACCACCGTGTGAATGTGGAAGGCAAGGGGAAACCACCACATTATCGTCCCAAGATTTCATGGCGACACACATTTCAGAAATAGTGAACGACGTTAATGGCTGTCTTAGGACATCCTCGTCCGGTAGGGACAGTCATGAGCCACAGGTGACACCAGACCGTCATCCAGCTACTGATGGCAAAACTAAAACAATAACTAAACTAAATAAATTTAGAGTAGGAACGTGGAATGTTAGGACATTAAATGAGCTAGGAAAGTTAAACAATGTTCTAAGAGAAATGGAAAACATGAAAATGAATATACTAGGCATAAGTGAGATGAGATGGAAGGGATCTGGCAAAATTATAACCGACAAACACACAATAATTTATTCTGGAGGGGACACACATGAAAAAGGTGTAGGAATAATATTTGATGAAAATACAGCCAAATCTATGACTGGATACTGGTGCATTTCAAATAGAGTTATAATGGTCGAAATCAAAGGCAAACCAATAGATATAAATATTATACAAGTATATGCACCAACAACAAACAGTAGTGATGAAGATATACAAAACTTTTACGATGAAGTTGAAATGGCAATAGCCCAAATTGGATCACAAGAAATAAAAATAATACTGGGGGATTTTAATGCAAAAGTAGGAAAGGGAAAAATAGAGGATAGAGTTGGGAATTACGGTTTAGGTACAAGAAATGAAAGAGGAGAGAAACTAATAGAATGGGCAAATATTAATGATATGATAATTGGGAACACATGGTGTTTAAACACCATAAAAGACGACTATACACATGGAAAAGCCCTGATATGAAAATACGCAACCAAATTGACTACATACTTATTAATAAAAGATTTAGAAATGCATTAATTAATGTAAAGACAATGCCTGGTGCTGACGGTAACAGTGATCATGTACCACTATGTGGACAAATAAAAGTAAGATTAAAGAGAGGGGGGAAAATGGTTAACAACTTGAGACTTAATAAAGAGGTTCTGAAAGTAGATAAAGAAATTCAAGAACAATACAGAGTGACTGTGAAAAATAGGTACAATGCAATAGCTAAAATACAGAGTATAGATGAACAATGGGAAATGTTAAGGGACTCCATTCATCAAACTAGCAAAGAAATATTACCGGAGAGAAGCCAAAAAGCTAAGAAAAAATGGATTAATGAAGAAATCTTAAGGTTGATGGACAAAAGGAAACAGAATAAAAATGACAAACAAGAGTATGCTAAGATAAATAAAGAAATAAGAGATAAATAAATGTGTGAAGGCAAAAGAAAGTTGGTTAAATGAGCAATGCAGAAAAATTGAATTAAATTCCATTAAAGATCAAAAAAGTATGTACAGACAAATCAGCGAGCTCACAGGAAGAAAAATAAGAATAAATACAGGGTGTTTGAAATCAAAAACAGGACAAACTTTATTGGAGGAAGGTGCTATAATGAAGAGGTGGAATGAGTATATAAGAGAATTATATAATGGAGAAAGGGAAGAATTAACAGAAGAAAGTAACTTAGAAGGCCCACCTATTCTAAAAGAAGAAGTCGCTGATGCTATGAAACATATGAAGAAAGGAAAAACAGCTGGGCCAGATGCAATCATTGTAGAATAATTAGAAGTATTGGGAGAATTTGGGGTAGATATATTAACCAAAATGCTGAATGATATTTACAACAGTGGATATTTACCGAGCGATATGCTGAAATCTGTATTTATAGCAATACCAAAGAGACCAGGAGCACTTGAATGCGAAGATTTTCGTACAATTAACCTCATAAACCATGTCACTAAGCTTCTACTCAGAATTATAATGAGAAGAACAAGAAAGAAAATAAAAATGGAAATTAGTGAAGAACAGTATGGTTTTATGGAAGGAAAGGGTACAAACAATGCAATATATATATTACGAACACTAATAGAAAGATCAATAGAGAAACAAAGAGACATATATTTATGCTTCATAGATTATACTAAGGCATTTGATAAAGTAAAACATGATGAGCTGATTAAAATGTTGGAAGATATCAACATTGATGGGAAAGATTTAAGAATAATAAAGAATATATACTGGAACCAAGTAGCAGCAATTAAAATGGGAAATAAAGAGGGTAGTTACGAACAGATAAAGCTAGGAGTACGACAGGGGTGTGTCTTGTCACCCGATCTCTTCTCCCTGTATAGCGAAGTAATAATGAGAGAGATCAAAGAGAAGCCAGGAATACTAATCGGAGGATATAATATAAACAATATACGCTATGCAGATGACACAGTATTGGTAGCGGATAATGCAACAGACCTACAACAATTGTTGGACAGTGTAGTAACAGAGAGTGCACAGAAAGGACTGTCCTTGAATATCAAGAAAACAGTAACAATGGTGATATCAAAGAAAATGGGGACGCCAAAATGTGACATAGAAATAGAAGGGTAAATTCTCAACCAAGTGGATAATTTTAAATACCTAGGGGCACTTATAACATCAGATGGAAGATGTACAAAAGAGATTAAGAGCAGAATAGGGCAGGCAAAGACAGCATTTCAGAAAATGAAGAGTATCTTATGCAATAAGTCGCTATCAATGAATGTAAGAAAGAGAGTACTAAAATGCTATATAGAACCAGTTTTGCTGTATGGCAGCGAATCTTGGAATGTAAATGAACAAATTAGGAAGAACTTAGAAGCAACAGAGATGTGGTTTTTAAGACGAATGTTGCGAATTCCTTGGACTGCCAGAGTAACTAACAACAATTGCCTGAAAGAGGCTAATGAAACTAGAACACTATATACAACAATAAGAAAGAGACAAACATCTTTCTTTGGTCATGTGATGAGAAGAGAGGCATTGGAGAACATCGTGACAACTGGAAAGATCGAGGGGAAGAGAGGCAGAGGCAGACCAAGAGAAATGATGCTGGACGGACTGAGACGGTGGCATGGAGGAATATCATCAGCAGAGTTGATCCAGAACACCAAAGACCGAGATCTGTGGAGAGCCATGAACGCCTACGCCAGCCGGCACGGCACTTGATGATGATGAGTGAGAATAGTGTAGTGGGGTGATATTTGGAGAGATTTAAGAATGGGTTGGGAGATGGTGGAAATGTCCAATAGTGATGTGTCTACTGGGGTTCTGCGATCTGTCTATTGGTTTTTCCTTGTCTTAACCTGATTCAGATTGAGGTGATGAGCCACTCTAATCCATGACAGAGTTTAATTCACTGAGAAATCTCTGAGCAAGGCAGTAGGCCTACATTCAGCTAGTAGGGATTAGTATCAGGCGGCCTTCACCAGATGTGGTCTCTTTCTCTAACAGGTTCCCCTACGTCTATGAGGAAACTCTACACTGGGTTTGATGGAGGTCAACTCTCATTAAGAAGAACATCAAATGAACATTCACTTTATTTTATAAGATGAATAAACACCCAGAAGAAAGTATGGTCGGCACTGTTTATGCTAGGCCCAGGATCTAGAGGGTCCATACGAACCTGGCTCAGTTGAGCAAAACATTATAAACGATTCATTTACAATAGGGATTCACCAAGGTTGGGTGATACTCGTTTTCTTCACCACATACCACTGAACACTGGGGAAAGAACATGGAAGGTGGCGTTCTTGTGGAATAATTTAGTCCAGTGAAGAAGTACTTAAGAACCGTTTGTGTGTGACAATCTATGAAAACGGATTAGAAAAAATGTGAGATCTGTGATATTGAAACCTAGTTTTCACGGTACAGAGATCCGTACTTATCTGAGTTATAGGGACCTTAGTCTTTATAGTGAGTGACAGATCCATGATTAATGTTAAACAATGACCATTTTCGGAGGAGCATGCATCTAGTCGACCCAGTGGATCCCGGAGAAAGTCAACGTCTGGAAGAAGAGACGCATCAATGGGTGAGATGTTCATATGCTAAGCTATCATGCTGTGGCGTACTATTGCTATGATGATCATCTGACTTGGCTCCTGATCTACAGACACACTTGAATTCGACATACATTCTGCATATTACACACACACACACGCTTCTCACACACATACTCTTTGCTTTAATAAATTATTTTTGTATTTATTTGTTAAGGCTAGAGTTGTTGAGTATGTTGTGTTGGGGAAGAGTGAGAGGGGGCATGATCTAGGGGTGAGTGAGAGTAAGAAAGAGGTGTCGACAGACTGAGGGAGTTTTGTGGACGGATTCTGGTGGTTTCTCTAGGACAATAATATTGGGGTAATAAAAATGTGGGTGTTGATTCCCCTCACTCCAGGGACGACACTAAAGTAATAAAGGATTATTTACGACATCCCCCACCCCACGGAGGAAATTTTAGGGTTTCCAGGGAGGGAATTAAGATTATTTCAAGATCGCATTAATACAAGAACCGATTACTTGGTATTGTTTTTCCCTTCATACTGTGCGGTTCTTTACGTCTCACCCTTCTAGAATTCAATTTATAAAGTAAGTATGCCCATAAATCCTGTTTTATGTGAACGTCTAGACTTGTTTTAGTATGTGCTATTAAATTTAGCTTGCATTATTACGTATACTGTGTAGGGGCGGGTTCTGGATTGTTAGGCACGAAATACGAAAGGGGGGAATGACGTTCTGAAAATATGGTAAATGGGGGCAAGGGCCAAAAAAGGCTGAGAACCACTGTATTGGTGTATTATTAGTATTAATATTAGTATTATTGTCATCATCATTCATAACTAGTTATGTTATGCTACGTAGTATTAATATTATTACCATTGTCATCAACATACATAACCAGGTCTGCTATGCTATGTCGAACGACATCACGGCACATTAGGCATTCCCAGGCGTGCTTAGTCTTCCGATGGAGCAGACATTTCAAAGTTATCATCAGTTATCAGTTATCAGTTGGGGTATCTTCATTGCACTTCGGACATGTCCATAGGTGCTCAGATCCTCTCCCCAGCATATGCATCAGCGTCCGGTGGCTAATAGTGCCAGTTCTGTGTTGGTTGACGAGGCGCTTTGTTTTCCCAATGTACCTCTCGCCTCTGGCTGTGCCGATTCTTACTCCCAAGTCTTTCATCCTGGACAGCGATGTGGATTCACTGACATCAAAGTCCTCTGTTTCCGCCATATCTTTGAGGACGTTAATAACATCGGCACGATCCATGGGCTGGCCATCTACAGGGGGTGCAGAGCCAGCCAGTTTATCAGCTCGTTCATTTCCCTCGACTCCCGCATGTCCCTGGACGAAGATGAAGGTGACTAGTATTTCTGTTGACAGTTCGTTTAACTGATTAAGTGCCGAAGGATAATATATTGCCAGATTTGACCTTCAATTTGGACAGAAGGACGATACATCGCCATACAACGATCATCGTGTTATTTATTGTATTTGGTGGTATCTTCTACAGTTTCAATGTTCCGTGAACAGAAATTCGCATGGAGATCATCATGGCCGAATGGTTAAGAGAGCTCGTTCTTCAGCATCCGGTGTGAAGATGCTGAGGTAGCGGGTTCAACCCTTACACCTGTCAGATTAAAATGTTGACTTCTCGTCATTGACTTGGGAAAGTAAATTACAAGTATATCTGAAGTCGGAGTGGGTGTGCCTGATGGCGAGGGAAACTGGTAATAGACAAAGCAAAATCCACACGCAAACATCAGTCCAGGTCACTAGAGGTAGTAGCAAGTGTATGGACTACGCTTGAGTTGTTCCAAGCGAGTGAACGTAAAAATAAAATCACATTATACAGTGTGTATTTTTAATAACTGCAGTTTTTGAAAATATTGCCGGTCCAAGTGTTGTATTCACCATCTGTAAAATTCGTGCAACATAATAGGTAAACACAAAACTTTGACCGGCAATATTTTCAAACATTGCACAGTCATTAAAAAATACACCCTATACTTGTTCATTTGATTGCGTACGACGTTTGGCCCAAACCTACTGTTTGTTTGGCATTGAATTAGTTAAGGAGTTGGACACATAATTGTTCAGACGGACAAATAAGTGTTTTGACACATGATTGAAATATAAGTGTTTAGACTCAAAACAAATTAATGTTAAATAAAGCAAATGTAACAACTAAATATTTACTCTCATTTTGTAATGGCAAAATTCACCTAACTACATATAAAAAATAATATCGGACAGGGGGAGGGGAGAGAGAATTGGGGGGGGGGGGGTGTCTGGGTCTCCGCTGTTAACCTCGTATTTGTATATTTGTATCTGCACTGGTGACAATATTACAGTCCCGGAAATACGATTGCCGAGCCTACTTGTTAGCTCTGTCGTTTCGCAGCCTTATTATTATTATTATTATTATTATTATTATTATTATTATTATTATTATTATTATTATTCATTGTCGTTGTCGTGCTTCTTCTTCTTCTTCTTCTTCTTCTTCTTCTTCTTCTTCTTCTTCTTCTTCTTCTTCTTCTTCTTCTTCTTCTTCTTCTTCTTCTTCTTCTTCTTCTTGTAACAGGGTAACAGGACACGAATGCAACTGAAGGAACTCGCTTAGTAGAAATAGTATGAGTTTATTGTCATAGGCATGTCGTTCATCAAAAAGGTATCTTCATTTTACATGTACATCCTGCTTGGCTGAGAACTGGGTCGCAACTAATTTCTATCCTGCCCCTACGTCAACGCGTGAGCGTCCCTAGATACCTAACTACTATGTGCTCACGCGTGCATCAGCTAATAGATCTGTTTTCCCTTTGCACGCCATGCCCACTAAACCCCTTGAACAGAGGTACTATGTTATATTTCCTCTCTACCCTCAACAAGACTTTTCCCCGAAAAGTCTTAATCCCAACCTAAATCTACAACCCCCTGTTATACTTCAAGATGACTACCCGCTAAGTCTATATTCTTACCCATCTTACCCCAAATAATCTCATAGCAAACGTTATTCTCCCAAGCACAAAATCACAAGCAAGCCGCTTACATGTTTTAAACAACTTTAACATGGCTCCCTCCTAACCACTGAGTTTTATTCATTACTTTTTCTACTCCTACAACTCTACAACTCTACTACTTATATCTTGTAGCCACCCGCTATGATCTCTAACACTTCTTCGTGAACTTATACTTCTTCTTCGTTCACCACCAACATTACATCTTAATTTATTTCTTTCATATGTTTCCATCGCACATTCTACATTACAAGATCTCACTTTATAAAACAGTTCACAAGCAATCCACCTAGATATTTCATAGATACATATGTCCATCGAAATCATTGGTATATAAACAAAAATTGAAGATTATCATGCGTTATGCAACATATCATATTCTCCCGAACATCAACAACACAGGATAGACAGAGAAATGTTGGGTGCGCACCCAGAAGATAGCAAGAAGTAGTTACATTTATCCTCCCTTGCACTCACAAAACTTTATAAAATAAAGTTTTCAAAAAAAAAAAACGAATCATATAATCCCTGATATGCTCTTCAATATGTTCATAGTAAATATTATTGTCAAAAGTTACGTCGATCTAAAACTCCCTCTTTATACTCTCAAGATTAAAAATATCTGTATCATTTGTGCGGCCCACAGCAGCCAGTAAAACTTTATAACCGTATCATATCAGTATGTTTTTATGCTGTATCTTTTATTTATAACACTCCTTCCCAAACTTCCATGACTTACTTCTACTTATTTCATGCTGTAACTACAGCGTCCTAAATTAATATTGACAATGTTCATTTACTATGAACAATACTCACTAATACTGTACATATGCTGACAACCACAGCTCCCGTTTTGAGTTAAACCAATCTCCCCCACAATATTAACGCTGACTAGCGCAGCACCTATTACAACCCCCTACATCCCATTATAAACATTATTGTCCATGAGCTTTTTGGACCATATGTGCTTGTAACAAGCTACGTGGAGGGTCCCAAATAGCCCTATCACAATATTTCAATAATCTTCTATATAGCCCTGGCTGGGATAGGTCTTTACCTGCCAACCCTCCTCCGTTTTCCCCGGACTCACTGTCACTCTTTCTTTCGACCTAAGGACCTATTTCCGGCAATGTTCTTCTGGCTGATCCATATATATAACACAGTGATCGTTGGAATAAACTAAAACTTGATTTATTAAATCAATAAAGGACAGCACAGGAAAACATCAAGGCAGTTAACACAGATAGTTCTAAACAGACACAACACTGATAAAGTTCAGGCACAGAGCATCAAGGCTTTACATCATAGACCAAGCTGTAGTCAAGGTCCGTTCTGTCCACATATCGCTCACCAAATGATAAGTCCTCCTTGCTCTCCCTCCCGGTTCGTTTGGCCAACAACGGGTCTCCGTGGACCCAGGTTAATGTTCGTGGAAAAAATGTCCTGTGATTCCTGGTCACAATGCTAAGGGAAAGTTCTTACAAAAAGGAAATAGTTCATGAGCGGAAATGGAGTAGGTATCCTTCACTGTCTCATACAAGGATGGATGGGTCTGATATTTAGGTGGGTTCAGTCCCGAATACAAACTGACTCGATCTTAGCTTATCGAGATGACTGGCGAGGTGTTAGACAGATTGATGGTCATTCTTTCGGGCTAGCTGTGGCACTATCGGGTATAAATCACCACCGTAGACCAGGCATGGCCTAAAACTTGACATGGCCTCATCTTCAACATAATTTCATCGTATAGCCCTGTTGAGACCTTCAGCTCTGTTCCTACCTTCAAAAAGGAATGACCCTGTAAAGAATAAACAGCAGTGAGAGTCTCCAGCCTAAACTTCTGGTACAGCCGACATGGAGACTCCTTATGGTCTCAGCACATCAGCTGCTATCAACAAAATATATAATATTCCGAGATATATATTTATTCACCATACCTGCGTGAATTCGCCTGACCTGACAAGAGGTCCTGGATTGGCGGCGTCTTTTCTAGACTAGGCCTTTAGCTTGACGGAGTCCTGTCGTTTGACCCTAGGTACTTTGTGCCTACACGACTCACACTCCACACTCATACCAAGCCTTTATTATTATTGGGCCCATTCATTTCCATGCTTTCCTCTCACTTGCAAACCATGCCTTTCTCTCAACCAAGATCTTGTGGTGTGGTGCGCCCAGTAATCGGTGTGTTTCTCCCCCCTAAGTGGGGTTATATGGCACACCGTGTATTTCCCCATTCAAAGAAGATACTACCCCTCCCGGCCGCCGCTCTCGACTGAGCTGTCGCCCCAATGTACCGGCATTGCCCTGCCCAAGCCATGGGGTAGATAAGTTCAGGTTCTCTCAGTGAGATAGAGGAGTCCATTATCCTCCCGACATCATCCTATCGAGTGATAGACGAAAGAGATAGTCCTGTGGCTAGCATCCCCTGGCTCAAAAAGATAGATTATAGATTGGTGGACCCCATCCCCGTAGCTATCTAATGTGCCTATATTTAAAAGAGAGATGCTACTAATTAACGGTAAGCCATAGGAATCAAGATAGCAACAGCTCATCTGCCGCCAAGAACAAATGAAATCCTCTGGGGAGATATATTGTTCAGATTCACTCCCCCTGCTATGCCAAGAACAAGACGCCTAGTCAGATTGCCAACGGTCAACCCACTCACAATATGGGCATACCCGGCTTTTCGCCAGTTCGTTTCAGTCGTTAAGACAATAGATATTTATAGGCCAAGTTTTGCCTGGACCAAAGAAAACCCAAGTTTACCTTTTTATTCCACCAGTAGTAGACCTTTTTAAAAATGTCTCAATCTTTAACTTGAACTCTTGACATTCGGCCGTGGATGGCCATCAGTAGAAACGGACATGAATCCTCC
The DNA here is from genome assembly GCA_014155875.1 of Cepaea nemoralis. Taxonomy (NCBI): domain Eukaryota; kingdom Metazoa; phylum Mollusca; class Gastropoda; order Stylommatophora; family Helicidae; genus Cepaea; species Cepaea nemoralis. Next base: position 284,111 of record JACEFZ010008697.1, read on the forward strand.
AGAAGCTGCACCAGTGCGCATTTGGCGCAGGGCGCTCCATCGGGACTACCCGAAAGGAAAGACAAATATATACTCGCTCCATGCAAAGATTGTGGTATGAAGATAACCCAAAGAACCATCTTTCATGGAGATTTGAGCAAACAAGAGAACTGAGAGTTTCCGAAAGCCGTTTCCCCCTGTTTACCAAAACTAAAAGAATGTATAAGGACATGGACCACTGGCGTTTCGCTACAGTGCTGTTATCTACAGCCCCATCTCTGACCACCCCCAGTTAAATTAATCTTCGAAACATGGCCCTCACTCCATGTTTATCTAACTTACCACTACTAACAATGCGAATATGTCTCTCTTTATAGTGCAAAGTCGTTTGTTTATTATTATCTGAACAAAGGCCCCACTCTTTATTTAGAGAAAAATACTAACAGTCTTTCTTCAACAAGTCTTAACAATCATCAACATAATATCTGATTTTTAAACAAGGCAAAATAACTGAAACCATAATTTTTGAGTCAATAAAAACCACGCGTAATATAAAACAAAACGCATTCTCTCTCTCTCCCCCGCCGCCCCCCCCCCCCCCCCCAATTCATCATTTATCCCCACTGTCAGAGTCTAATGTATTGCCAGCAGAGATGCAGGGACATCGTTACGCCCGCCAGGCGAATAGTCCCTAGCGGGGATGCTGTAACATCGTTACGCCCGCCAGGCGAGTATTAGTTATCTGCCTGCGAGGTTGCCGGCTGACGAGACAGCCAGCGGTCAGGCAAGGACAAAGCAGGACGCACGTAGGCCTCGTGAAGCCACTTCAGATGGACAGGCGCGTTGCGGGATATAGCCAGACAGCTCTGGGACGCGGACTCGACTGGACGTATGATGGGAGAAAGGCTTGTGTAGTTTTGTGGCCCGAAAGTCGAGTGCTTGTACATCTTGTAAGACTGAGTGTAAGCTGTGGGTTGCTTGTAAGTGTATTGTTATAACTTATGTATTGTGATGATCATCTCTAGATCGTGATCTGTAAATAAATCCATCGAAACTTCGTGTCGTTGAGTCTCAAGTCAAATCACGTTGTATTTGTACTGTCTCACGTGTGTTAGGTTAACAAGCCAGGTTTAAGACCCTGACATGTGTGGACGTGGTGGCATTCGTCCGGCTTTGAAATGAACGTAGTTTAGAAAATTTAACATTTAAACTTAGAATTGTGAATTTAAAATTTTCGTCCAACTTTATTGTACATGTAAATGTGATCGTGGAAGGCTCATTTTGATAGATATTATTACATTGTTTAAACATGGAGACTAGTTGTGAACGTACAGTGCATACATATTGTTTGATCTTGTAAACGTGTAAAACATCAGTGATTGTTGAACTTGTCACCGTTTTGACCTTGTCGACATTGTGAAGTTGTCGCCATTGTGACCTTGTCGCCATCTTGTAAACTTGATGTCTATGTCCTTACTGAATGTCATCTTAATGTAAGTGATGTGTCATCAATGTTGTAGAGTGTTGAGATATACTTAAATTGTCTTTGTAAAGTAAGTTGTGGAAAGCAGAAAGTTTTGGAAAGAAAGTGACTTGTTGTTTAAAAAAAAAATTGTTGACTGACAAAATTACGACCTACAATTACACTCAACGCCATACAAACCTAATCAAAACTTAGTGACAAGCATGCACACCACATCAAATAGACGCTAATTTATTTCCTCCAAAAACAAAGCAGGTTTTCTATGCCATCTGAAACCCTTGCCCGTAGAGGTCATTTGTGTTTCGAAGTAGCGACCCAACAGTTCCTAGCCCGATTTCCAACCGTTCTTCACCGCATTCAGTGCACTTGAGTATATTTTTCTTTCATATACTTTGGGATGCAAATTTGGGCACGTATTGTCAATAGAACACAATTGTAAATTGTTTACTGTACTAACCACTTGTAACAAATTGTGTGGCTGGTATTTCATTGGCATTTTCCATCATGTCTTCATTAAATGATTTCATTGATATGGGGTTAAAGTTAAAGTTAACAGGTGATGAGTTAATGAAGTGGAGTGAGAATAAATACTCTGAACACCTTCGCGAGAAAACTACTGAACGCGATGAAAGAGCAGCTGAAAGAGCATTAAAGCAGGCAGAAACTGATGCAGCTTTAAAGCAAGCAGAGATAGCAGCTCAAATTAAACGAGAAGAACTGGAAGTGCAATTAAAAATCAAACAACTTGATACTGAGACTGCCATTAACAAAGAGTCTAAGAAATCTGAGAGACTGGAGAAAGAAAACCAGTACAAGAAATATCAAGGTATCGTACGTAATTATACCTCGGGTGACTGCATCGCAGCCTTTACCCAAAATTTTGAGACTTTAATGGACCATTACCAGGTTCCACTGTCTGAATGGAATATTATTTATATGAAGAGTTTATCAGGGGAGCCTCTTAAAGTCATTGAGACTATCCCCAAAGACCTCAGAAAAGATTACCATTATCTAAAATCAAAGATTATGGCACATTTTATGTTAGATGAGGCAGGTTACAGAGAACAATTCAGCAAGTTGAGCCCTAAACCGACTCAAACGTTCTCTGACTACCTCTGCTTAGTCCGAGATATATTTACCAAATGGACTTCAGCAGCTAAAATTGATAAAAACTATCAAAAGTTAGAAGATCTGATCATCAGAGATAAAGTCATTTCATCCATTCCATCAGCATTTTCCAAATTTTTGCAAGAGAATGAATGCACTAGTGTAGATGAGATTGAGAGACGTGGTTCGGCTTATTACACGGCCAACAAACATTGTTTTGCCAGTGAAGCTACTGACATAAATTTTGTAGCATCGGCTAACTATGACAAACCCTATAGTAGGCAAAAACCTCATAAGCCTACATCTGAGAAGTACAACCACTGTAGATATTGTAAAATTTCACACCATCAAGGTGAGATGTGCGACAAGAACCCCGCATATCATACTTATCTACAAAACATGGTAAACAGACAAGATAAGGAGCGTAGATCCTTTAGAAATTTGCGTAAATGTTTCCTCTGTAAGGCGTACGGACATTATCGCCATGATTGTAAAGGTAGGCAAATGACCAACAAAGCAAATGCCGCCTTATTTGATAGTTCATCATCAGATGAAGAACAACCAGAGAAACATCCTGTGAACTCAGCACAGGCTTTTGATATGTTTAACGCAAATAAATGTACTGTTTGTAATACCTTTTATGAAGATGGCATTTTAACATGCGGCCACTCCATTCCTATTGCCAATGAAGAAGCTAATTTGGTAGTAGATTCCAAAGGCAGGATAAACATCCATCACGGATATGTGAATGGCAAGTCTGCTACAGTCCTTCGGGACACGGGAAGTTCACTTATTGGTCTAAAGAGAACGTTCATAATGCCTACAGACTATACAGGCAGGCACGTAACATGCAGAACATTCTCTGGTAATATTAAAAAGTACCCATTAGCATGGGCATATATTCAAACACCTTTCCTCACTGGGAAAGTAAAATGCGCTGCATTAACAAACCCGGTGTGTGATATTATAATTGGAAATTTACCAGAGGTGAATGATATGCCTCATGACATAACATCTCTTTGCATTGATAATATCATAACAACATCACCATCAAATGTCATCATTGATAATGTTGTACCATCTAATGAATGTATGGTAGCTAATGTAGCACTAAGTTCCCATGACATCATTGATAACACTATTTCATCACCATCTGATATCATTGAATGTGTGAACGCAGTAACCAGATCTACTGCTAGAGTGCAAGAGAAAATTAACCAAACTGAGGCTATACAAATGCTTAGCCCAGTATCACTACCTTCTAAAACCATGAAGGAGACTTTTGTAACAGCTCAAAAGGCTGATCCTTCATTGTCGAAATATTTTAATCTGATCGGCCAAAAGCCAAAGGTAACCAAAAATGCAAAATGGCATTTTGCTTTGAAAAATTGTATCCTCACCAGGTATTACACCAGGGGTGACAACACAACAGAGCAAACGGTTTTGCCAAGTGATTATCGTAAGCAAGCCTTACATCTTGCCCATGATATACCTCTTGCAGGGCATATGGCATACGCTAAGACCAGATCAAGATTATTAACACAGTTTCATTGGCCCAAATTCTGCACTGACATTAAACAGTATTGCAGAAGTTGTGACATCTGCCAAAAACTTGTAAAGAAAGGTAAACACCCACAGGCAAAGTTACAAGTTACTGACTTAGCCAGTCGACCTTTTGAGAAAATATCTGTCGACATAGTGGGCCCTCTTAATCAGACAACAACTAGAGGGAATAAATATATTCTAACTGTCATTGATCAATGTAGCCGCTGGCAGGAAGCGATTCCGCTAAAGAACATAACTGCCAATGATATAATGGAAGTTTTCTTCCATATATTTTCACGGATAGGATTTCCAGACACTATATAATCAGATAGGGGCACTCAGTTTATCGCCGCATCTACTCAAGCTTTCACCAAAATGTTGGGAGTGAAGCAATGTTTCAATTCCCCGTACCATCCTCACTCGAGTGGGATAATAGAAAAATTTAACGGCGACTTAAAGCACATGCTTGCTAAAGTCACGCAAGAGCATCCCAATAACTGGGACGTATATTTACCTGCTATTCTCTTTGCTTATCGCGAGGTACCACATTCTAGTACAGGTTTCTCTCCTTTTGAACTTATCTATGGTGCCAAACCACGTGGCCCATTAACTATTTATCATCAAATGTTAACTGAATCAACTCCAGTACTTAAACCCATATCATCATACGTATACGTTACATCATTGCGTGAAAGAATCATCAAATCTTGTATAATTGCAAAGGATGCACTAAAATTATCTGGTGCTACTTATAGACAATATGCTGACAAAGGTAACAGGACAATAACGTTGACACCTGGACAGGACGTTCTTCTTCTACTACCTAGTGACAGACACTTATTGACTGATTCTTGGCAAGGACCATTTAAAGTGACAAGACAAATTTCACCTGTAGACTATGAGATTCAAATAAAAGACAAACACAAAATATTCCACGTCAATATGCTAAGACCATATTACAACAGAGACAACGAACAAGACGATACAACAGCTTGTACAGTGATAATAGACCATGAAGATGACGAGGCTAGTGACGAAATTCCAACACCTGCATTAGACACGACAAACTGCTTGAATGAAATTAAAATCAACCCAAAGTTAACTCAAGCAGAAACAGACAGTTGCAAACATCTTATACAACAGTACAACACCATCTTCTCCAACAACCCAGGACAAACAGAATTAGTACAACATCACATCACACTCACGTCAAATACACCCATAAAATGCAGACCATACACCATTCCATTGCACTACAAAGAAAACTTACATCAGGAGATCATCAACTTAGAGAAAAACAACATCATAAGACGATCCCAATCAGATTTCTCATCTCCAATGGTCATAGTACGCAAAAAGGAAAACACGATAAGACTCTGTGTCGACTATAGAAAACTAAATAAGATAACTCTTCTAGATCTGGAGCCAATGGCAAACTCAGAAGATCTACTGACAGAACTGACAGACGCTAGGTTCTTTACGAAGGTAGACATGACTAAAGGTTACTGGCAAATAGCGGTAGACGAACAGAGCAGACATCTGACAGCATTTGCCACACCTTGGGGACTGTACGAATGGTGCAAACTTCCATTTGGGCTTGTCAATGCCCCAGCGACATTCATACGTATGACACGACTTCTACTAGTAGATATACCGAACATAATTTGCTATATAGACGACATTTGTGTTCACACAAAGACGATGACAGACCACATAAAGACATTAGAACAGACATTTGAACGCATTAGACAGCACGGACTGACGGTAAAGCCTGCAAAAGTAGACATAGCCTACCAGGAAATATCCTTCTTGGGGTACAAAATATCCAATGGCTTTGTCACCACAGACGATAACATTGTGTCCAAGATACTAAAACTCTCACTTCCGACTACGAAAAAGCAAGTCAGAAGTTTGTTGGGACTTATAAATTATTACAGGCAGTTCATACCTGATTTTTCTGAACTGACCGAAGTATTTACTAACTTACTAACAAAAGATAAACCGGAAAAAATTGTAAGCAATGAATGCCTAAAATTTGCATTCCAGAAAGTATTATCTTCTTTTTCTGATAATAGCTTAAATAATCCTATTCTGAAGTTGCCCAATCTACATATCCCTTTCAGATTGCGTACAGACGCGAGCTCCGTGGCGATTGGAGCAGTCTTGTTGCAGGAGCATAATAACATCCTTCATCCTGTGTACTTCGTCTCCAGGAAATTGAAACCGAGAGAACGGGCTTGGTCAATACCTCAGTATAACTAAATTGTCCAGATTCCTCCTAGGACGCCATTTTATTGTGGAGTCTGACAGTAGTCCATTGCGATTTATCAATTCAGGTGTACCTTCAAACCAAATGGTAGCGCACTGGTCTCTTAAGCTCCAAGATTACAGCTTCGAGGTTCGACATATCCCAGGCAGAACCAACACGATGGCCGATCTTTTGTCCCGTTGTCCGACCGACCCAGTAAGCACCAATGTCTGAGTGCAGTGTGTAAAATACACTCAGATCAACACAGCCATCCATCAGTGAATATTTTTTTTCATTCACGAAAGCTGTGTAATGTCTACGATGTGATGTGATAGGGTTTACTCCCAATATATATAGTGTTCTTATTTTACTAATTAATGTAGTGATTGTCGTGTATAATTGTGTAGTGTGTGGTAGAAAGCGAACTGTATTAATTGTACATATTACGAAACAAGAACAGTGCCACATTCGCTCAAAACTTACCGTAAGCGAACTATCCAATTTGACAGTGGTATCTGCGTTTGGAACAATCCAGCGATATTTTAAATCCGTGTGTGAAAGCGTGACCTGAACATTGAAATCTACACCACTGCAGTCAATCGAACTCCAGAAGTTTTTCCAGTGAAACAACCAACACATGAACGATTAGAACATTGTACATTCCATAACTACATCAGACCGGAACAAGTGTGTTCTACAAGTTTCAACATCAGCTGTTTAGTGTTCGTGTGTACTTCCGGATTAGTTAGAAATTTAATTCAAAATTAGCAGACGACAAACAAAAGTTTAAAAAGCTATGACGATTCTAAAATCTTTAGGAATCAACAATTTTGAATACACGAATTGTGTATTTATATTTTTCATTTAGTGTAATCTTAGAATCATACCATGATTAATTTATTCATACTATCGATATTTTTTTCGCTAGTATGGAGAAACATCAAGCTATGACGCTGAGAAATAGAATTATTATTGTAAGATATTATATTTCATAAGTTTTGAAGTTATGTCCCTTTCATTTAATTGTTATTACATTATTACACCAAGGGCGTTAATTGAAATGTATACGATGATGTATTGTATATAAATAGCCATGTTGTTGCCAGATTGTTAACACGCCAATAAGCCATCTACTGGGCATGGTAGAGTGTTACCGACATTGCAGAACGACACAAGAACTCCTGGCCAAATGAGGTCAGAGTTTGAGCGTTGAATGCGACTTATACAAAGCCGTATTACGGTCTTGCCAGATGTTTTTTGTCTCAAAAAGCATATTATTACTTTTTTTTGAAAGGCTGCGAGGTAGTTGCTTGGGAAGCTGTTACTACCGATCTGACTGGGTCAATAATGCAATTAAGGTAATCAGCCATCGAGAGGATGAAGCTTGACGAGTGTTAAAGGTTGAACAGCACATGTCTTTAGATACAATGTACATTTCTTATATGTTTCTATGCCAAGATGTGTGTTTATGTATTTCTACACCAATGTATATAACAGAAGGGTTGACTCTGACAAGGTTAATATATTACCCCAGTATTGTATATAGAGTGTACATGAAAGATAACATCTTTCATGAAGAAGCCCCGGGGGGGGGGGAAGCGTGTCAGAGTCTAATGTATTGCCAGCAGAGATGCAGGGACATCGTTACGCCCGCCAGGCGAATAGTCCCTAGCGGGGATGCTGTAACATCGTTACGCCCGCCAGGCGAGTATTAGTTACCTGCCTGCGAGGTTGCCGGCTGACGAGACAGCCAGCGGTCAGGCAAGGACAAAGCAGGACGCACGCAGGCCTCGTGAAGCCACTTCAGGTGGACAGGCGCGTTGCGGGATATAGCCAGACAGCTCTGGGACGCGGACTCGACTGGACGTATGATGGGAGAAAGGCTTGTGTAGTTCTGTGGCCCGAAAGTCGAGTGCTTGTACATCTTGTAAGACTGAGTGTAAGCTGTGGGTTGCTTGTAAGTGTATTGTTATAACTTATGTATTGTGATGATCATCTCTAGATCGTGATCTGTAAATAAATCCATCGAAACTTCGTGTCGTTGAGTCTCAAGTCAAATCACGTTGTATTTGTACTGTCTCACATGTGTTAGGTTAACGAGCCAGGTTTAAGACCCTGACACTCACATTTTCATAATAAAACAAGCATCAACTTAATCAAGATAACATTACTTAGTGTCAACTAACATTACCGGTCTCTTTTATGGACCGGAACTTTACTCGTAAAAGAAGGAAAACACAACAAGTCCTATTCTAAAATTAAATGGTAATCCTTTTACAAAACCAAGTCAATCAAAATAAAATACTATACTATACGTGATGCATTGAAAAATCATTTTCAATCAAACCTAATTGTCTTCTCGCCAAAAGGAAACTCAGCAATCTTAACCAGGCTATCTACTAACCTGTTCTAATAAGTACATTCATCTGTAATTTACAGCTACTGTATTTCGTCAAACACAGTGTTAAAAAATGATTTGTCTTCTAACATAGGTCTCACATTTTAAATCATCCTTAATTCATAAAATTTTATCTCCTGCTATCTGCAAAATTTCCTATCAATTTATTTGCCATACCTCCACTTCCTCAGTAAATCTAGATTTTTTTCTATAAGTGCCATTTCTATATCAATGTCTTCATTTTCATGACGAGAACTTATAATGTCCTCCTTCATATTTTCATCAGTGTCTGATCTTTCATCCATTTCTTGTTCTTCTGTATTTACTTTACTAGCTTCCAATTTTTTTCGTTCCATATCCAACCTAATCTGTTTATCCTGATTTCGTAATAGCCTTTCTAAAACTGGGATATCTTCGTCATTTGATGAACCTTCCCTAATTCTTTTTTGTCTTTTAACTTCCCTTTCTCTTTGTCTATCTATTCTTCTTTTCAGTGCTTGTCTTGTATTCATATACGGGGCGTTTACTTCCTCCATAGACTCAACGCTATCAGATCTGTAGCCATTATACCTCTCGTTCTCCTCACTCATCAAAGTTTTTGGTATTGTTTCCGATTATTCACCCATCACATCATGTAATGGTGGTGTTATCGTTTGTTCTGGTACAAGGGCCGGAGGTATCACATATTTAGCTCGTCTGACGAGTTGTCTGTCTGAATAAAACCCTTCGGAATAGTTATTATCACTTTTCTTGTCTTCTTCATCTCGTCTCAGGTGTTCCACATGTGAACGTGCCAGGTGCCCCGTGATTTGATTCTTAATCTTATATGAAATTGGGCCTAATTTTTCTAAAATATAATACCCTGGAATCCAATAACTATCAAATTTTGAATTTCGTCTATGTTTTTTATAGTAAACCCTATCACCTACTTTAAATTCTTGCAGTTGTGTATTTTTGTCTGCATACTTTTGCTGTCTTTCTCTAGCTTTAATTATGTTGCTTCTCAATGTTACGTGTACTTTGTGCATTTCTTGTAAAATCATTTCCTGAAATTCTTCTCCCATATATTTTCGTCGTGGTTTGAGTAAATTGTCAATTGGCAGTATGGGGTCTCTTCCGTATACCAAATAGAATGGTTAAAAACCTGTACCCTCATTTTGATGTGTTCGTATAGCTCCCAATGCAGGTCCTAAGTAAAGATCCCAGTCCTTTTCATGTTCTTCTACATTCTTTGCTAGTATATTGTATAACGTTCGATGTTGTCTCTCATTTTTCGCATTAGAGAAAGGTCTATAATAAGAAGTATTTATGTGTACAATATTCAGATCTTGTAATAATTTCTCAAACTTCATGTTCACGAATTCTTTTCCATTATCTGTAAGGATTGTCTGGGGACAACTAAATCGTGGTATGTACTCTTGTAGGAAGATGTTAATAATGGAATCAGCACTCTTATCTGGAATAGGATAAACTTCTGGCCATAAACTATAGCAATCCACAATATGTAGTGATATATATTCCCCGAGAGCGTCCTAGGATGCGGACCTGAGATATCTAAACTTTTGCATGGGGAATTGGGGAATATCAGTCTCTTGCAGGGGACATTTGATCACTTTCATGTTTCTTAATTTGCATTTCTCACAGACGTCAACGTACTTATAAACACTCTTAAACATATTTGGCCAATAATACTTATTCTTGAGGGCTTTGCACAATTTGTCACGTCCAAGATGACCATTTTTGTCATGATATATATGCCTTCAAAATCTCGATTTCTAAATGTTTTGGAAAGCAATTTCTTAATACACTGTCTTCACTCTTTTCATTCATATAATATACCTGCCCATCTTGCTGTAACTCTATAAAATTCTTTTTGAAAGTATTTTCATCTGTTTCTTTCAACTTTTGCTTAATTTCTATTATGCTTGGGTCCCTTTCTTGTTAATTTTTCATATTTAAATGTAGTAACTGTGGTTCTTCCTCTATTGGTTCAGAATCTTGTTCTGTCTGTGAACTACCAAAAACTCCTCTATTTAATTTGGCAGAATCTAGTATATTTACTTGCCAGTTTCGGTCATCTATCTCGGGTTCACCTTCATCTTCAGTATTCTCCGTCGTCTCTGGATACGGGATTCTGGATAATAAATCTGCACAGGTGTTCTGCTTACCTGATATGTACTCCACTTTTGCGTTATAACCTTGCAAGTTTAGCGCCCATGTTTGTATTTTCCTGTTCTGTACTGGAGCCTCTAATAAAGACTTTAATGGCATGTAATCAGTTTTTATTATGAAATCGGCGTTATGTAAGTAATAATTTAATTTCTGCAGCGCAAAGTGGATAGCGTATGCCTCTTTTTCCACTGTCGACCACTTTTTTTTTAGACTTACTAAGTTTGTGTGACAGAAAGTAGATTGGTCTTTCGTTCTTAACTTCTGGTATTCCTGAGTTTACGCCTTCATATGGTTGCGTTAAACATGCTCCTATGGTATTATCTGAAGCATCTGTATATAAAATCAATTGTTTGTCTAGATCTGGATGTGCCAATAATGGTACTATTGTTAAACTATTTTTCAAACAATCAAATGCTCTCTGACCATCTTCATTCCATTTAAATCTTGCGTATTTGCAAGTCAGGTTTGTGATGGGTTCTGCTATTTGTGCGAAATTTGGAATGACCCGACGATAGTACCCACACTTACCGATAAAAGCTCTAAATTCCCTCACGTTGGTCGGAGATGGTAAATCTCTAATGACTTTCACTTTATCTTGATCTGGTTTAATTCCTTCTCTATCGATGATGTACCCCAAATACTTAGTTTCTGTTTTTAGAAACTCACATTTACTCAGTTTCAGTTTAACATCGTGTGGTCTTAGCCTATCAAAGACTAAGTTTACATGTTTCAGGTGGTCTTGTACGTCTCCTGATGTATAGATCAAAATGTCATCTATGTACGCCAATGCGAACTTTTCCATGCCTTCTAATACTTGATTTATTAATAACATATAATGAGAAGGGGCTGTCTTGACCCCAAATGTCATACGTCAAAATCCGTAAGAACCCACGAGAGTACAGAAAGCACTTTTCTTCTGAGCATCTTGCGACATGGGGATACACCAAAATCCCGACCTAGCATCTAGCGTAGTGAAAAAAGTAGAACCGTTTAGCAATCCCAAGATGTCATCTATCACTGGTAATGGATATGCTACATTTTTGGTGATCTTGTTTAGCGCCCTATAGTCGCAGCAGAATCGATGCGAACCATCGGCTTTGGTCACTATAACTATCGGAGATGACCACTCTGACTTTGATCTTGTTATTATTCCTGCTTTTAGCATATCCTCTATTGCTTTTTCTACAATTTCTCTATTCCTTGAAGGAGTTCTATACGGTTTCAAACTAATTGGTGGGTGATTTCCAGTGTCTATTTCCATAGTAACTGTTTTAGTCTTCCCCAGTTCTGAGTCGTTGACTGCAAAAACATCTTGGTTCTCTTTTACTAGTTTTTCTAATATTTTCTTATTCTCTGGTGAAGCTTTTAATTGTGATAACAATCCTTGTTCTCTCTTAGAGAGTGACGTTGTTTTGTCTACTGAGTGTATTTGAGATGGATGTTCTCTGAATGCATGGATCAATTCATCATTCTGTACATTCCAGCTTCTTCTACGTCTATTTCTGATATCGTTTCTTTTAGTGGGAGTTTCCACATCCTTACTGTTTGACATTTCTTCTCTTCCTGTTGTGAATATGGAGTTAGGATCATGTGCTACTTTGGCGATCTCGCACCCTCTGTACAATTTAATCTCCTTCCCTGTGTTGTTAATAATCATCACTGGGAAGCTAAAGTGTTTGTCCAATGTTATTATTCCATCTGGGACCTCTAAACCAGGTTCATCTATTACCTCTTTTTCCAACTCTGTTATTGTCACTGTTTGTCCTATCGAAAAATAAGGATGTTTTTCATTTTTGTCTGTATCAGATTGACCGTCTGTGGATTTAAGGTCATGGATGTTTTTACTCTGACCAGTGCCGATACGTGCATATCCTCCTCTAAATCTACATAAACACCTTGAAATCTCAACTTATGTAAGTTAAAATAAAGTCTTAATCCATTTTTCAGTAAGAAATCCCTACCTAGGATCATGTTCCTATTTAAATCTTTGACTACATGGAAAAGGTGTCTTTCATTTATCCCTCCTAATTTTAAGTTTATCATTGTTTGACCGACCACCTCTAAGTTTTGTCCGGTAACAGAGTGAAGGGTGTCCTGATTCCTAAATATTCTGAAATTTTTTAATATGCGATATAAGAATTTTTCCTTGATCACGCTGACTTGGGCTCCCGAATCAATCAATGTTCTAATTCTAAATTTTCCTATTTCTATTAGGCATGAACTGGGATCAGTCATATTCACTGAGAACTGTTTTATCTCTCCAAGTTGAGACCCCCTTCTATATTCTCTATTTCTACTTGTTCTCCTATACTTGTCATAACAAGAAACGTGAGAGCAAACACGTTGTCAAATTAGGGGACATCACACGTGCATACGAAGCAATCTATAAACTTCAATGAAAAGAGGACCAACATCTTGGTCGTTAAGAAGAAAGCCCACTACAGAGACACTGAGAACTATTTTCATAGTGCAAAACAGCTAATAATGTTCCGTTTCTGAACGGTAAACAGCAGAGTAGACAATCTGTCACAAAGACTCAAAGCGGGTCTGTCACCCATGTGTACGTGTGAGCAAACTACACAGACAGCTGAACAGATCCTTAAAAATGGAAACATGATGACTACATTGCGGTATCATTTCTGGTCACTCCATACGCACATTAACGCACAGCTATTTGGAAGCTTTCACGAACTCAATATAAAAATCTACACTTTATTAACCAGCAACTGAAGAAACAAGAAGGAAATGAAAACTAAGGTAAGAAATATATTCCTTCTACTTTCCTGTTAATTTACAAATTATTTACCCCATGCCTCTGTAAATTCTCTGTCTTTACTAATATTACACATTGCACCCCTCTCGGGATTCTCTGTGATGAAGTGATCAAGCCGTCTGACTCGGGCTCCGAAGGTTGTATGTTCGATTCCGGGCCGCGTTCTTCATTTCACGAGTGTATTTTTTCGGAGACTCCCGAGGGTCGTCGCTGGAGCTACGGAGTTCGTGCTTTGTTCGCGCTGCGGAAAGAAACTGAGCCATATGGGATAAAAACTCGGTGCAATGCAGCCGACCCTGTCGACTTTTAAGCTAGTTCTATCATTGCACCCACTCCCATACGAATCCGGATACGCCTTGTGTGTCATCTGAATTGGCGGGGCTTCCATTACTGTAAACATAAATTTGTTAGCGAGAAATCACTAGTTGTTCAGCAAAACATCAAAGAAATGTCGCCGCTTTCGATGATTTAAGTTGTGTTTGGACCTATCAAAGACATATTCCTTGGGTGGGGGTAAATATAAGACGGCTGGAAAAATTTCATAACGATGCAACAGACAGATTTCAAAATAATTGATCGTGAATGAAGGCATTCTTTGTGGGACATACTATAGTGCTTTTATTTGCAGATACAGCGTTCCGAGTTCGAACCCCAGCAGAGACAGGGTTATTCTTCTTCAACCTGTAGCGGGGAATGGCAACGACAAGGCTCATAAAATGTGTGTCAAATCATTTTTATCAGAACAATTTGAGAAAGTTGTCTGGGAAGACCTGGTCCAAGGCTCTGGTAATCTTATGAAATAGGGAACCACGACCGCCCATGGCTATGGGTATTTCACATATTGATGACAATGATCGCTGGCTGCTCCAACAAGGGATCATGGTGACTTACATGGTCACTCTAAAACAAGTATTGTTTTACATACAAACATTACATATTAAGCTGTGTTTTTAAAACATAGCAAACTAATCATGGACAGTTAGGAGACAAATGAGGAATTATGTGGTAGCTGTGGAGATGTGAATTTATAGAAGAATTATCAGTATGCTTGAATGGATAGAAAGAGCAATGACGATATCTTGAAAGAATGTAACTTTCAAAGAAAATTGGTTACATGCATCAGAAGAAGATAGTCAACATACTTTGGGCAAGTCATGAAAAGGGGAAAGGTGGAGTATCCTATCACAACGGAAAGTTCACGGGAAAGTTGGAGTATGCTATCACAATGGGAATGTTCGAGGGAAGCAGAGGCAGGGGGAAGACCAAGAGAGGATAATTCGACATCAAGAGAAGGAGGAACATCAGTATCAGAAATGATTGGCAACGCACTAGACATAATGCTTAGACAGATATGATCACCAGCACTGCATGGCCTGGAATATAAGAATAAGTGAACAATACGCGATATTATGCAAAACGTCATAGAACAGACGTATGTTCAGGTGAAGCGAGTTACTGAAAATAGGAGACGGTGGAGGGACATTATGACATCAATTCAGTGGAGGGGCATGCTCGAATGACTTCAGTGGAGGGATATTATCACATGACTTCAGTGGAGGGACATGATCAAATGACTTCATTGGAGGGACAACATCGCATGTCTTCAGTGGAGAGACATGATCACATGTCTTCAGTCTAGGTACATGATCACATGACTTCAGTGTAGGGACATAATCACATGACTTCATTGGAGTGACAAGATCCCATGACTTCAGTGGAGGGACATGATCGAATGGCTTCATTAGAGGGACAACATCGCACGTCTTCAGTGGAGAGACATGATCACATGACTTCAGTGTAGGTACATGATCACATGACTTCAGTGTAGGGACATAGTCACATGACTTCATTGGAGTGACAAGATCCCATAACTTTAACACCAGCCTTTCCACTGACTGAACTAGCGAATTAATTAACAGTAGATACAATGTTGACCTAACTAGTTTGTTGGTCGGGCGTACACGTTTTCCTTCAGCGAGACATTGTCGTCTAGAGGCCACGCCTGAAAGCCGTTTTAGCGCGATGTCTAGCACGCTGTAACTTATTATTTCTGCGCATTGGTTTTGAATATGTTGTTAACGAAATACCTACAGCTGTGTTATCTCTGTAATTGGAACCTGTGAGTTAAGTACCGCATATTGTATTTCATTCTACTTGCTTATTTGTACTCCACACCGCTCCATAATGTTATATTAGTATCTAGTTACTTTAGACGTAACCGAAAGGATAAAAGCGTTCAAGCTCTTAAACTCCCGGTACGCTGATGTAACAGGACGTCGGCAGGTCGAACTCCTCAGTCACAGCATCAAACAAGTAAGACATCTACATCTTGCCCATGTTCTCAAACATGGAATCCAAATTAAAACAATTCTCCCAACACAGCGACATCATCTCCTTAAAGTGATGACCGAATCAATATTCAGTTGAATAGCAGATATAAGGACATTTCGATCCAGACCAACCGTCCTATTCCAAGATGACCTCCGAAGTCGTGAATCGTATAGTGGGGCATAACCAATGCCATTCCTTACTTCGTGTGTTTCCATTGGACAATTATCCCAATCTAAGAAAGATGATTAACTAAACTATGACTTCAAACTTTTATAACAAACGAAATGCCAAGCAGTTTTCATCGTGAACAATTTTCCATCTGAATTTGTAATTGAACTGTGATGTAACATCAAGCTATAATGAACATATAGATAGATAGTTCCCGACGTTATAAAATATAAATTTCCAACTATCATCTTTAAAAAAAAAAATACACATTTCCTCGCCGTCAACTTATTCGTCAGGAAATTCTACTGGATCAAAATCTAAGTATTTACACCTTGATCAATCTAACTATTTTCACTATCCTCTTTCTTCTGAGGGTAATCCTCTCCTATCCTAATTATTCTAACGTTTAGAGTCCTCTCTTTCCAGATGGTATCATTACTCTCATTGTCTCACGACTTTCCTACCCAAATGAAATCCCAGTTCTAACTGTTTTGTTGCCAACCTTTTCATCTCCTTGTCGTCGAATGTTGTCATTTTGTGTTACTACCCACACAATCCCTACGCAATAATAATACTTTCTGGGGCGTTCTCGTGCTCGGGGTTTTTCTAGTGTTTGTCTTCTGTCAACTTAAAAGTCTGAATATAATTCTGTATGTCCCCACTTGTCACTCACGATTTCATGATTCATTAAGTCACCGTCAGGACCCTCCTCCTACAAAAATAGAGTGTATTTTTAATGACAGTGCAGTGTTTGAAAATATTACCGGTCCAAGTTTTGTATTCACCGTCTGTAAAGTTCATGCATCATAATAAGTAAATACAAAACTTGGACCGGCAATATTTTAAAACACTGCAGAGTCATTTCAAATACATCCTGTATATGTCGTCAGCTAGCCCACATAGTTATGCTGATGTCGAGGTAGTGCCGTAGTTTCCTTCACGCGACAATTTCTACCTCAACGATTGAACTTTCGTGTAGAAAACATTAGCAAACAATTGACCGTCAACATTACCTAGAAAATCCAACCTACTGCTGGGTTTGATCGCAGCGACCTGCAAGGCCATGCAAATTGTTTTGTTGTTGTTGTTTCTTGTAGTTGATTCCTGACGAAGAATTGTCGCCGAAACGTTCCTGGCTTCTGTCATTGTAGTTGTGTATAGCTAACTTGGCATCTTCCAATTGCTTACACAGCTCGTGGAGGAAAGATGTCCCGCCTAGATTTCAGCTCAGATAGTCCAAATGTGGAGCGATGAATAATGACCTGACAACATCTTAATATGTCTCTCCGCAAATAGGACATTTCATTACCGATCTTACACAGTTCGCTAGTATGTGAGCTTGGAGAGGGGAAGGAGAGTTCTGTCACACAGTTCCCGTTCGTGGAGATTGCACTTCGGTACCGAATCGGGAATTAAGTCTCCACAATAACCTCACCCAATAAATGTAAGACATTCACGGGGCTCAATGACCTTCACCCCAATGCATCGGACTTTAAGAGCTGGGGCCCACAACCAACCAACCAATCAATCAGCCAGCCAACCAACTAACCAGCCAGCCTAGCTAGCTAACCAACCAGCCAGCCAGCCAAACCAACCAACCAACAAATGTGCTAGCCAACCAACGAGCCAGCCAGCCAGCCAGTTAGCTAACCAACCAACAACAAACCAGCCAGCCAACCAATCAACCAACCGACAATAAACCAGCCAGCCAACCAATCAATCAACCAATAACAATTTAGTCAACCAACCAATCAACCAAGCAACCAACCAACCAATCAGACAGCCAGCCATCCTTATTTAATCCACTATGTCATACATCAGTTTTGTACATGAATGAGTTGTGTTGAGTTGAGTTAAGAACCGACATCACTGCACTCAGGACATTCCCATACGTGCTCATCCCCTCGTTAAACAGCCAGCGAAGAGTCATCCTACTAATCGCTCCCACCGCTATCTAATTAAAAGTTCTCCTGGTCTTCCCTCTCAGTTTTGAGATTTTTCCAGAACCCCTGCCGATCCCCCGCAATCTCATTCTTTCCACATATGGGTTCTCAATCTGTTCCTCCGCCTTCTCCACCTGGTCCCACAAGCGCACGACCACTTCCTCCTTGTCCATAGGCAAAATACCACCAATAGGTGCATTCCCTGCTAGCCTATCAGCCTGTTCATTCCCCCGTACCCCCGCATGACCAGGGCAAAATATCCATTTGTACAAAATGTCTATTTGAACACGAAATGGTAACTTATATACCTGAGTATCAATCAGTATTTTGTGCGCTATTTTTAGAGCATGATTTTGTTTGACTTCCGAATGTACAACAAACATTCCGAAGCATATCAAACTAATGTACAATGCTTTGTTATGATGATTGTATCAGTTCAATTACATATGTATGCAGATAGATTCAAATTCATATACATTCGAAATCCTGACTATTACAAATGGCAACCAACCAACACATGTGCTAGCCAACCAGCGAGCCAGCCAGCCAGTTAGCTAACCAACATTTGCAGAGCACGTGCCTACCTCAGAGTTAACGCAAACACACATCCACTGCATAGTGAAATTAGGAAGGTGAAGGGTAGCAGGTTACAAAGAGGAAGATCGTGGATGGGTCAAGCCGAGGACATTCTTCAACAGGTGTGTTCACTTGAGGACTTAGAACCTGGCGAGGAGTGGGTACAAGTGCCAACAGATTTCTGTACGTCCTTTTCTGTTTGCATCCAACTAGACAGGAAATGCAGACAATAAAATCCGGCTGCTGTGGAGTCGGAAGTACAAGCGTTGATATTCAAGAATTCGTTAGACGGTGATGCTGTCATTTAAACAGATGGGTCGGTCGTCCGACATGTGAGAAGCTCATGGGCCTTTACGGCTCAGGCCAGAGGGAGAATTGTGAAGGAGGATTCTGGTGGTTTTGTTGAGACCACAAGTAGCCTGACTATGGAAGTCATGGCAGTAAGTAAAGCAATAACATGGATCGAGACACAGACATTCACTAGGGCTGGTTTCCTTAGAAACTCAATGAGCATGCTCAAGAGGATAAAGATGGGGTGGATCCGAAGAGAGTGGTTGCTGTCTCTGGAGCGGTCTCAGCTGGCAAAGATTAGTTTCATCTTCGTGCCAGGGCATGCGGGAGTACAAGGAAATGTGCAGGATGACAAGCTCGCAGGTAAGGCTACTGTGGAGGGCGGACGCGCCATGGACCAGGCTGACATTCTGAATGCTCTACGAGAAGTAAGACTTTTGCGAGAACCAAGTGACGACTGAATCTACAACCATGGCCAGACTGCGAGAACAGGCAAATTAAAAGAGGTGTGGCCAAACAAGAACACTACGCAGGAAGCCAAAGAAGATTGATAAACCAATACAGAACTGGTGTCGTTAGCCGCTACACGCTGCGGGATTTGCAGAGGAGGGGATCCGAGCACTTATGAACTGAATGGTTCGATGTGCAATGAGGATGATATGTCAACTAACTAACTAACTAACTAACTAAAATGGCTTCTTTTTATATGTATATTTATATATACCTGCTTTCTGTCAGCGCCGAATGTTGGGCGGCGCTTACCAAACCCGACACCCCACATTGTGCCAACGGCTTCGGGCGGAAGAGCGCAATTGGGATGGTACTAGCCTTATCCTGGTGCGAGGAAATGCAACCCAAAGACAAAATAAGTCATGGCAGGGCAGACCAGGCCCTAAGCCTTGGTTGGCAGCTGGTCTAGGATCGAAGCTCCGACAGGCGGACAGTTAGAGCATTGCTTTGCTGATCCGGCAGCTTCTGCAGCTTGTCTTGTTCCAGATTATAGGTGTCAACTTTCCTCTGGAGTGAACTAGGCAGGCCGAGAGAGGGATCATGCTGCATGGGCAACACATGGTTTCTTTATTTTAGCCCAGGCTTTGTGCTATGGAGAGCAATAACTCCATCCCTGGTCTTAACCGGTCTCGGAATCAAAGCGAGAGGCAACTGTTACGGGTTATAAGTCCTTGTCAGTTGGCGTAGACATGGGGCGCCACGCATTGCCTCTGACGGTGGGAGACACCTACAGGTGTCACTGATCAGCTACCGCCCGCCTCAAGCTGGGCAGCCCCCGGCCAATTGGGTGCTGATCCGCCACAGCCTGCCTGCTTCAATGGGTGCTTGGGGCTAGGACTAAATCTGAATCGCAGGCTGTAAAACCAATCCACCAGGTACTAATAAAAAGAATAGAAACCTCAAGCTACGGCTTGCAACCTAAAACGTGAGAACCATG
Source organism: Cepaea nemoralis (assembly GCA_014155875.1). Classification (NCBI taxonomy): domain Eukaryota; kingdom Metazoa; phylum Mollusca; class Gastropoda; order Stylommatophora; family Helicidae; genus Cepaea; species Cepaea nemoralis. The sequence goes on from JACEFZ010008697.1 coordinate 304,572, forward strand.
TGTCCAGGATTTTCCACTGACTTGACAAATATTGACAATGTGAGAAAAACGGCTGTGATTGATGCTGAACTCAATCGTCTTAACATTGATATTGCTGGCCTGCAGGAGACTCGCCTCGCTGAGGAAGGTTCACTCAGGGAAAACAATTACACCTTTTTTTGGAAGGGAAGAGGGCAGGCGGAAAAAAGGCAACATGGTGTGGGCTTTGCAGTGAAGAATTCGCTACTGGGAATGATTGATATCCCAGCTGGAGGTAATGAAAGATTATTATCACTGCGCTTGGCAACCTCTTGTGGATTTGCCACCATTCTCACTGCATACGCACCGACACTCGCTTCCTCTGATGATGCGAAGGATGCGTTCTATGAGTAGCTAGACTCTGCGATCAAGGCAGTTCCAAAATCCGACTACATTTATATGCTCGGTGATTTCAATGCTCGCGTGGGCAAGGACTCGAGTTCATGGCCAGTGTGCCTTGGTAAATACAACATCGGTCGCATGAATGATAATGGGCAAAGGCTGCTGGAGCATTGCACTAGAAATGACCTATGTATTACAAACTCCTTTTTTTAAAACAAAAGAGATGCATAAGGTCACATGGAAACATCCAAGATCCAGCCATTGGCATCAGCTGGACTTCATTATCACACGGAGACAACATCTGAACCATACATCATTAACTCGAAGTTACCACAGTGCTGACTGTGATACAGATCATTCTTTGGCTGTTGCAAGGGTTAGACTGAGACCAAAGAGAATCTACACAGCTAAACAAAAGTCTAGCCCCAGCATTAATATTACTAACACTCACGATCCTGGAAAGTGCTTTGAATTTCAACAGCAACGTGAAGACGCTTTCAATGATACATCAGAAAATTGTATAGTAAATGATAAATGGGGTAAACTTAAGGAAACTATTTATAAAACAGCGGTAAGGGTTTACGGCACTGTGGATCATAAGAGGCAGGACTGGTTTGCGGCAAACAGACAGATACTGCAGCCCTTGATTGATAAAAAGAAGATAGCTCTCTTAAGAAACAAGGAAAGACCAACGCGTAACACTCTGAGTGAGCTGAAGCAAGCGAGGAAGGATGTACAAAAGGCTACCAGGCAGTGTGCGAATGACTATTGGATCAAGTTATGTGAGTCCATTCAAATCGCAAGTGATAAGGGAAACATCAGAAGCATGTATGAAGGGATAAAGAAAGCCTGTGGTCCAATGATCAAAAGAAGTGCACCGCTGAAAACCTTGACTGGAGAAATCATCACTGATAAGAAACAGCAGATGGATAGATGGGTCGAGCACTATTTAGAGCAGTGTTTCCCAACCTTTTTTGTGCCATGCCCCACTTAAGCCTTTCTAAAATTCATATTGCCCCCCTCCCCCGCCCCACGCCCCCCCCCCCCCTTTCAACATATACATTATCTTTAATATTCAAAAATTGAAATGTTCACTAAAGAAACTTGAATGATAAGTTTTAGGAAGAAATCACTAGGTAATTATTGAGCAAACACAGTAAGTAAATTTTCAAAACATAATGGAGAACTGAAATTCAAGTACAAAATAATTTTAATGAAAGACTTTTCTATATTATTTTAATTATTAGTAATTATTTATTATTTAAATTTAGTGAGATCCTTGCCCTTGATGCTTGCTGCAAAGAGATATTATTTCAGGTTCTAATTTAGTTAACTTCAGTCTCAAGTCTCCCCGTTTTGTTATATTCAGCCGATTTCTTCCATTTTCGAATTGCCCCCCTTAACAGTCAAATTGCCCCCCTGTGGGGCGTGGGCCCCACGTTGGGAAACACTGATTTAGAGCTTTACTCAAGTGAGACCAAGCTAGCGGATGATGCCCTCAACGCCATAGAGGCCCTGCCAACTCTTAACCACCTGGACACACTTCCCACTATAACAGAAGTTAAGTGTGCTATAAATGAGCTTGCATCTGGCAAGGCTCCAGGTAAGGATGGGATTCCAATAGAGGTAATAAGGAGTGGGCAAGACACACTCGCTCTACAGATCCACCAGCTAATAGAGCTATGCTGGCGAGAAGGACAAGTCTCACAGGATTTCAAAGATTCAAACATCATAACGCTGTACAAGAACAAGGGAGATCGGAGCGACTGTAACAACTATAGGGGTATCTCACTTCTGTGTATTGTTGGGAAAGTATTTGCCAGAATTTTCCTGCACAGACTTCAAGTCCTGGGAGATCAAGTCTACCTCGAATCACAGTGCGGCTTCCGTCAGAACCGGTCTACCATTGATATGATATTCTCATTGCGACAGATGCAAGAAAAATGCCGGGAACAAAATCAGCCACTGTTTATTGCCTTCATCGATCTCACAAAGGCATTCGATTTGGTCAGTCGTGAGGGTCTGTTCAAAGCACTAAAGAAGATTGGCTGCCCACCAACTCTTCTGTCCATTGTGGAATCGTTCCACACAGGCATGAAGGGTATAATCAAGTTTGATGGCTCAACTTCAGAAGAGTTTGAAATCAAGAGTGGAGTTAAGGAAGGTTGTGTACTATCCCCCACCCTCTTTGGGATATACTTTTCACTTCTACTGAAATATGCCTTTCGTGATCAGGATGACGGTATATACATTCACTCACGCTCAGATGGTGGCCTCTATAATGCTCAGAGATTGAAGGCCAAGACCAAAATTAGGAGGGTACTAATCAGAGAGTTGCTTTTTGCGGATGATGCTGCGATTACGACCCACTCTGAGAAAGAATTACAACATCTACTATCTGCATTCTCCAATGCTTGTTCTGAATTTGGTTTAACAATGAACAAAAAGAAAACACAGATTATGTCACAAGGTGCACATGGTGTACCATCAATCTTTATTGACGACGCCGAACTGGAGATAGTAGACCATTTTACATATCTAGGATCAGAGGTAAATAGCAAATTATCCCTCGATCAGGAAATCAACATCAGGATTGGCAAGGCAGCAACAACAATGAACATGTTAGCAAAAAGAGTCTGGGAGAACAGGAAGCTAACTGCCAAAACAAAAGTCCTCGTCTACAAGCCTGTGTCCTTAGTACTCTTCTTTATGGCAGTGAAACCTGGACAACTTACTCACGCCAAGAGAAACGTTTAAACAGCTTTCATATGCGGTGTCTGCGAAGAATACTTGGTATTAAGTGGCAAGACAAAATCACAAATACTGAAGTATTGGAAAGATCAGGTTGTGTGACGGTGTATTCCATGTTCAGTCTTCGTAGACTTAGATGGATATGACACGTTAGGAGGATGGATGATGGTAGAATACCAAAGGACATCTTTTTTGGTGAATTACAGATGGGTAGGAGATCTCAGGGTCGGCCTCTACTACGATACAAAGATGTATGTACGCGGGACATGATTGATACAGGCATTGATAATGCACATTGGAATCACGTCGCAGCTGAACGTGTTGCATGGAGGGCAAACATCAGAAAAGGAATAAAGACAAAGGAGAAAATGATTGCAGATAAAGCACACACAGAGCGTGAGAGACGTAAGATGGTGCAAAATGGTGGAAATGACCATGTATTCACATGCACCTACTGTGGCAAACATTTGCAGCAAGAATTGGCCTTACCAGCCACACTCGCCACCGCCATGGATCGTAGTTATTAAGCCTTTTTGAAGCACAATGTACCAAACTATCGTCTGTCAAGACGGAAAGGTGCCAATGAATGTCCACTGTTTATTTGTGTAAATATTATTATAACATTTATTCACACTTTATGATCTTACTGTTTATTTGGCGATATCGTGAAGACTTTTGACAATGGATGGAGGAACAATTGCCAACCTAGGCCCTATGCCAATCAGTCTGTGGCTTCCCGCGAGGCACAAGCCAACCAACCACCAAACAGCCCTCCAGTCTACCAAACAATACACCAAATAATCAACCAACCAAAATCCAAACCAAATAACCCACCAAAAAACCAGTTGTGCCAGAGCAAGAGTTGTTAAAAAGGGAAAGATTTTATTTGGTCTGATTTAACTTTATTTTCAAAGGTAACAAATTGGGCACCCAGGCCCGTCTTACATTCTGCCCTTCCAATCACTCATCTTTTGTTCATTAGTAGTGCACGATACATTCACATAGGAAAAAAACAAAACATTGTCAAATGAATGTTTTAAACATAAACAATGCATATTACCATGTTATGTGACACATTCCCCACTCACACACACATCCCCTCACCCACCCACACATACCCCCACCACACACAAGCCCACCCACACACAGACACTCCCAGGCACACATGCATTCCCCACCAACCCTACCCATCACCCGCATACACATCCAATACCCAAACACACATCCCACATCCACACAAATTCCCCAACCCACACATCCTTCACCCACCCACACCCGCACACCCCCAACCACCCATCCAATCACACATCCCCAACCATACATTCTCCCCAAATACACACACATCCCCCACTAACCCACACATCCCGCACCCACAATCACATCCCTCACCCACACATCCATCACCCAATCATTCGCACATCCCCTTCACATATACACACCTTTCCCACCCACACACACACATCCCCCCACATACACATCCTCCACACGCACACACATCCCCCATCCACACACATCTCCCCACACACCCACACATCCCCTAACCACCCACAAACATCTCCCATTCACACACACCCCACAATCCACACATACATCACCCACCCACCCCCACTCACCAACACACACACACACACACACCACACCCACATATCCCCAGACAAAACACACATCCCCTACCCATACACACATCCCCACAACCATCCCCACCCATACACCCATCCCCAACCCATACTCACACATCCCCCAACCCCTACGCACACCCTCACACACCCACCCACACATCCCCAATCCACACACACCCATCACCCACCCACACATCCCCCACCCACACGTCCCCTATCCACCAACACCCACACACTCCACCCACCCACCCAAACAGGGAGAGCGAGTGAGAGAGAGAGAGAGAGAGAGAGAGAGAGAGAGAGAGAGAGAGAGAGAGAGAGAGAGAGAGAGAGAGAGAGAGGAGGGTGAAATTAAAAGAAAGTCGACGATGTAAAAATGAGCAAATCGAGAAAGCCAGAGAAAAGTGAGAGCGAGAGAGAGAGAGAGAGAGAGAGAGAGAGAGAGAGAGAGAGAGAGAGAGAGAGAGAGGAGAGAGAGAGAGAGAGAGAGAGAGAGAGAAGAAAGGGATGGGGGGAAATAGAGAGAGCGTGAGAGAGTGGAAGAGATCATATAACGAGGGTACGCGAGTAAGAGACATTGCATACAACAATAATTAACATGATAGTTGCATGTCCTTTTCGGGACGTCGCAGTCAACACCGGCATTTTTAGCTGTTGTCATCTCTTGGTAAGATTTGACAAGTTTTCTATTGCTTTCTGAACGACCGGCACCCATACCATTCTGTAAAATACCAACGCGAGGCGGTCTGCTGCCAAATCGCCCGCAGCTATGTTTTGAACGTGGGTATGTGGAATTATGAACTGCGCCCGTAACCCCTTCGCCACGGAGCCGACATAAGTAACAGGACGAAATTAAGTATAACAACAACATCAAGATGTGTTAATAGTTTCTGTCTTCCCTCTTGCATCCATCATGTGCAGAAGTTAGCGTGTCATCCATTTCGTGTTTATTTCAATTCTATGTTTAGGAGGAATTATTTCTTTTAAACAAAGATATGGAAACTAATCATCAGAAAAACGAATCCAGAAAGTTTTTTTTAAAGAACTGAAGTCAATGAAACGAGGGCACCAACACAACACATATGGCTTAAAAGACAAAAATGGGAATATGATAAATACCAATGAGGAAATGTGTAACACATGGAAAGAATACTTTGTTGAATTACTAAATTGTGAAGCTCCAAGTAACACTTTCTCAAAGGAAACGGTTCTAACGTGTGAACCACAAATTGAAGAACCTGCTTTTGAAGAAATCCTATATGTAATAACACGACTTAAAAACAATAAGGCAACTGGGCTGATGGAATTGCTGCTGAATTTATAAAGGCAGGCGGCCATGCATTACATCTAAAGATATACGAACTAATAATTAAAATCTGTAGGACAGAAGAATTACCCCATGACTGGAAAGAGTAATTATTGATACCTATCTTTAAGAAAGGAGACAAGTTCCAATGTGAAAATTATAGAGGAATATCACTCCTTTCCATAAGCTGTAAGATACTATCCGCGGTATTACTAAATAGACTTAAACCATATTCAGAAGACATATTAGGTGACTACCAGGCGGGTTTCAGACAAAACAGATCAACAATAGATCAGATATTTATCTTACGACAAATAGCCGAGAAAAGATGGGAATATAAAAGAGATCTCCATAACATTTTTGTGGATTTTAAAAAGGCTGAATTTGGAATACCAAGGAAGTTAATCAACATGACCAGACTATGCATGGAAGATACTTATAATATAGTAACATATAAAGGCAGGAAATCAGACCCTTTCCAAATAACATCTGGCTTGAAACAGGGTGATGCACTATCGCCGCTCCTTTTCAATCTGGCTCTAGAGAAAGTTGTAAGGAAGGTAAAGGAGGAATGTGCTATTGGAGGAACATCCAAGCTGCTTAGGTTATGCAGATGATATAGATATTATAGGGGAAAATGAACAAACGACATTGGAAATATTGACTCACTTAAAGGAAAAAGCTCAACAAATGGGGCTGGTTATCAACCAAGACAAGACAGAATATATGGTAATTTCAAGTGAAGGAACGGCTAAAAACTCTGGTCACATACAAATAGATAATATGACCATTAAAAGAATGGAAACATACAAATACCTGGGTACAATGCCAATCTGTAAGTCCGTCTTCAATCTGCTTTGCCATTTGTATGAATTGAACTTACCAGCAGGGTATTGGCTTGCTATAAAGCTGTGACGAATAACAGTCAATGAACTAACAGTGAATTTTGAAAGATGTAGCAACGTCTGAGTTTAGAAAGCGAACACTGCTTTAATCCGGCATTTGACAAAGTTACAATAACATCTTCTATTGTGTTATTCAGAAGGCCTGTTTTTGCCAGGACGGCATCTAAATATAAATGTACACTGAGATGAATTATTCGAACCTGTTCTAAGTTCGCCCTGTCGTTACTCTTCCATACCTCTTCTTCTTTCGTTCATCTTGGCCGTCTTTGCTGTCACATTCATCCGATCCTGTCTAGGGTCTGCCCGTCGTTCTTGGATCCATGGCGTTCCCAATATATACTTCTAGCTGTTATGAACTTGATAGCCACTGCTCTATTGCCAACCATTCGATAGCCACACCAATTTGTTCCAGAATTCCAAAGCACGACCTTTCGTCTTGATCACCCCACAACGTACGTTTTTGTTGTCAAGATTGTCGCATGTACTAGGCATATATAGGTAAGGTGTTCCGCCTTCTTTGCAGATATAGTGCAGTCGTATGAACTCTGAGATTTCTCTATCATTGACCTGTTGACCATCAAATGAATTTAACTTGTGTGTAATGCAATGGCGCTTCATCTTTATCTGTGACGCGATCATACTGTAGCGTACCCTTCTAAACAATATATATCAGCATATGTTGACGCCGATAAATATAATACTCTAATTACAAACACTTATGAACTAATTAACCATCACAACGAACGAACGTAAATATTCAATTATACTAAATTAAACTATTTCGAATACTCTAATTAACATGATAAACTAATAATAATATAATGTTTGTATCATTGATAATACTATACCACCATATATCACTGTTTATCATTTCATTAGTTAAATGTCAATATGGTGTCACTTAATAGTGTTAATATAATTACACCTAATCACACACACACACACACACACACACACATATACTTAACACACACACACACACACACACACACACACACACACACACACATACTTAATCCTCGAATAATCGAATCTTGAGAGTTCGTAATTCAATCGGATCATCATCCCAGTATTCGACGTATGCATGCGGAAAATTAATAACTCCATAATGCCGCATCACATGTCACTTCCTCCTGTCTCTGCCAACAATGAAAAATAAAACATATGTATATATCTGACTAAAACTATGTAACATAATTTGTTGGTTGCTATGCAAATTGCCATCTAATCGGGTGCATCTGTAATATAATCTATCGCCTAAATACTCTATGAACGAATATAGATAAACCTAACGAAATAGAAAATCAACCGTGTAAAAGACCTATCGATCTACAATCGACTGAGAAGATCTTTAAGAATATCATCATTGTCTATAACTTAGCAGAAGAATCTTGCGAAGAATCATAAACCACAAAGACTTAAGACTTCTAAAAAAAAATACCAGAAATATTAACAAAATATTCAGATTTAACAAGAATGTTCTATCGAGAAAATATTCATAGAATTTATCAATACTCTCTATTATTGATATAGTTAACAACAAGTGTCCAAAAATTAGAGAACCGGAAGTAATTACCAAGGTGAATTGTAAAAGCATAATTGAGATAGTGTGAAAAATTCTGAAAAATATAGCTTCATATCAGCGAAAATTGGAACAACTTATTTTGCAAGACCCTAATGTGTCTGTAGTGAAATATGTGCTGATATAATTACTTAATATTGTTATTCATTCCTTCACTCATTCTTTTCTTCTTTATTCCTTTTTTCTTTCTTAGAAACTTATGATGTCTCTTTCCTGTATGTATGTCAATATCTGTATATTTTAACTTTGTTGAGTTGAACAATGTTATAGTTTTGCGTATAGTGAGTAGCTCAAATGTTTTAAAAACATATGTTTGGTAAATATGCACCAGAAATAAGCCAAGTATATAGAGTAAGTAAATATCAGTGTATTTTGTTTATTGTAATATTTTCCCCGATTATTGGCTTGTGTGTAAATTTTTTCGACTTGCACGTGAATGTCTGTTATATGTACTTTCATTCGTGTGAACAAGTGTGCAATATGTTTCTTGACCTGTATGTACACACATGTAATGGTACTCATAACATACATCTTCGTTTGTGAGTAACTGTTCGCGACGACGCATTCAACCTGGGATAGGGTTGACCTAACCAAAGTCGTGAATATGGCAATAAGCATGGTCACAATATCCCATCGCGACTGGTTAGTGGTTTTAACACTACCCATATGCTCCTCAAATGGTGAGTCATGTGCCAGCTCCAGTGTTTCACTGCGATACCTGGCAGGCAACAGTGTTTGTAATAAAAGTGTTGACCCTTTGTTGTACCGTCTGGACAAAATATTATTGTCTAAAATAAATTGCCAATTACCATGTTTAGCTTGTTTAGACGGTTCATGTATGCTTTTAAAACACGTTTGTAATGTCGGATCTTGTTTTTGTTCATTAGCTAAGTCAGCTGTCAGTGTTATAGTGTTCTGAGTATTGTCATTGTCAGTCTGAGAAGATTGTTCTTTCTGTCTCCGCTCTTGTGCTCTTGTGACAGCATTCGTTTGAGTGTGGTCAATCTCCCATTGAATTGCCTCTTCGTGAGTATAGTCATTTGCAACCTTAGGGAAATAAATACCAACTTACAAAGAACATTAGAAAGAGTGCATACTAGATACTGACATCTCCAACAACACTTCACTGAGATATATAGAGGAAGAAGAAGAAGAAGAAGAAGAAGAAGAAGAAGAAGAAGAAGAAGAAGAAGAAGAAGAAGAAGAAGAAGAAGAAGAAGAAGAAGAAGAAGAAGAAGAAGAAGAAGAAGAAGAAGAAGAAGAAGAAGAAGAAGAAGAAGAAGAAGAAGAAAGAAGAAGAAGAAGAAGAAGAAGAAGAAGAAGAAGAAGAAGAAGAAGAAGAAGAAGAAGAAGAAGAAGAAGAAGAAGAAGAAGAAGAAGAAGAAGAAGAAAGATAAGGAGGAGGAGGAAGAGGAGAGGAGGACGAGGAGGATGAGTGGAGGAGGAGAAGGAAGAAGAAGAAGAAGAAGAAGAAGAAGAAGAAGAAGAAGAAGAAGAAGAAGAAGAAGAAGAAGAAGAAGAAGAAGAAGAAGAAGAAGAAGAAGAAGAAGAAGAAGAAGAAGAAGAAGAAGAAGAAGAAGAAGAAGAAGAAGAAGAAGAAGAAGAAGAAGAAGAAGAAGAAGAAGAAGAAGAAGAAGAAGAAGAAGAAGAAGAAGAAGAAGAAGAAGAAGAAGAAGAAGAAGAAGAAAAATAATGTTGCTTTAACTCCTTCTTGGCAGTCATTCATTATTTCAGCCTGTAGTGTTTAAAATAATATATACATCCTTCATCGTTGGTAGTGGTTAAATAACTCTTAATGTATCGCTTGCTACCTCAGGTAGCTCAAGAATCACCAAGATTTTACCAAACCCATCTTAAAGTTACTTACTTTGGGTAAATCTTAGACGGCAAGAGCAAAGACGGTTTTACATTATATCATGGAAGAACACCAGTAGCAGAATAGTAGTCCTTTATTTAATTCTAACTGTTAATATTTTTGTCCCCTGTCACCTCCCCTCTTTTTAAGGTCACTTGTGACATATTTCAGTCAATAAGATTCCGAATGTGCGAGTATTGTTTACCTCACAATCAAGCTAAGAAGGCTTCAGCAAATCATAAAACACCAAACAGTCACATGGTTACAGTATGTAAACAACTGGAGTAAAACAAAGAACACAACTCATTTACTAGAGCGAAGTCAGTCCCTGCTTTGTCACGTCGGGAAATCTAGGCGTCCATTTTGTGCTTCCTCGTGGATATATTCTCATTAACTGGATGTTTATAATTAAATACTTTTTGCTAATACTGTATAATTGTTGTTAATAGTGTGTTCTAGACCAGTGGTTATAATTTTCCAAGTTGCTAGTGATTCTACTCAGGCTTAAAATCACATTGTGTGAGATTATATACATAAGAATTGCAGCTGGAAAAACAAGAAGAGATAGAGAGACACGTAAGAAACTAAGAGCAAGTGTAGAGATATCACTGATTACTGACTTTATATGAGTACAGCAAAGAATTAAATGGTCCAGACATTCAGTTAGAATGGAACAAATCAACCACCGGCTAGAGCGTTCTACATGAAAACATCGGGATCAAGGTGAGAAGACGACCCAGAAAGAGTTGGCTAAATGGAGTAAAAGAGATATTGAAGACATCAACTGTGACGTTAGTACAAACAGTTAAACAAGCAAAAACAGATAATTACATGTACCTCTTTAATGCAATGCTTAATCGCGAAAGCAGTAAGACAAAAAAAAAAAAGTTTGGATTTCCAGGCTAAGCGATCTAGTAGATTAGAAGCAGTATTGAGTAGTTCAACGATTATGAAAACAGATCACCGGTTTAACTGTGAAGTAATTCTATATAAAGAATGGAACTGTGCGCTTCACTTCATAATTTTGTGATCTAGTATAGTTTTTGAAGAAGTGTATCTGCCGTGGTATTGTGGCTACATTATAGCTAGTAAACACTCGGAAACTGGAGGATACAAGTGGAAGAGACAAGTGGAAGAGACAGTGATTACTTCCATAGTGACACCCCCAAAGACCCATTGGCGAATATTAAGTTGAGTAAATTGGCAATGTTTTGTGAACAACCGACAATCACACCTTCGAAATCCACACGTAGAATAGTGAAAGAATGACGTGCCAAAACTTGACTTCTCAGATGGTTCGGTGTGTACACAAGCCTACATCCATCACCTGCGAATATCGCTGTTCGGTGTGTACACAAGCCTACATCCATCACCTGCGAATATCGCTGTTCGGTGTGTACACAAGCCTGCATCCAACACCTGCGAATGTCGCTGTTCCTTGACCAGCTGATGAACGTATACCGCAGATAAAGGTGAGTGCCTGAATATCTCTTAATCTTAACATATTCTATGCTAAACAAACAGTAGGTTTGAACCCCAAACAAACATGGATGGGGGAAAATGGGAAGCAGGCGTGTGTGACGGAAATGACTGAAAAGTTGTTAATATGGTAGCAGACATGTTGTATTATACATCAAATTACAGAGGGTTCTAGAAGGAAAACTACTGTATATAATTCCATGGCAGGTACGGGAAGTCGCTTAAGGCGTTTAATCATCCTATGGCAATTAATGAGTTAAGTAAGTCAAGTGTGGATCAGAAGAAACACAGCGAGCAACGAACATGATTAGAAGTAAACTACAAAAATTCACTAACTGGTTACTGCTGAAATTAGAAAGAATAATATAGTATGATATAATCGTAAAGAAATGAATCGGTACAATTATCTCGGAACAGTCATAACATCTGATGGGAGATTAGAACAAGAATCGCCGTAGCAAAGGTAGCCTTGTGTCAGATGAAAAATATACTGACCAATAAAAGGATATCATTTGCAACGAGAAAAAGAATGTTGAGGTGCTACATAGAACATGTACTTTTGTATGAATGTGAAGTGTGGACAATGAGCAGACAAGCTGAAAAACATCTGATGGTTGTGGAAATGTGGTTTCTTGGGAAAATGCAAACAATACCTTGGACAGACAGAAAAACCAATGAACAAGTCCTTCAAGAAACACGTGAAAATCGTAAACCGATTAGAGACATTAGACGTAGAGAGTCAAAATATTTTGGGCATGTTATGAGAAGAAATGAATTGGAGAACTTGGTGACAACTGGCAAGATCGAGGGGAAGAGACCAAGGGAAAGGCCGAAAAGTAAATTCTTGGATGGCTTGGTTACGTGGCATGGTCGAGACAGGAACACGGAGCTGATCCACGACTCTGGTGATCGAGTGAGATGGCGAAACATGACCGCTCACGCTTATCGGCATGGCACATGATGGATGGAGAATCACCCACATGAAGCTTATGAAGTAAATTTAGTTGTATATCGCAGTCAACCCCAGCATGTTTAGCTTTTCGTTATTTCTTGGCAAGTTTTACGTTCAGTAGTTTTCCATTGCTTTCTGAATGACCGATATTCATATCGTTATATGGGAAACCAACGCCGAGCTGTCTGCTTCTAAATCGCCTGCTTTGGTAACCCCTTCACCACATAGCCAGCATAAATAAACTACTGCTAAAGGCCCCAGCATACGGAAGAATCTCATAACACTACCAATTATCATGTGAGGACATACCTCACCATTCTGCTACAATCAAGAAGCGCGTCATTTTATGCTATAGGCCAATCTGATATATTATTATTCTAATTTTATACAGTGTTACTAGCAGAAAGCCGGTTTCCTGACCTAGAAGTTAGCGACTTTTCTCCGTAATCTCGTATACTCTCGTAGGTAACGTGATGACGGTGAGAATCAGCAGTGGTTCGAATCGCGTCGGTAACTTACGGGTTATGTGAGCCGGCCGCTCAGGAAGCAATGGCAAACTACTGAGCGTAATCTTGCCAAGAAATCAACAATCAGCTGAAAGATGCTGATGTTGACAGCGATGTCCTGTAAAGGATATGCGAAAAAAAAAAAAAACTAGCAGAAAGTGGAACAAGTAAACACGGCCTAGAACAGAAAGTGGCTTACGTATTAACATCCTAAAACGAAAACTATGATAATTAGCAGTGGAAAGGAAAGGTCATCAATGAATATTACAGTAAACGGGGAGATACTAGAAAAAGTAACAAGTTTCTCCGATCGTGGACTTGTAATAACAGATGATTGCAGAAGTGAACGAGAAATAAAAAAGAGAATAGGAATGGCCAACAATGCTTTCAACAGCAGGCAATCAGTATTAACATACAGACAAATGCATTCAAAATGAGAATTGTCAAATATTATGTATATTCAACGCTACAATATGGCGTGGAAGCCAGGACATTGAACAAGCAATTAGAAAGTCGAACCGATTCCCTGGAGATGTGGATATACGAAGAATATGTCATATTTAATGGAAACAAACACAATCATATACAGAGGTTCTAGAAAAACTGGGAATGAAAAGAGAGTTGACAGAGAAAAAGAGGCAAGCGAAATAATTCGGCCACGTTAAAAGACAAGACACTCGTATAAAAACCATACTGGATGAAGGCAAGCAAGGAAGGTATAGACAACGATACAAGTGGGAAGATAACATAAAGAGATAGACGAACTGACATAATGTAGAACAAGGCGAGAGGCAGACAGTGTTGGAGATCCATTGCAGCCAACCTTCATTGTGGAGACGGCACCTTATTTATTTATTCTGATTTAGTAAGAAAGCTCTTTACTATATAACAATATTAATTAATTTAGTTCAGAAGGATAGTATATCGCCAAATGTGCCCCCCCCCCCCCCCCCATTTGGACAGAAGGACGATATATCGCCGTACTATGCTCATTATATTATTTGTTTTATTTCGTGGTATTTTCCGCAGTTTCAATGCTCAGTGAACGGAAATGTACATTATAACACTTGTTTATTTCATTGCACTCCATGTTTGGTCCAAACTTACTTTTGGTGTGGTACTAACCAAATACTGTAATTTATACCAGAAAGACCCTTGTTATGTAGCTTTTCATGTTCAAAGGTATTGATATGTTACCGGAGGAGTGGTAAACTGGCATTATAGGCGTTTTATATATTTTTCTTTCCTAAGATTTGAACAGCCGACTTCCTGGCTTAGGGGTTTAGCGACTTTTCTACGTAATCTCGTATACTCTCGTAAGTAACGTGACGAGGGTGAGAATCAGCAGTGGTTCGAATCGCGTCGGTAACTTACTGGGTATGTGAGCCGGCCGCTCAGAAAGCAATGGCAAACTACTGAGCGCTAATCTTGACTAAGAAATCAACAATCAGCTGAAAGATGCTGATGTTGACAGCGATGTCCTGTAAAGGATATGCAAAAGATTTGAACAGGATTGTGATTGTTCTTATATAGTTATTTATTATAGTGGAGCCGGCCCCGCGGCTCTGGGTTAGTGAACACGATTCACAATTCCTCAACATGCCGAGACCGTCTTGCGTAGATTTCGATGGTATAAATGTCGGTTGTTCATAAAACAATGACAAACTAGTGAACATAAGAACTGCCTAGTAAATTACAAACAGTCAAAAACAATAGCTGATTGCGAAGTCATGTTAAAGATGCGTTTAACTACCTATACTTTAACTCCTGTGATTAGTTCGCTTTGTTTTTCATTTCTTAGTTTTTTTTCAATTTCTTCTGTGTCATTTCGTGATTAAAAATATTTCCCTCTATTGATGGCCCTATTGGGAGTCCTAAATCATGACAATCCAAAGTTCGATTCCCCAACTGATGTCTGTATGCTTTTAAGACAAAAATCAAGGTGGTGTGTGTGTGTGTGTGTGTGTGAGTGTGTGCGTGTGTGTGTGTGTGTGCGAGTGTGTGTGTGTGTGTGTGTGTGTGTGTGTGTGTGTGTGTGTGTGTGTGTGTGTGTGTAATTATAACAAAACAAAACAAGCAACAGTAAAATAATGTAATAAATATAGAACATAACTTATGTACGTGCAAGTGTTGGTAAATGTTGGTAAATTAATAATTCTCATCTCATTTGGTTCCTCTTGTACCTTGCGGTGTAGAGGTGAAGCATAAACAGCGGGAGAGTGCCCGATTATGGACGTCATGTATCGAGATTCTCATGAACTCTGTAATTCCCTCTGCCCATCATTTACTTGGCCGGCCTCTTCTTCTGCTTCCATTTGGTCTGTACATCATTGCTTATTGTTGTATACTGTTTGTTGGTAATTTAGTTACATATCCACAATTTTTAACTTGCTGCCTTCTAATAAAATCTATCGCTGCTATTACCCACACTCTAGTCCTGATTTCTTCATTTCTGATTTTCTCTCTTCTTGATAGATTGAGTATTCTTCTCAGTAATCTCATTTCAGTTGGTGTGATTTTTATTTTCTCTTTTTCCGTCATTGCCCAGGTTTGGGTTTGGTAGCATAGAGTTGGTAGGAAGATTGTGTTGTAGAGTACTTTCTCAGTAACTATTGATATATGTTTGTTCTTTTATATAGGTGTCATTTGTCCAATGAATTGGTTTGCCTTATTGCATCTGTTTTCGATCTCGTCTTCTAATTCATAATAATATACTTCCTAAGTATTTGAAGTTCTTTACTTGTTTCAAGGGGTGTTCTTTTAGATAGATCTGTGTTTTTTTTTCTTCTTTGGTTGTAGTCATTACCTTTGTTTTACTGGTGCTATGTTCGTCATGTGTTGTTGTTGCTGTCTCTGGCTGGTTTCTTTATATATGTAATATAGGTTTTGAACAAGAGGGGGAACATAACACAACCTTGTCGTACTCCGGATGTTATGGTGAAGGTTTCTGAGTATCCTCCATTTGTTCTCACTATGCATTCACTGTTTCTGTATAAGCTTCTACATAAGTTTGTTAGATGTGTACTCACTCCATATCGTTTAAGGATTGTCCATATATTTTTCTGTCTACTCTAACAAATGCCTTTTCCTGGTCGACAAATGCTAAGTAGAGTGGTTCATTAAATTTGATTGATTTTTCTATAAGTTGTCTAAGAATAAAGGTGGCATCTGTGCATCCTTTGCATTTTCTTAAGTCCAAGTTGTCTTTCGCTTATCTGGTGTTCTATTGTAAGTTGTAATCTGTTCTCAAGAATTTTGCAGAATATTTTTTCCGAAATGACTCTTAAGGGAAATGCCTCTGTATTGTGTGCAGTCTCTTTTACTGTCTTTGTTTTTCCAGATTTGGATATTATGGCGTTTCCACAGTCTCGCGGCATTTGTTGTTCCATCCAAACATGGTTTATATTCCCCCGAGTCTTTTTGTTTTTCTCTCTTTATTATTCTATTCTTGCTATTCTATATTCTATGTAAACACGACCCTGTTTGCTCTTCACCCACATTTTATATTTTTCCTTTTTTTGTCTTTTGCAGCTTTCTTTACCGCGGCGTTCCACCAACTTGTAGTTTTCTTTATCCGTGTTTTGCGTATTTTCGTGGTTCCACGTGTTGTTTTGGCAGCATTTGAAATGTTTGATTTGAACATCGCCCATTCTTCTTCCACGGGGTTTCTTTATGTATTAGTTTAGTTTAGTTTAGTCGACGGATCAACATCACGGCACACGGGTGCAACCCATAAGTGCTCCGTTCTCCTCCTAACTCAAACCTGAGTCTGGAGAAACTCAGCTCAGTGCACGAACTCCGTAGCACGGGCGAGGGTCCTGAAATACTTTGGGTAGATTGTTAACTCGAAATTTTGCCCGGGCAGCGCCGTTAGGCTACTCTTTTTCGATGTCCAACTGCCAAGGGATTTTTTACGTGCGCAACAATACACACGGGCGTCCGATCTCACTACCTAGAGACCAGGGGAAATTTTTACTAGAAGTCCACGTGAAAAAAAACCTGGTCATCACCGGGATTTGAACCCGGGACCTCCAGCACTCGAGGCGGACACCATACCTCGAGACCACGCATCCCCCATTTATGTATGCAGTTTTACAAAGATTTAATTTAATTTAAATTCTTTCTCATAACGTTTCCTCACTCCTAGTCTGTGAGAATTTTTAAGTTTAGAATTCGCAAGGCATGTATTTGCCTGCTCTTTCCTTTCTTCTTCTATTGGTTCTTATTGTGGTAATAACTGCTTTGTAGTCTGGGTTTATACTTCAGTGGGGCACCGCGCTGGCGAGTAATATTTTTCTTTCTTTTGTTATTTCTTTTTAATATACATCAATTTCGCTTTTGGTATCAAGATCGTTTTATTTGTACCAGCTGTATATTGCGAGTCTTTGTCTTTATAAAATGTGTTTGTTATATAGAGGTCGTGTTGGCTGCATAGCTCTATGAGTCTACTGTCATTATAATCTCTTTCATTGTGTTGGTCTCAAATGCTTCAAGATGTTTTTCTATGTCCGTTTGATTATTGTAATAACATCATGAATTACAAATTAGAACTTTATGTAAGTGCAAGTGTTGATAAATATATTTAATAAATAATTATTTTGATTATTGCAATAACAAGTACCATACTGTTTTCAGAAATGGGCCTTCTGCGCCAGTAACTACATCAACGAAACCCACAAAAGGAACTCGTCTTTGCCCTGCAAGATGACGTCTAGGATAGAGAAATCTTCGACAGCCCAAAACAGCCTGTCATACTCTGCAGTGAGAAAGTCTGAAACAGCCCAAAGTAGCCTGCAATACTAGTACCGTAACGTCTGCGGTAAGAGTTTGAAACAGACCAAAACAGACCCATTAGTAGAATGTCGTCTACGGTGGGGAAGTCTAAAACAGCTGAAAACAGCCTGCCTACTAGTACTGTGACATCTGCGGTAGGAAAGTCTACAACAGCCCAAACAGCCTACCTACTAGTATCGTGACGTCTGCAGTTAGAAAGTCTAAAACAGCCCATAACAGCCCCATTAGTACAATTACGTCTGCAATGGAGAAATCTATAAACATCCAAAAGTCTGCCGTACTAGCTCTGTGACGTCTGCGATCGACAAACTTGCGACAGCACTATACAGCCTGCCACACAGCCCAGTCACGTCTGCGGTGGAGAAATCTTCGATAGCCCCACACAGCGTGCCACGCCACACAGCAAAATTACGTCTGCGATAGAGGAATCGACATCAACCCAAAACAGCCTACCTTGCCAAACAACACAATGACATCTGCGATAGAGGAATCGACAACAGTCCAACACAGCGTGCCATGCCACACAGCACAATGACATTTGCGGATAGAGGAATCGACACCAGCCGAAAACAGCGTGCCTTGCCACACAGCACAATGACGTCGGTGATAGAGGAATCGACAACAGCCCAAAACAGCCTGCCACACACACACAATGACTTATGTGATTGTTTAGCTATCACTAAATAAATCAATCGAATGCGGTCTCTAAAATGTTATCTTTCCACCGGTAAAGCTGTTCACCTTTCTTTGACAGTGTTTCCTAGTGAATGCTGCAGTTAAAGAGTTTGACAAATTATTTTTTTCCACTGTAAATATACAATGCCATAGCGGCCAGAGTGGCCATGAGGTTTAACTATGTAGTGTGTTCATTCCCAACACAGGCCAGTTGGACATAAAAGATGACTTCGCGTTCAGAAAGCAATGGCAAACTACTGAAAGTTAAATTGCATGGAAGATCAAGCCCTGGGAAGGACATGTCACATTTTATACTATGCCGTATGTACTGCACAAAAGAATATGTGGTTTCAATATATTTGAAGTGATGTATAGTAATGTATATATCCCTTTCGTGTTACAAATGTATCAACATTTATTACATTTTAACAATAATCTCACGGTTACAAGAGATCGATTAGTTCATCAACAGTTCAAATTATTTTGAGATAATACAAAATATTCAAATTCTTCGTCTTCTTCACCATCAGATGTCAATATGATTAAGTCCAAGAAAGCAGCAGTCAACTTGAGCTTGTTGATATTCTCATAGAGGTGTCATTGCATGGAGCGGGCGTAGACCAGAATGGTTTTCTCTTTTCTGCACAAGTTGGATACACCGGCAACGAATGTTTAGTTGTAAATTTACTCGTTCAGTTTTCAATTTAAAGGCATAAGACTTAATCTCCACAATCTATTCTCTGAGCATCATCTAATTCTCCTTGAATTCTTTCTGGATTTTGGTTTCAAATTGCAGATCGGCGGATCCTCTACTCATCCGTTCTCCGTTCCAAACCTGTACGATAATCTATACAAATGAGCTTGTGAACTTGCTACTAGGTTCATATAAAATCAAATGCACACTGTGAAATGTACATTCCTCTGAAGTTAAACATAGGCTGGTACTTGTATAATCATCAACGAACAAATAATAATAATAATTTTAAAAAAAAATACACGAATAACTCAGTAAGACAGATTTAGTATCTTCACTATAGGGATCGTTTCGTGTACAATACCAGTGAGTGTGTTCTAACATCGTCTTAAAACATCACATTTCAGTCCTCTCTCCCCCCCCCCCCCCCCCCCCCCGGCTTCAGTGGCTTTGGCCGCTGGTGGATATCGGTTGTCTAATTCCTGGGCATGTACAGTAGACAAGGATCCCTGGCTACTCTCCTTAGTTGCAGCTGGTTTTGTCGAAGGCTATAGCCCAGGCTTTCGTTGAAAGTATTGGTTCATGGTCTGGGACTGTCTGGAGTAGGGACTTAGGGTACGGCAGACTCAAACTCCTTGTCTCGAACGCAACTGCAGTCGACTTCGTGTCTCAATGGAGTAAGGACGTCATACGTAACAGCATAACTAATGTCATAGACACGTCTGACACAGTCCTGAAGGCAGCGAATCGAACCTGGAGGGGAAAGATAGTCGAAACGAGTCAGCTCCAGCCTTGATCACCAACCATCAAGCAATAGCAGCCACTAAGGGGTAGTGCTGTCCTTGATGAAAGCCTGGGATATAGCGTCCACAATGCTGCAAGTAATGGGCTCAGGAGTCAGCGCCGGAAGAAAGCCTTGTTGAAGTACAAAACCGGGATCCTGCCCTGTCCCCACTGATTATCTCCCTAGAAAAGCTAAAGTGCTTTCTCTAATACAGAACTTCTTCAGAATTGTTCTAATCAGTAGGTTCCTTTTCATTTTGATTCATCGGAGTCTTCTTGTGCGTTATAATAAATAGTCTCCTTAAGGTAGCTTTCTATTTAATTTTATCCTCGAACAATTTTCATTTAGAAATGAACTTTTGTGAATAAACATTTTTTGTCTGGTGTTGTAACACGATGTACAATTTGTTTCATTAAAAGGTATAGTTAAAAGTATCAAAGTTTTGTAAATAAATACTGAAACAATAGGAAGTGTACATATTGTCATAAGCTATACAAATGGCAAAGAGAAAAGAGTACAAGGGTAAATCACTTTATATTCAGCTACTAAGAATTGCGTTTAATCATTTTATGTAGAAATGGACTCATAACCATTAATTCAGAGTATTTGTTTATGTTTATGGAAATGCTGCCATTGTCAATGTTAATGTACAGTGAAGGGGCACTGGGTGGTAGAGAATTGTCATGAATGAACTGTTTGATGGTATCCCGAATTTTCCGGTTGCAGGAAAGTGAGGAGTCACCTGCACAAGAGGAGTAATAGATGGGTTCAACAACCCCTCCATAATGGCATGCCTTATCCAACTACCAAGTCGACATCAAGCCTGTGGATAAGGGTTTGCATAGTAGGGGGTGCTGTTGTTGTTTGGCGTAGAGATATAAATATTAATGATGTATGCGGTAGTTTTTTTGACCGTTTGTGTAGTTTCTTACTCCAGCTTGTAGCTTTATGTCTAACCTAGGATATCATGTCATATAGTGAGATTTGCAGATAACATCGACAGGTGCGATTTGCAGATAACATCGACAGGTGAGATCTGCAGATAACATCAACAGCTGACTTCTGTTCACCTTATTTCACGTCTAATCCTACCAATGATTCGACGTATATTATTAGTTGCTTCATATTCATGCGTGTTATCTTATACTTCATATAGTCCGTGCCGTGTGGCTTTAGTTATCATGTCTGTCCACAGACTTCTTTCTCGTGTACTGTCAATAATTTCTGACACCGATGTTTCTCCATGCCACGATGGCAAACTGTACAGCATCATCTCACTTGTTCTCCACCTGTCTCTCTATCCCTCCATTATCCAAATTGTGACGACACACTCCATCTTTTCCCTTCTCATGTAATACCGAAATAATGTACATAGATGTTTCTGATGCGAGTAAGCAGTTCTCTTTGTGAGTTAAACTCATTATCCTTAACCGCTATTTCTTTCACACCCAGTAGCGGACGTGTACATGTTCATGTTGTGCAGGTATAGTGCGCATTTATTTTCGCACCTCAAGAACCTCATTTGTACCAGGAAATTAACATTCTTTAACTAAACAAAATTAGGAAAGAATAACGCAGACAAAAAAGTTTTAGTATCTCAGTAATAGTGATCTCCCCACATGTATATCTACGTGCACGAGAAATGAATATCTTGCAAAATCATGATAAAATATTGCCTCATATGTTCCGCCCGCTTAGCTTCGTGACTTTGGCCGCTGATGGATATCGGTTGTCTAATTCCTAGGCATGTACAGTAGACAAGGATCCCTGGCTACTCTCCTTAGTTGCAGCTGGTTTTGTCGAAGGCTATAGCCCAGGCTTTCGTTGAAAGTATTGGTTCATGGTCTGGGACTGTCTGGAGTAGGGACTTAGGGTACGGCAGACTCAAACTTCTGGTCTCGGACGCAACTACAGACGACTTTGTGTCTCGATGGAGTAAGGACGTCACACGTAACAGCATAACTAATGTCATAAACATGTCTGACACAGTCCTGCAGGCCAGCGAATCGAACCTGGAGGGGAAAGATGGCCGAAACGAGTCAGCTCCAGCCCTGATCACCAACCATCAAGCAATAGCAGCCACTAAGGGATAGTGCTGTCCTTGACGAAAGCCTGGGATATAGTGTCCACACATTAATGGACTCAGGAGGCAGTGCCGGGATCCTGCCTAGTCCCCACCAATGGTTATCTCCCAAGACAACGCTAAAGTACATTCCTTAATTAGATACAGAACTTCTTCAGCGTTGTTCCAACCAATACCTTCAGTTTCATCTAGTTTCCTCTGTATGATTTAATAAATATACCCATTAATTAACGGATTCATTGTCGAAGGATAATATATCACCAAATGTGACCTCCCAATTGGATAGAAGGACGATATTTCGCCTTAGTAGAGTCGTCATGCTATTTGTTTCGTCTCTCTTCTGCAATGTCAATCCCTAGTGAAGAGACATTTACATTACAATGCTTGTTCATTTGATGAAGTATCGTATCATGTTTGATCCAAACCTACTAATTTGTTTGGCACTGAATCAGGTAAAATAGTTTTATCTTGTACTTTTATCGACGTATTATATTTTTACATTACATTTTACATTAATATGTTATTTCTGATAATACGTTATGTCTGGTCTGGGGGTGACATACAATTTATTGTGTGTAAGACTATATTAAAATCTATCAAAGTTGTGTTTAAAATAAAAATTAAATTCCTGAAGCAA
Source organism: Cepaea nemoralis (assembly GCA_014155875.1). Taxonomy (NCBI): domain Eukaryota; kingdom Metazoa; phylum Mollusca; class Gastropoda; order Stylommatophora; family Helicidae; genus Cepaea; species Cepaea nemoralis. The sequence continues at coordinate 327,554 of JACEFZ010008697.1, forward strand.
ATAGAAATGTTGAACAAATCGACATGAACTAACCAAATCGCAAATAGAAAGAGTAACATGGGAGATAAAAACTCCGCCCGGAGCAAACACGGCAGGGGGCTTCTGATAGTCTTCTACAAGTATTTCTGCCCATTATACCCTTAACACCCCTGGTTCGAAGACTCGGCAAGGAGGTGGATCCCACGACACTCAGAATTTTATTATTGTCTTTTGCAAACCGTATCGCTTCTTTCTGTTAGAAATATCAGATTGGGGAACCCTTTGGGGCCACTAAGACTGCTCGTCAGAAATATCAGATTGGGGAACCCTTTGGGGCCACTAAGACTGCACGTCAGAAATATCAGATTGGAGAAACCTTTGGGGCCACAAAGACAGTTCGTAAATGAACACACATTATTGTTTTGCGCTGATTAGAAACAGAAGATAGGAAAAAGAAGTGCAGACTATAGGATGCTCTAGACATCATTAAAATTTCAAGCTATAGTTACCGACCGGGATTTGAACTTGTCACCTCGCTCTAGGAACAAGTGTACTTCGACGAATGACACAACTTCCACACAACGTATATTATTTATGAGGTCGGTGGCTAACGTCTTTGAATAGTGTTCATCCCACATGAATTTAAATTCACATATACTTCACACTCAATTGGTCCTGGTCTTTTTTGTTAGAACTATAAATACAGATTTCAACATATCTTGAGGTATACACCCACTGTTGTAAATATCATTCAACATTTTAGTTGATATTCCTGCTCTCAGTACTTCTAACTTCTAGCTCCGCTATTGTGATTCCATCTGGTGTGTTTTTCCCTTTCTTCATATGTGTAATAGTTTCAGGGCCACCCTAAAAAAATCATCATCATCATCATCATCATCATCATCATCATCATCATCATCATCATCATCATCATCATCATCATCATCATCATCATCATTATCATCATGTGCCATGCAAATAAGCGTGGGTGGTCATGTTTCACCATCTTACACGATCAGCAGAGTCGTGAATCAGCTCTGTCTTCTTGTCCCGACCATGCCACGTGGTCAAGCCATCCAGGTATTTACTTGTCTGCCTTCCCCTTGTTATTTTCTCCTCAGTCTCACCAGTTGTCACCAAGTTCTCTAGTTTATTTCTTCTCATAACGTGTCCAAAGATTTATGACTATCTACGTCTAATTTCTCTAATCAGTTTACGGTTTTCATTCGTCCCGTGAAGGACTTGCTCTTTGGTTCTTCTGTCTGCCCATGGTATTCTTTGCATTTTTATATATAAGATAATATAAAGCACAATGACTTGTTTCAAACAAGTTCCATTCACTTTGATGTTGAATTTGAAGACATTTTTGTTGGTGATATATGATTGTGTATTAGCCAATTTACCTAAGAGTACATTCATTTCATTGTGAAACATGCAACTCTAAATGTTACAGCGTGAAAACCAGTGTTATTGAGGTTGTATTAACTCTTTGCATGTGGAGCAGTGACTTAAAATAAATGATTTATACATCTTCACGTCACATGAAGGAGCGCGTTAAAAATGCAATACGCCACTTCATAGGATGTGATTGCGTTCGTGTTGTTTTTATTTCTTAACAAATTCCGGGCCAAACAAAATGTCGGTTTGGACCCCCCCCCCCCCCCCCCCAAAAAAAAAAAATGGATGGCGGAAAATATGAAGCAGGTGTGTCACAGTTATGACCTAAACTTTGTTAATATGGTAGCAGACATATTGTATTACACAGGGTGTTTGTAAAGTCTCACTACACTGTGTATATAGATAGCTGTTTGTTGGAGAGTATGTTTTCTGCCTTGCAAACGAAAAACATACTCTCCAAGAAACAGCTGTTCTACATACAAAGTGTAGTGAGATTTTACACCCTGCATATCAACTGAAAGGGGGTTCCGTAATGAAAACTACTGCATGCAAGCCTATGGCAGATATGGTAAGTCGCTTAAGACGATTAATCATCCCATGACACTACTCGGTTAAACAAGAAATTTACCTAAGCCTGGATGTAGGAGAGGCATTGGAGAATATCGTGATAACTGGAAAGGTCGAGGGGAAGAAGAGGAATAGACCGACTAAGAGAAATGATGCTGGATTGATTGAGATGATGGCATGGAGGAATATCATCAGAAGAGTTTATCCAGAACACCAAAGACCGAGATCTGTGGAGAGTACATGAACGCCTACGACAGCTGGCAGGAGTGACTAGGTTCAGAAACTATGCCTATTAGAAGGCGAGGGAGGGGAGGGGTGAGAGCAGGCAGACAGGAGGGAAGTTAGGAAAGATAGAGAAAGAAGGGAGGAATGGAGTAGACAGACATGTGGGTAGGCAGAAAGATAGAAAGAGGGAGGTAGGCATATAGATACGTGGATATAAATAAAGGTAGGCGGATGGATGGATAAATAGATGGACACACTAGGTGGACGAGCAGGCAGACTGACAGAAAGATCAATAGATAGATGTGTAGGCGGATGGATATAACGAACGAACAATCTTTATTTTCAAAGGGTCGCAAATTGGGAACGCAGGCTCGTCTTACATTCGGCCCTTCCAATTACTCATCATTCGTTCATCAATTGTGCACTGTGACATTCACATAGGAAGACAACTGTGTCAATTGGATGTTGTAAACAATGCATATTACCATATTATGGCCAGTGGCAGGCAGATAGTGCGTACTCACGCACATTCATAAACACATCACTCACACTTACATACCTGCATACATAATTACATCATTTGCACAAACTCTCATAGTTATGCAATCACTCAATAACATACAAATATACGCTCCATACACTGTATGCATGCTTACATACACACACAAACACACAAACATACATACACGAATACACACACACACACACACATATATATATATATATATATATATATATATATATATATATATATATATATATATATATACACACACACACTAGCTGACCCGGCCCGGCTTCGCCCAGTCCCTTGCGGGGATCTATCTATCTATCTATCTATCTATCTATCTATCTATCTATCTATCTATCTATCTATCTAGCTATCTATCTTTCTGTCTGTCTGTCTGTCTGTCTGTCTGTCTGACCCGGCCCGGCTTCACCCAGTCCCTGGTGGGGAGCATCTCATTTAATTCATATAAGTAGTCATATAAGCAGTGCTCCTCGCGGGGATCTATCTATCTATCTATCTATTTATCTATCTATCTATCTATCTATCTATCTATCTATCTATCTATCTATCTATCGATCTGTCTGTCTGTCTGTCTGACTGTCTGTCTGTCTATCTATAGATAAATAAGAGGAGGGGGAGGAGGGGGAGGAGAAGGAGGAGGAGGAGGAGGAGGAGGACGGGAGGAGAAGGGGAGGAGGGGAGGAGGAGGGGAGGAGATGGAGGGGAGGAGGAGAAGTGGGAGGAGGAGGGGGAAGAGGAGGGGAGAAGAGGACGAGGGGAGAGGAGGAGGAGGGGAGGAGGAGGGGGAGGAGGGGAGGAGAGGGAGGAGGAGGAGAGGGAGGAGGAGGGGAGGGAGGAGGAGGACGGGAGGAGGAGGAAGAGGGGGGAGTAGGAGGGGAGGAGGAGGAGGGTGGAGGGAGAAGGGAAGGAGGAGGGGGAGGAGGAGGAGGGGAAGAGGAGGAGGAGGAAGGGGAATAGGAGGGGGAGGAGGAGGAGGAGAAGTGGGAAGAGGAGGAGAGGAGGGAGGAGGAGGGGAGGAGTAGGAGGGAGGGGAAGGAGGAGAAGGGAGGGGAAGGAGGAGGAGGGAGGGGAAAGAGGAGGACGAGGGGAGGAGAAGTGGAAGGAGGAGGAGGTGAGGAGGAGGGAGGAGGGGAGGAGGTGGGGGAGGAGGAGGAGGTGGGAGGAGGAGGGGAGGAGGGAGGAGGAGGGAGGAGGAGGAAGAGGAGGAGGAGGAAGGGGAATAGGAGGGGAGGAGGAGGAGGGAGCAGGAGGGGGAGGAGTAGGATAAGTGGGAAGAGGAGGAGGAGAGGAGGAGGGGGAGGAGGGGGAGGAGGAGGAGGAGGGGAGGAGGAGGAGGAGGAGAGGATGAGAAGTCGGAGAAGGAGGAGGGGAGGAGAAGGAGGATGAGGTAGGAGGAGGGGGAGGAGGAGGGGTAGGAGGAGGAGGAGGACGGAGGAGGAAGGGAGAAGAGGAGTAGGAAGAGGGAGGGGATGAGGAGGTGAGGATTCGGAGGAGGAGGAGGAGGATGGGGAGGAGGAGGATGGGGAGGAGGAGGAGGAGGAGGATGAAGAAGTGGAGGAGGAGGAGGAGGGGAGGAAGAGGGTGAGGAGGAGGATTATAACGTATATGCCTGTAGATAACTGTATCGAAAAAGTCCACCTATTTGAAAAATATGCAACAGTTTTACATATATAGCAATGCTATTAGAAGTTATGTCCCCTCGCTATATATATATACATTATAATGTAAATTAAAATATTAAATAAAATTAAGTAAATAACTGTTTTTACACTAACAAATTATGACAGTTGGCAGCATGGGAATGAGAGGAAGACGTGTAGAAAATTTCATCTCAATCGGATGGACCGTTCGCTAACATATAAAAGACATACATACAGACATACAGACATTGCCTTTTATATATAAAAGGGTAACAAATTGGGCACGCAGGCCCGTCTTACATTCGGCCCTTCCAATCACTCGTCTTTCGTTCATCAAGAGCATTATACATTTACATAGGAAGAAAGATAAACATTGTGAAATGAATGTTGTAAACATAATCAAGACAAATTACCATGTTATGAGGCCCATATCCCATCTACTCATACATCACCCCACCCACACACACACACCCAGGGACACATACATACCCCACCAAGCAACTCATCCCCCACCCGCACATCCCCCACCCTCACACACTGCCCTCACCTGTTCCCCAACCATAACACATTCGCCACCCACAAACATCCCCCACCAACCCACACATTCCACGCCCACCCACATACACATCCTAACCCACACATCCTATCCCCCACCCACACCTCCAACCACTCATCCCCCAGCCACATCTCCATCGACCACATATTCCCCACCCACGCACACACATCCCCCACCAACCCACACATCGCACATCCATTCACACATTCCCACCAACTGACATCTCCCGCCCTCGACACACACACACACACACACACACACACACACACACACACACACACACACACATCTCCCTAACCACCTATACATCCCCAATCCACTCACACACACCCCACCACCCACACGTACATTGATTTACTAATTGATTGAAAATCTATCCACATTGACGTGGATAGGCCTTAGGTTCATACCAGAATACGATCAGCGTTGCCAGTAATGAGTTGTGCTCAATATTTAAATCTCAAATCTCGAAACAACCAAATAACTCAATTTGATAATTGCTCGCTGAACTTTAGGCGGCCTGGTGTGCCTTGCCAGTGAGAAGATCTGATCGTTCGGGTCCACATCGATTGACGGACGTCAGTCGCGGCGATTGGGCGAATCTTGAGCTACAGCCTATGATGGGTGACGTTGTAATATTATGTTGTGATAATTTGGCCATGTCCAGCGTGTGCCGTGTGGTCTAGTGGTTACACACCCGCTTCACACGCCAGTGATCCGGGGTTTGTTTCCGGCTCCGGTCAAGGATATGCACTACTGACGAGCTCAAACGAGAGCGAAACTCGAGTATAGTGCTTCCACATTGACATGGATAGGCCTTAGGTTCCTACCAGAATACGATCAGCGTTGCCAGTAGTGGGTTGTGCTCAATATTTAAATCTCAAATCCCGAAACAACCAAATAAATCAAACTATTGTCTGTCAAGACGCCAAGGTACCAATGGGCCAATTAGTGCAACAGTGCAACTTTAATCTTTTCTGAAACCAAATTATACTTTGCTTAACTGTGGGTCAACTATGGGTCTATCTTTTTAGTTCCAATAGCTTTGCCCTATTTGACCTTGGAATGGTACACATCAATGTTTCGCACTCTCAAATATTGCCTTTATTTTTCTATGTTGGTTCTGTTACTTCCTGTTGCCATCGCCTGAGACTTTTGTTTCTTCCGGCGCTGTATTAATAAGTCTTTTCAGCCATTTAACTCATGTTTTCTTACAGGCTTGAATATCTTATGTGGATATTCCATCTGGACCCGGTGATTTGTTTCTAGGAAGTTTCCGTATAACTGATTTTATTTCTGCTGGCATTTCTACTTGTTCTCCTATACTTGTCATTCGGGTAGTCGACATATTCCTTAATTCTTAGGACCTTTTTATTTTCCCCCCTACCGCAGGTCCTACTCAGTAAGTGGGATGCCAGTTTCCCTGCGTTCCTGGCCTTGTAAAATTCCTATGCATTTCTCAAAAATTTCTATTTGGTCTACTATTAACATTTCTATTCTGTGTACTAACCGGAGCACGTCGGTTGCTACAAAATCTATAACTGTGTCCCTTCTGTCCACAATTCCAACATACCATATTTGTACTGCCTACTGTCTCACTTACAGGACTTCTCATTTGTCTACCTCTATCGTGGATACTTTCATTATTTCCCTGCAGTGTCTGTATTTCTCCTCGTCTTCTCCATCCATACCTTGCTTGTCCTATTTCCATAGGTTCCTCTATTCTGTCTTCTCTATGGCTTCCTATTTCTCTTCCTACCCTTAATTTAAATCTCCTTCTCAAACTTTCTTCTTGTATGGCTATATCCACAGCCTGCGATAACCTAGCTGGATTTCCCCTCATTAACTTGAATTTCAGTCCATCCGACTTTATTCCACCCACGAAAATTCCAACCAGCATCCTTTCTACCTCTTCCCCTTGTACATTTTGTCCTAGAAACGCTTCTTCAGCTAGATTAATTAGCCTGTCACTGTATAGCTGAACACTTTCACCATTGTCTTGTCTAGACTGTCTTAATACTGAAAATGCGTGTTGGGGATCTGTGATCTCTGCGTATTTATGTGCTAGATCATCTTTAAAATGTTCCCAAGTCTCATTTATTCCGACTTCTAATTTTCTCCTAATATGGTCCGACACTGGCGTTACACTTGTCTGGTAAGCAATTTTTTTTCTCTTCGTCAGTGGCTCCTACCAAAAATGCATGTTTCTCTGTAGCTACAATCCATTTTTTGAAACATCTGGCCTGCCCACTGAATTTCTCACTATCAATACCTATGCTCTGTTGTTTCAAGGCTGTGTCCAACTTAGATATGGCTCTACCTACTCCACCTAGAACCCGTGTCAAGGAAACTTCATCCTGTGCCATTTCTATATCAATGTTAACTATTTAAATTAATTTCAAACAACTATATTACTTAATTATAATAATCACATTTATAATAAAACCAAGATTTTACCATTAAATTTACATTATTCAGCCTGTCTCCCACGGCGTCGTAGTAAGTCTGTAATTTACAAGCCAACGACAATGTTCTTCAAACTCGCAGGCCGCGAAAACTTCCCAAGGATAGCATGTCGACTTCGGAAAACATGTTGGCTTCTGACTTCTGACTTGTAACCTCTGACTCCTGGCTTCTGGCTTGTGACCTCTGACTTCTGGCTTCTGACTTCACCCCTGGCTGGGCAGTAGAATAAACGTATTGGAACTGTCCTTACTCTTGGGCAGTTAGTATAAGGCTAGTAAAAGGCGATTTTGGATTTCTTCAGCCTTGGGTAGTTGATAAAAAGCGAGTTGACATTTCTTCAGCCTTGAACATTTGATAGAAAGCGAGTTGACATTTCTTCAGCCTTGAACAGTTGATAAAAAGTGAGTTGACATTTCTTCAGCCTTGAACATTTGATAAAAAGCGAGTTGACATTTCTTCAGCCTTGAACATTTGATAAAAAGCGAGTTGACGTTTCTTCAGCCTTGAACATTTGATAAAAAGCGAGTTGACATTTCTTCAGCCTTGAACATTTGATAAAAAGCGAGTTAACGTTTCTTCAGCCTTGAACATTTGATAAAAAGCGAGTTGACGTTTCTTCAGCCTTGAACATTTGATAAAAAGTGAGTTGACATTTCTTCAGCCTTGAACATTTATAAAAGGTGAGTTGACATTTCTTCAGCTTTGAACAGTTGATAAAAAGCGACTTGACATTGAAGTTGAACTTGAGCGGTCTTATAAAGTGACTTGAAATTTAAATTTTTACGCCATCTCTTCAGCCTTGAGCGTGCATTTGACAACAACTTTGATGGCGTCTGTTCTGTACTAGTTCTCAGATGTGCATCAATAAAATACGAATAATTTGATGTGTAGTTTGGAAAGCACTTCGTTTGGCCACGGTAACCCAAGCAGGAATCCTACGTCGGCGGCACATTTCGTGTCCTGTAACAGGGTAACAGGACACGAATGCAACTGAAGGAACTCGCTTAGTAGAAATAGTATGAGTTTATTGTCATAGGCATGTCGTTCATCAAAAAGGTATCTTCATTTTACATGTACATCCTGCTTGGCTGAGAACTGGGTCGCAACTAATCTCTATCCTGTCCCTACGTCAACGCGTGAGCGTCCCTAGATACCTAACTACTGGGTGCTCACGCGTGCATCAGCTAATAGATCTGTTTTCCCTTTGCACGCCATGCCCACTAAACCCCTTGAACAGAGGTACTCTGTTATATTCTTCGTCTATTGCCCTTTTTTTAAAGTTGCATATCCCTTACATGACGTTGCAGCCAACACCAGCATTTTTCACCTGTTGTTGATGTTCTTTGAAAGATTACGCACAGTAGTTTGCCATTGCTTTCTGAGCGACCAGCTCACATACCCCTAAGGAACCAATGTGACGCTATCCGCTGCCGAATCTCGCGCAGCTGTGTTCCTCACATGGATATACGGGATTACGGAGAACGCCGTTAAACCCTATGCTAGGGAGACCGGCCTATTGCTCTTAAGACTCCTATTAAAGTAAGGGCCCACAATTACGTATGCCTATCCCTCTGTAGGCTAATTCATGGTTGGCTGGGTGTTGACTGACTTTGTCCTCGGGTGTGAGGTAACCATTCTCAGACCAACACTTTAATGTTCTTAACGACATGCTCATGAGGTCTACAGTGTTACTCTTCTGTACTCGTAACACACTTTACAGTAACACACAGGTGCGGCTCCACAACTCCAGCTACTAACCAACCGTCCCTCCCTTCTTCGTGTGCTGATATACTTGTGCAATATTTATCAACATTTGGATCAAGTCGAAATGGTATTTGTTGCATATCATAATGCATTGTGACTGACACCAAGAAGAACGGGACGCGACGATTCTGTTGTGATCATATGGCACTAAATCCAAACTGTCGCCATTCTTCCTCTTCTTATTGTCCATGGCGTATGGCATCGGTGATCATGTCTGTCCACTGCTTCTGTCGCTCCTGCTTCTAATCATTTATGATACCTGTCACATAACATCTTGGAATGTCGATCGATGACAAAATGTCGCGCCAAATGTCTACCACAAAGCCGGCAATTCTTTAATGTGTTGTTGATCAAGGAAAAACTGTAGCGCCATACGTCGGCTGGCGGCAGCCATCCTTTGAAGTTGTAGACGGATTGTCTGGGTAAAAGTCGGCAGGATCTTTTGTTGTGGGAATAAGAATTCTCTAGATTACAGGCCGGCAAGACTTTTTGAAATGCCGGGACAGGTCCCCAGATGAAAGCGGAATAGACGGCGGGTTGTTTCCACCCAGTCTAAACAGGAGAGAGAAAAATAGATTCTAGACTGTCTAGTGTCTAGACAGTTTTGTGACGTCACTCAGACCCAGTATTAAACCAGTTGCGTTAAACAGCTTTGGGGTTAGTCGACCAAAAGTTGTGAAGCGCTACGGACGTGTGAAATATTCCTAGTTTGTGTCTAGAGAGAGACTATAGTGTCTAATGTTGATTTGCATCGGCGGACATTTAACCATTGTGTTATTCAATAGTCTCAATTTCAAGCAGGAATAAATATATGGTATGTAATTAATTAAATAAACCTACATTAGATCATTCTTAGGAATCGAGTGTAGTAATGTGCGTTGATAGAACGTATTATAAGAGCGTCAGCAACAGTAGCCTATCGCGTAGCTTAAACTAGCTGGTGTGAGATATCAATCAACTCAGTGAGTTAAGGGCAATGTAGTGGGATGATATTTAGGGAGATTGAGGATGGTTGGGGGATGAAGGAAATGTCAAATGGTAGGATCTTCCAGTAGGGCAATTGCTGGGTTTCTGCCCTTTTCCCTTTGGTCTTTCCTTGTCTTACCATGACCCAGACCGATGTGATGAGCTCCTCGGCCTTATGACAGAGTTTGGTTCTCTGTTATATTTCTGAGTGCGGCCGGTGGCCTACACTCACCTAATAAAGGTTGGAATTGTGTTGCTCTCACCAGGTGTGTTCTCTCTTCAACAGGTTCCACCATAGTTACCACCAGCTAGAAGAAAAGTCATTGCTCGAGTATTGAAGGCAGAGTTTACTGAGAGGCTTTTGCACTGGGTCCATAACTCAGAGGGTCTGCAGGAACCTGGCCTCTGCTGAGCAAGAAACGATGATAATATAAGAGTGTTTCCTAGGTGATAGGTTACATCACATTAAAATCAAGACACTGACAATAACACCTGTACCAGGAACATTAGTGGATCTAGATTCCTGGAAACTTAACAGTTTATGTTACAATTGGTGAATTCCTATCATTACCAATTAACAGTATGTGTTACAATTGGTGAAGTCCAATCATTACCGATTAACTGTGTGTGTTACATTTTGGGAATTCCTAGGAACAGTAAAATACTAACATTGGGTTTTTTCCAAAGTGACAGTAACATTAATTTTAGGAATCTTTGATCCCAGAACATTTATGAAAGAGTATTTACACTGTGTGTGTTAGATTGGTGATCAATATTGGACTGTTTCCACTATTGATGATCAAGCATCCGGACTGTTCAAGAGCTATCGGAGGAAGTCGACACTTGGCCTGAGAGACACATCATTTGGGTGAGGTTTTCTGTCCATCATATATGGTGCTGTTGTGTGGCCAGTACAGGGATGAAACTGACTTTGCTCCTGAGCTATTCGGTCTGACTCTACATACACGTTAGATTATACGACAGACATTCTACACATACACTTTGCACACACCTGACACTTTTCTTTATTAAATTGTTTTTGTCAGTTTTTTAAAGCTAGCGTTGTGTGAGTATGTTAGGGAAAAGAATGAGAGGGGGCATGGTCCATTGGTGAGAGAGAGAGAGAGAGAGAGAGAGAGAGAGAGAGAGAGAGAGAGAGAGAGAGAGAGAGAGAGAGAGAGAGAGAGGGGGGGGGGGATCCGGGGACTGACGGGGTGTTGTGGACAGAAAGATGGGAGATTCTCAGGATAAGGATTTGGGGTTAACAGGATGTCGGTGTTGATTCCCCTCACCCCAGGGACGACACTTATATAAAATACGACAATACCGACTTTCCTCGATGTCATGATGTGAAACTGTCCAGCGTCTTCTCTCTTTGTCTCCCCGTACCTCTTGTTCCCTTCGACCTTCCCGTTGTGATACATATTCCAGCATTCGTTTCACGTGATATACGGATTGTCTTCTTCTGATACGAGTAACCATTTCTCTTTGTAAGTTAACTTCTCCCAGGATATCTTCTATCCGTCCACGATGTTCTCATCATTCTTGTTACCATTACAGAGCACTAAATCCCAATTGCTACCATACATCTTCTACTTCTTTCTGTCTTCCTTTGTCCTGCTGATTTTACCGTGAAGCGTCACAGGGAGGACTTAGATATAATCTTATTGCTTGTTCTAATGTCATATTTGATTTCTTCAATGTCTTGACTGCGACGTCCTGTAAAGGATATGCAACTAACTAACTAACTCTTTTATTCCATCTAGCAAACACTTCCTATGTGTTCCTCTCGCCTTGTATCCCGATGTTCTTACGTTGAACGCTCGAGCCGCTGGTTGATCTTATTTCATTCTAGCTAAATGTCCGAACTATTTAATTTCTAATTTCTACCAATGCAGGGAAAATAACACATGGCAATAAATCGCAACTGTTACCATTACAGGGCAGTCAATCTCAGCGAAGTTGATAGCGTTTGACGAGTGGGCCTTTCGCTTGTCAAAGTAAGGGAAATAATTGGTCAACTATTCATCTTTGTTTTCAGACTAACAAAATGGCAAGGCGCTATCACATCACAAGCCCAAAGCGGGAAACTGATTCAGGAAAAATTTTATTTTATTTTAATTAAATCAATTGTTACGATTATAAGCCACTGAAAATCACAGATGTTGCGATTACGTGCAATAAATGACAACTTTTATGATTACACTGCACGGAATCACAAAATGGCAACAATAAATTACCTCTCAATGACGACATATTCGGACCAAAAGAATGGGTTGAATTGCTTCACTTACAAAGTACATTACACACCACGCCAGAGCGTGGGTGAATTTCCCTTAGAGCAGGGGTGGCCAACACGAGGCCCGCGGGCCGCATGCGGCCCGCCGGAGGTCATGTTGCGGCCCGCGGAGCTAGGTCAAATGAACATAAATGTTAACTTTATTGTACATATCACCAAATGAACATTACATCAGGAGTCGTGACATATTTCCAATATCTTATGCCTATCAACGACACTTGGATTCCCTATTAAACTGTGTATTCAGAGGTCAAAATGTTAATTCGAGGCCAAGCCCAATTTTCTAACCATAACACTTAAGCCGCCGGAATGTTTGAAGTTGATAGGAGTTGGAAGCTGCATCCACACGACATAGGAATACGTGTGAACATCTGGTGGGTGACAAGAAGACGGGAGATGGCAACATTACTGCTCCCCCCCCCCTTTTTTTTTCTCTCTCTCTCTTTCTCCACTTTCTCCAGCCCAGCCCTGTCCACGACACCATCCTCCATCAAATTGTGTCACGTTCCGTGCTAAACGTGCGCCTTGGATAGGTCCATTAAAAAAATCGAGTGGGTGGATTGAATTGAGAAGTTATTAAGGGGTGACATTGAGAACTGTAAGGAGTCTGAGAAATGCTTTTCTAGCGACCAGCTGTATTTTCCGTATTGCATACAGTGAGTTTTTTGGACTCCAGGATGGTGGACTGTGCTTTAGCCGAACAGGAAGCGTAGTACAAATGCCCTAGTTCTCATTTGGAGTGGCTGATTCATCGGCACAGGATAAAAAAGTATTTGCCTTCATATTGCCGTAAGAGCAGAATTTCCTAAATATTATTTGCTCTCCAAGTTTAAGGCAACCTCAACATTACAGAAGTCCATTGAGTGAATGATCAATGTTAATAAGAGGACGGCCTGGCCAACACCAACGTACCTACTACTCAAGTAAATGCACCGGCTGACTCCTCCCTTCATTGCTAGTTGTTACATTCAGGAAAAGGGTTATGAACATTGTCGAAACCTGGCAGTTATCCAGATGGACATTTACAAAACATGGATTGTTTCCATCTTGACATTTTGAAAACCTGAACGGTATCATCTTGAATATTTTTCACCGCCTGAAACTTATTACTGCCCGTAGTTTATCATATATGGATAATTTCCATCCTTGACTGGTATCATTATGGATATTTCTTACTCTTGAAGTTTATCTGCCCTATGGATGTGTATAACTCCTGAAGTTTATATGCCCTTTAGATATTTATACCTCTTGAAGTTTATCAGCCCTGTGGATATTTATAACGTCTGAACTTTATCTGAAGTATAGACATTTATAACTCCAGAAGTTTATCTGCCCTGTGGATATTCGTAACTTCTGAGGAAATTTATTATCAGGTATATTTCACCGCTTGAGGAATGTTGCACTGGATACTCCCAATTCCGGAACATTTAGCCGAATGAATATGTGCACCTTGGGAACTTATTAACCTGGCTAGTTCTACTCCAGTGACTTGAACATGAACATTCGTAAAGGGAATATTATGGACCACACACTGTAGGAACCGTGGTGATTTAGTTTGTGAAAAGACCTTGTGGTATTAGATATAAACTCTCTGTTCCTGATATTTCTCTGAGTGGATGTTGTTAAAGGAAGAAATAATATTGGTTGGATATTGGCTGAGAACATCAGTGAGAAAGGTAAGATTAATATAGATTATTAATATTATTTTGATGTGGGTTTTTGTTATGTGAATATTCATTATGTGTATTTGAGGTATTATGTAACCATGGCGTCAACTAGTAAAGATGTTGGACCAAAGAAGATAAGAATCACAGAAGAATTAAGAAGTTTTCAAGACAGGAGGACAATAAACTATTTTTTCGTGGAAATTAAAACATAGCTCATATGCTTGATATGCAACGAATCTGTTTCTGTCTTGAAAGAGAAAAACATCAAACGGCACTACGAGACTAAACATGCAAATACGTTTTATAAGTACAAAGGGCAATTTCGACAAGACCAAGTAAATGTCTTTAAAAATACATTTCTGCTCAACAAAGGATAATTACTAGAGCGGGTTCAGAGTCAACACGCTATGTAAAAGCTAGTTATGCAGTATAGCAAAACAAAAATCGAAGCCATATTCAGATGGTGAAATGGTTAAGGAAAATGTTTGGAGAGCGTCGTTGAAATTCTGTGTCCAGAAAAGGAGAAGGATTTCTCAAAAAATAAGTCTGTCTCGTCAGACTATTACTAGGCGTGTGGACGACATTGGAAAATATATTGAAGATAATTTGAAAAGTCGAGCATATGAATTTATATTTTATGCTCTAGCAGTGGATGAAAGCACAGATATGGCAGATACTGCCCAACTGGCAATTTTTATCGTGGGTGTTGATATCCATCTTAAAAAGGCAGCAGAATTAGAGCACTGTATCCACCTAAAGGCACTACTAAGTTATGAGATTTGTTAGAAGCAGTTACATCGACCTTAAATTGCTTTTTGTTACAACTTAACAACTTATCGGGCTTAACAATGGATGGCGCTCCAGCAATGGTTGGGAAACTCGAAGGTTTAGTAAAATTGATTGAAAATGAGGCCTGCAAAGTCGGTAACACGTCAATGTTAAATTTTCATTGCATTAATTATCAGGAGAATTTATGTTCGAACTCCCTAAAAATGGAATATGTCATGAAAGTGGTCGTCAAAATAGTGATCTTCATTAAGTCGAACGGGTTGAATCACCGTCAGTTCCAAGAATTTCTAGACTTTGGACTCAGATTATCATGACGTTACATTTTATGCAGAAGTAAGATGGCTGACCCGTGCCAAATTGTTGAAACGTGTTTGATTTGCAACACGAAATACATTCATTCTTTGCAAGCAAGTCGAAAAGTATCCCAGAGTTTGAAGACAAAGAGTGGGTTTGCGACTTTGCATTTCTGGTCGATATAACTAGCCACCTAAATGACGTTAATACTCATCTACAAGGGAAAGATAAACATTAAACCAGGCAAGCGTTTGAGCACGATCTCACCTACTGGGAAGCGACAATGTGGTCGAAGCTGTAGCACGCTTGCTTATTTACTTTAATTAAAAGCAACAAACAAACAAAAAACATTAGGTGCGTGGCCCGGCAGGAAATATTATTTCTAAAATTTGGCCCGCCTGCTGAAAAGGTTGGCGCGAATTCAAAATAGAGAGAGCATGTTCAGCTGTCATAAAAGTAACGTAACATTTTTTTTTAAATCCTGTTGGAAGCTTTTTGGTTTATTGGGTGTGTGATACTAGCCCCAAACCCGTTGCTGCACAGACAGACCCACAACAATAGAAGATTGAGCAAACAAGGTTTGACAAACAAGCATGCTTGTGGGTGTTATTTAACTGAATCACTTGGCTTTGTTGTACCAACTTTACAAACACGACTCTAGGTAACGTGAGAATGCACTAGTAGCATTACAACCAATCAATACAAATACCGGTTTCAGTTTCAGTGTAATATCAGCACGTATTGATAAATATTGCCTAATTGGCAGGTGTTTTTTTTTCCGCTTGCTTATGAACTCAAACGTAGTCCACACCGTGCTACTACATCTAGTGTATTGGGCTGATTTTATGCGTGTGGATTAGCGTTCCCTATTACCAGTGTCCCTCGCCATCAAGAGAACTTACTCCGACTTCTGAGGTACTTATACTGTGCGTCATAAAGTCGAGGACGGCAATTCAACATGTTAGTCCAACTGGCCAGTGTATTGACTGAACCCGCTACCTCAGTATCAGTATACCGGAAGTTTAACAACAAGCCCTCTTATCAATTCGACAGTGATGACCTCCGTTGTCAGGTGTAATTCTGAGAATAAAATAATTCACCTCGACCACGTTCTCACGCATCAACACATACCTCGACCACGTTCTCACGCAACACCACATACCTCGATTACCTTCTCAAGCATCACCACATACCTCGACTACCTTCTCACTCAACGCCACATACCTCGACTACCTTCTCACGCATCATCACATATACCTCGACAACATTATCAAGCAACACCACATACCTCGACCCCGTTCTCACGAAACACCACATACCTCGACTACCTTCTCACGCATCATCACATATACCTCGACCACGTTCTCACTTATCACCACACGCCTCGACCAGTTATCACGCAACACGCACACACACACACACCTAGACCACGTTCTCGCGCAACACCACATACCTCGACTACCTTCTAACTCAACACCACATACCTCGACTACCTTCTAACTCATCACCACATACCTCGACTACCTTCTAACTCATCACCACATACCTCGACTACCTTCTAACTCATCACCACATACCTCGACTACCTTCTAACTCATCACCACATACCTCGACTACCTTCTAACTCATCACCACATACCTCGACTACCTTCTAACTCATCACCACATACCTCGACTACCTTCTAACTCATCACCACATACCTCGACTACTTTCTCACGCACCACTACATACCTAATACGTCTAAAGGCGTGAAAAGGTGTTCCTTCGCTTTACTAATCTTCTAATAAAATAGACAATAAACCATTCATATTTGACGTTTCTTCTTCTTCTTCTTCTTCTTCTTCTTCTTCTTCTTCTTCTTCTTCTTCTTCTTCTTCTTCTTCTTCTTCTTCTTCTTCTTCTTCCGCGTCCTCTTCTTCGTCTTCTTCTTCCTCTTCTGCTGCTGTTTCTTTCTTATTACGTTTACAACAGCCCTGACCTAGGGGTTAATGTCTTTCTACGTAATTCCGTATATTCTCGTGAGTAACGTAACCTGCGCGAGAATCGGTAGCGGTTCTCGCCGCTTTGGTAACTTACGGGGTATGTGAGCCGGTCGCTCAGAAAGCAATGGCAAACTTCTGGGCGTAATCTTGCCTAGTACATCAACAGCAGCTGAAAAATGATGATGTTGACTGCGACGCCCTGTAGGCCTAAGGGATATGCACACACAAAAAAAAATTACAACAGAGTTGCGATCTGTTCTATTCTAACCAACATATTGGAAACTAGGAGGGCACCATATGCCCAGGATTCCTCAAGACTCGCATAAATGCCCTTTACTTCTTGTTGTGCTACATACCAAATACCTCGATCACGTTCTCACATTTGAACGAACCTTGGACCTTGTCCACGTCTAATTGGAAGGAAGCACTAGACACGAGTCTAGTGCTTCCAATCCAGCGTGGACAAGGTCCAAGGTTCGTACGGGAATATGGTCAGCGTTGCCAATTATGAGGATGTCATAGAAGTAGAGAATACACAATATATGTATTGAAAAAAGCAACGGGCATCGTGTTAGGTAGGCTCAAATGAAAGTTACGAGACGAGTTGGAGGAGATGGCTACTTGGTTTCACCTGAGCATTAGGACAGCATCAGTGCCCGAAGAGTTGGATGAGATAGCTATTTGGTTTCATCTGACCATTAGGACAGCATCAGTGCCCGAAGGGTTTGTGCGTGGCTACTTAATACCAGCTCCCAAGCCAGGCCAGGATAATTCATGACTTAACTGATTCCTTGCCGAATGATAATATATCGTCAAATGTGTTCTCCCATTTATACAGAAGGACGATATATCGCCGTACAAGGGTTGTAGCATGATGGATTCAGACTTCACCATTCCCAGCCCGACACATTCATAAAAATACTTTCGATTTGAGCGGCGTTTCCAGATAGGAGGACGATTCTTGGAATAGTACGTTCCAGAACGAGTTGGGGGAGGGCAGCGATATATGCGCTTGTCTTTTGATTGGTTAATAGGTGGCAGCCCGCGCTGTTTACTGGGCCACATTTGAATATCCAATTAGTTTGAGCGGGGATTCCACCAGGAGCAGTCGCTAGTTTGTGATGTGATGACGTAAAAATGCCCTTAAAGATTCGATAAAATATTGTTCTCTGGACAACAGGTACCACTTTAAAACATACTTTAATGTTGTAGTTATACCTGGTGAACGAAAGAGAAGAATATAAGAGTATTTTATGAATAAAATGTGAAAAGTGAAAACAGAACTTCTGTGCGCCAGTATTCTGGATACTGCTTCTTCAACCTTGACGTGTCTTTCACGCTGTATACTCCAAGTGCATATCAATCCCTTGTTGTGACTGGTTGCGTATGCTTGATGAATGTATAGTACACTCATGCAAATTCGCAAACCCAAACCCCTTGTGCATTCTTCATGCCTAGGATGACTCATTCTTAAATCAACTGTACCTTTGCTCTCGCGAGTTAACATATGGCAGTCTGAATTGGAATGGGTGATGTAAACATGTACAAGTTCCTTTGTAAAAGCTGAGAATGTTGGAGTGAATGAGCTGGTGCTTTGATAAGTAGCCTCTCACATTAGTAGAAGGAAAGATGCTTCAATATCCATATGTAAACAGGATGGTGTATGGCACGCCAGAATTGCTAAGTTCATGTGATACCTGGTGGCTAAATTACGCTCAAGAGAATACCATTTCTCTCTGCAGCATTACACTGGTACCTCTACTGTTGGTTGGTTCATATAAACTAGTTCCTAGAAGGACAATAGGTGTGTGAACCTGTGTCTTAGTTGGCTGAATATAATGTATGGCTCATGCAAATTTACAAGGACTAAACATGTTTTCTCCATATGTGCTTTGGTGCATATGAGAACAATTGCTTGTGCAATTGAGCTTCTGTTACCTACTGTGGTAGATACTCAGTGGGGAAAGAGCACATGATGATGATGATGTACCTGTGAGACAAGTCTGGTGAAAAAGGGGTGAGGTCTGGCATTGCTGTGTGAGTATGGAATAGGACATTCAGGCACCAACATCACCACCATTGGAATGGATGTTTGGGCTGCTAATTGGGTAAATGCCATTAGTTAATACATAATGCAGATTGCAGTTGTAAATGCCTATTTTCCATTTCCCTTCACAATGCCTGTCCCATGTTGCTATGTCACAATGATTGCTGTATTGTGTCTGGTCCTCCTTGTGCCCAGGTCTACTGTGGTTCAAAGATGGTGGAACTTAGACCACATAAATGCTTGTAATTGTGTTAAGCTACCCTGTCTCAGCATATAGTCTTGTGATTACCACAGTACATCACAGTGAAATTCACTACATCATCAACTGGGAGAGGTGTGCTTGGACCACACCCACCCTAACCTCCCCATCTCCATCTGTGTATGCTAATGTATGATAACATCATCTTTTGACAAATGTAAAGAGATGTTGTGCCATTTTGTATATTGACAGAGAACAAGATGATGGTGGAGAGGCCTTCCATATATCATCTGGGACAACTAACCAGTAGTCCCTAAATCCAGAACCAATTCTGTTCTCAAAAGGAATGGTTCTGAAGACTTCAGTGATCATGATTATCAATGACATCTGAGAACTAAACAACAAGTCTATGGTGGTTAACCTCATTCAAGACGTCTGGTGAAATGACTGGGACAATGGATTGTTTAGCTAGGACTTATCTTAGTTAATCTCCAGCCTGGTGCTCACACAGTGTTTTCAGAATGAAGACTTGTAAAGTAAGTGAGATAGACTGAGGAGAAAGAAGACTGGGACATATTTGTATCTTAGATCTTCCTCTACAGGAAAAGTAGAACAACACCCTAAGTCTCAACTTCATAAACAGTCAACTCACCGGTGAAAGACAGGGCTGTAACCTTTCTTCAAACTGTGACAGCAGGGAATAGCCTGACTTGGAAAAACATCATGGGGAGAACTGCAACCTGAGCTTGTCCAACACCCATCATAGGTGCTAAAAGGATTAAACAGACCAGTGGAGCAGAATGTCCCTATGCTTGCCCCAGGTTATGGCTTATCTTGGTTTTCCCTCATTAACAGTAGAGGAAAGGATAAAAGTCAATGGTGTAGTGGAGATTGGAGAGGAGAGGAGGTGGAAAGATTGAGTATTGGTTGGAGGAGGGATCCGAGTGTGGTATCATGTTTATCTGCATGCATGTTAGCATATTTGTGCATTATGAATGTACCTTGTTGAGGTGTTGACATGACAGAAAGATGAACCATGGATCATCACTCGACTCACCATCAGCTCAATAAATTGTGTATTTAATGAACCAGTGTTTTAAGTACATGTCCCCAGTGAATTTCTTGTACAGTTGCTGTCAAGTGTTGTCTCTGGTGACTGTCTTAAGTGCTGTGGTTGATTATACATATTGTGAAAAGTCTTGTATAGATGTTGTCAAGTATCTCTTATGATGTAAGTCTTGTACAATGGCTGGTGTACACAATTCCTTGTGAATGTATGTCCCACTTTTGTCAAGAAACTGTCATGTAGATGTCTTGTCCAACAGATGTAATGTACAGTTATTGTTGAGTTTGTCTACAAATAATTGAATCCTACAATCCCAAAGAAATGGGACAACCTGATATAGGTCATACTGACAAAATAAATAAGAGTAAGATCTAAGGTGACGGACGAACAGCACACTGGCAACATTATAGTGAGATGAGACGGATCCTCAGTTGTACAGGCGCTAATAGTTCAGATCTTCCTTCTGGCCTTGGATGAACTATTTTACTTCTTTTATAAATTTCTGTGTAGATACATAGTGGTCTCACAGTGGGGGTTTGAGCCAAAGAAAAGTGGTTCTCCAAAAAGGCTATTGCGGGAATGATTAGCTCATTTGAGTGACCTCTAGACATAAAACGTGCTAAATCATATCCTTTATCTTGTTATTTATTATTCAAGATATATCTCCAGAGAACACTACTAACTAGGTCCTCTGTCAACTATCAAATTTGTCACAAGGGTCATCATGTTATTCGTTTTGTTTCGTGGTATCTTCGGCAATTTCAGTTCTTAGTGAATGGAGACTGACATTATAATACGTGTTCGTGTAACTGTGCGCCATGTTTAGTCCAACCCTACTTTTGTGTTCGGCGCTGAATCAATTAATGGCTATAGGATTATCACCTTGCAGGAGGTCACCATGGTCGACTTGATAACGCGCTCCTTCTTAATCATCCGGTGTGCTGATGCCAACGTAGGGGGTTCAATCCCTACATGGGTCAGTTGAACTAAAGTGTTGACTTCTCGTCCTTGACGTGGGGACGTAAATTACAAGTACTTCAGAAGTCGGAGTGGGCTCGTGATGACGAGGCAAACTGGCAATATGGAGAGCTAATCCACACGTAAAAATCAGTCCAGTACACTAAATGTAGAAGCGCGGATGTGAACTAAGCTTGAGGTAAAATCGAGCGAACGCACCAAAATGTTTTAAAACATCACATTTCAGTAATCGTGGCAAAGTGTTGGAGAAGACTGTTGTTGTTAAGCTGCGGGAATACTTGGAAAGGGAAAACCTACACCTAGGAGGGCTGGGTTACCGATCAAGAAAACAAACCTAGTTAAGCGCAGCGACATTTGCTTTTCATGTTTATGGGGGTGGATTAGATAGGAAACAATTGCAGCAGCAGTGAATCTTGAAGTTTCTTATCACATAGTCACATTTGATCTCTTCATGCACACTTTTATGGTGAAGGGTCTTTGTCCCTGCGTGGTGAAATGGGATTATTACATTTTCTTTCAGGAAAAGTATTATATTGTTGTCTTTTAAGAAAGTTTTTACCTCTGTTGACATGTTGTAATTTAAGAAAAGAATTACCTGTGTTATCTTGTTGTCATTTATTGTTCTCATTCAACGGCCAAGTAAATATCCAAGATCTACAACAGATAGCAGCGAACCGCCAGGCATGGAGAGACAGGACTTCTGCCCTATGCGCCGCCTTAGGCTCAAGAGGAAAGACTAACTAACTAATTTAAGAAAAGTATTATCATAACATCTGATGGGAGATGCCTTGAAGAGATTAGAACAAGAATCGCCATGGCGAAAGTAGCCTATAGCAAGATAAAAAACATTCTGACCAATAAAAATGTGTCAATTGAATCGAGAAAAAGAGTGTTGAGGTGATACATACAGCCCGTTCTTTTGTATGGATGTGAAACTTGAAATTTGAGCAGTCAAGCTGAAAAACATCTGATGGCTGCAGAAATGTAGTTTCTGAGGAGAATGCAACGAATACCATGGACAGGCAGAAAAACCAATGACCAAGTACTACAGGAGACAAATGAAAATCGTAAATTGATTAGAGAAATTAGAAAGAAATTTTGGACATGTTATGAGAAGAAATGGCTTAGAGAACTTAGTGACAACTGGCAAGATCGAGGGGAACAGACCGAGAGGACGACCGAGAGGAAAATACCTGGATGGCTTGGCCACATGGTATGGATGAGACAGGAACACTGAGCTGATCCACGACTCTGGTGATCGAGTGAAATGGCGAGTCATGACCGCCCAAGCTTTCCGGCATGGCACATGATTGATTGATTGATTATCGACGGGCTTATTGTCGTTTATTTCTAAATATGTTCCGTATCTTGGTATTACATTGCCATTTAGGACAAATATTTGCTACTCTGGCTTGCCGTTAAGGACACATATTTGCTACTCTGGCTTACCATTTAGGATTAAATATTTGCTACTCTGGCTTCTTGTCATTTAGGAAAATTAATCCATTCCATCTTTATAGCGATTCATGTGAGGAACATTGTGATATTACTTATTATAATGAAAGACTGATTTCATTCATGAAATCTCAGAATGTTCTAAACCATATGAAATCCTACAACATCCCTGGTCCAGACAACAGCACAAATGAAAAGATAAATGACTTGAGAGAAAATAAAATAGATTATCAGGTCTTTAAACAAAAGGCAAAGGACCCGCTTACACTCCGTAGGGCGTACTAGGCATACTGTGTTAGACCTATATCTTTATAGAGGAATCAGGACATGATGGTGTTGTTGTCAATATGACGTTGGCCAATGTTACTTCATAAGACATTTCTTGGTAGCCATTCTAGACTGCGCCACCTGGGAGCCCAGAGATTCATTTTACAAATCTTCCCCGTTGCTGTCTGGAAAGTCACCAGGCTGCTGAATACTATATATGATACTGGATACACACCTCCTGATAAATTAGAGAACTTGGTGACAACTGGCAAGGTTGAGGAAAAAAGAACAAGGGGAAGACAGAGAAGTAAATATCCGGATGACTTGGCCACGAGGTATGGTCGAGACAAGAACACAGAGCTGATCCACGACTCGTGATCGTGTGAGATGGCGAAACATGACCGTCCACGCTTATCGGCATGGCACATGATGATGATATACTACCTGAATATGTCGTTCTTTGTTTATTGTAATCCCGACGAAATCAGGAGCGTTAAAACACAACTGTCAAAATAACACTGCCAATAGAGTACCTTGCTGTGTATGGCAGGGGGTCATTGAGCCTGGGGAATTAAGGCCGCCTGGCTAGTGCAGACGCCGCGAACTGTGCAGGTTAGGATTTTGTTTATGCCCCCGACAGAAAAAAGTCCACACCTTACCGAGGATTCTAACCCAAGTCTAGCGAAGGAGAATCTGGCGCTCTAGCTGTCACGGGGCGAAGAGTATGGTCACCGCTGATAATAATAATAATATACATCACAAGAAGGTGACAAAGACAATCATCAACCCATAACATCCTGAGGCGAGTTGAATACATACGTGTATTTGTCGCTAGTGAGACATCAAGTTACAGTCATGAGCATTCTCCCATCTCCAGTCTTCAGACTCTCGACGCGGACTCTAGCTCCTGTCCCGTGCTCACACATCACTCATACCTGGTGTTGGAATTGCATGAAGCTGCCCCTTAAAACCTGCGATCGTGGTGTCAGATCTAACGGCCCCCGGCCGTCAAGTTAGAACGATGTAGCGGCACGATGAACCGACATCGGCGCAGAGTTGTGCTGTGATCACAAAGGAACATCGAACAGCCGTACGGACATTGCGGCCGTCAGCATATGCGGCAGCTGGCCATGTCTGAGCGTGAGTTGCAGGGATAGCTGTAGCCTAAGTCTGCGTGTGAAGGAGTAACGGTTGACAGTTACAAGTGTAGAGCGATGGAGTGAACGTCTAACCTACATGGACGCTGGTGGTAGAGTGTCCTGAGAATGCCGTTGCGTTGTTATCCAACGCAACTCTCTGACGTAGCACTTGTTTAATAACAGTGCCACGTTGTGCTTATCTCTATCATTATTCTATTTATATTTACTGATGCGCTTGCTCATCAGTTTCTCTCTATGTGTCTGTCATATGGCATATGACACTAGCCACTCGACCAGCCGCTCTTCGGGGCGTTAACATATTATCAATATCGAAAAATTAGCATAACGAGTCAAATCACAAAGATTTTGCTAACAATCATAATGAAAACGGAAATGACGAAAATGTAGTGCAAGCAGAAGTATAGTCTTGAAGAAGGTCAAGGAGCGGACGCTCTAGAGTAGTTCACTTCATGAGCACGGTCGGGCACGGGATGGACACCCGGGCTTGTCGTCTGCTAATGTTAGGGAAAGACTGACCACCTATTTATTTGTGCACTCAGGCCTGCAACATGTGATGGCGCTATCACAACTACAGTCCCATAGCAAGAAACTGCTTCGGGACAATTATTAACAAGGCAAAGGGTAGATCAAAGGCTGTGTATTTACCGAGAACATTAATAGAGCGGTAGATGGAATTAAACATAGACTAACATCTTTGTTTCATTGACTATACAAAGGTTTTCGATAGATTAAGACATGTTGACGTGACAAAGATGCTTGCAGATTTCCATAATAACGCGAGAGACTTAAGACTTGTAAAGAAAATGTATGAGGGAAAAAAGGCTGCGATAAAGATTAATGGTAAAGTAGGCCTATATCAGCTATCTAAGAAAGGGTGTCCGACGGGGATATGTCATGTCTACAGACCTTGTTACCTTAAATAGTGAGCTTAGTATGATAAATTTAGAAGATATGAGAAGAATCGCCATCAATATAATAAGATGTGTAGATACAGTATGCACTGCTGATAATGAACAGAATGAGCTGCATTTAGTGGATTCGGTTATTGTATACTGTGAATAACTGGGTTTAGAATTAAAGTGCAAGAAAATAGAAATCATGGTAATCTCCAAGAATAAAGAAATACCACAATGTAACATCCAAATAAATGGCAACACTTTTAAACAAGAGAATGTGTACAACTGTCTTAAAACAGTCATAACATACAACGGAATATGCCGGGTAGAGATTAGAACCAGAATTGCCGTGAGAAAAGTAGCCTTTTCCGAGGTGGAAAACATACTGACAAATAAAAAGCTGTCAATTGTCATGAGAGAAAGAGTGATGAAGAACTATATAGAAACTAAACAGTTGTATGGATGTGAAACATGGACAATAAGCACATACGCTGAGAATAATGTAATGGCCGTGGAATTGTAGTTTATGGTGAGATTTACAGTGGATGGTCAGAAAAAAATGAATGCGAACTGTAAATTACTTAAAGAAAATTAGACGTAAACAATCCAGATTGTTAAGTACATTAAGAGAAGAATTACATTTGAAAACTGTGCTAGAGCTGGACGAATTGATGGGAAAAGAGTAAGAGATTGTATAGCTACATGGCATCATCGCAGCCAGAACGTAGACCTGATGATCGTGTGAGGTTTCGAAAAATGACCGCCCACGGTTATGGGTGTGACCCTTTGTGATGATGGAGAATTCCTTAGATTACTTGCTGTCTATTGTACTGTCAACTAAATAAATTGGTTCTGTACTGTCAACTGAATAAATTGGTTATAGCTAATCAGTTGCTAGAAAAGTGCATTACTTTTGTGGTTTCTGTTCACGTACAAAAATGGGAAACAAAACCAGTAATCTTTACCCGGTGTGTTATCTTCCCCTATTCTCGTAGTTAAAGTATCATTGCTTGTTTTCGATGTCTTTCTTTATAACAGTCGTTAACTTCGATATAACAGTCGTTAACTTCGATATAACAGTCGTTAACATCGGTATAAAGGGTCGTTAATCTAGAAAAAACAGTCTTTAATCTCGACATAACAGTCGTTAACCTCGATATAAGTGTCGTTATATCGTGTCCCTTTGACGGCACAATCTGAGGTTTGCCTTTTACTCACTTACTCACTCACTCACTCACTCACTCATCCACTCACTACTCATGCATCCATTCAATGACCCACTTACTTCCTCATACCCTCAATCACCAACTGCTCACCCATTTTCACACAAGATCACTTACCAAATCACTCACGCACTAATTAACCACGCCCACCCACCAATCATGCCATCCACTCCCTCATCCAATCTCTCACTCACTCACTAACCACACCCACCCACCCACCATCCCATCCATCCACTCAACCAATCATTAATTAAGACACAGTGTACATACCTTACAACGAACTCCAATGCGACAAGCGTACATCACAGGAGGGAAAATCAATGATGATATGAAAACAATAAAAATAAGTATACAATGACACAAAGAATCGACGCTTCGATTATAATAATCAGCCTCAGGAACAACACAAATATATCTATGGAAGAAGGACACACATGTTGTAAACTGGTTTGCCCCTTTGAATCCTAGCATACATGAGGGCCCGGGAAGAATGACATCTGTTACAAGAATAAGTGTAACTGCTTCGTTGTATCAGTGTCATTGTTACAGGGAAGACGTCGATGTGGCCGAAAGGTGAGGAGCGCTCGATATAAAACTTCCGGTACACCTGAAGGCCACATAGGCGGTTCAATCTCTACACCGGCATTATGTTGGACTGAAACGTTGATTCCTGGTTAAGAAATCAGTGTTAAACTACTGGACGTACAATTGCATAGAAAATCAACTTTGGGTAGATTGTAACGTCCTGCAAAGAACATGCAACAACACCAACAGCAATACAACAACAAAGGATACAATGAGAGGAATTGTTGTCGGCTCGGTGATCGTGTGCTCGAATCCTAGTCGCGGCGGAGATTTTTCTTTTAATGGACATGAGCTACCAAGTCTACCCAGGCTAAAATTGATATCAGGAAATCTTCTTCTTCTTCTTCTTCTTCTTCTTCTTCTTCTTCTTCTTCTTCTTCTTCTTCTTCTTCTTCCTCCTTCTTCTTCTTCTTCTTCTTCCTTCTTCTTCTTCTTCTTCTTCTTCTTCTTCTTCTTCTTCTTCTTCTTCTTCTTCTTCTTCTTCTTCTTCTTCTTCTTCTGCAATGTATGAACTGTCTTTTTTAGTTCATCCAGTAATTCATAGAATTGTTTTTCTAGGCCAGAAGGTTTCCCTAAGTATGTCGTATTTTGGGCAGTCCTGGAGTATGTAATCTTCTGTCTGCGGCGCCAATCCACATGTGCACATGGCTGATTCGCCAATCTTGAATTTTGTATACATGGTTTTGCGTTATCTACTGTGTAGGAAATGTGCATAGAAGTAAAGACAGCTGTGTTGATACTGACCGCATCACAAATCGAGTGCTGATTGATTTATAAATATATGGGGTCAACAGACTTTACCCAAGACTTGACAAGGCACCGAAAAGGGTCGTTTACTTTACTTTCACCCAGAAACAAGAAGGCACAGAATATGAGGTCATAATATTGACCTCCTGGCAACTAGAGAAGTATAACTGATTCAACAATCAATTACTCCGGCAGAGGGGACCTCTGATTCGACCAAATCCCGCCCCACTCATTCATCAATCAACTTTAAATCGTGAGCACAGACTGACACTGCCCTGTGTGTGACGAATTGGGTCATCGATCGAGTCAAGTCTACAAATACTCTTTCATTGATTGCTTGACATGGAAAAGACTCCAATAGAATAATATTATGCTAGTTTTTTTTGGCGCTCTGAAGGCTCTATTTGAACTCAAGCATAGTCCATACACGCTACTTCTGGTAGCATTGGACTGAATTTTGCGTGTGTATTAGCTTTCCATATTACAAGTGTCCGCGAAGCCACTCCGACTTCTGAGAGACTTGTAATTACGTCCCCAAGTCAAGTACGAAAAGTTAAGATGTTAGTCCAACTGACAGGTGTGGGTGTCGAGGAATGTCTAACCCTCGACTCGGTGTGTCGGGGAATTGTGAAACGTGTTCACTGCCCCTACGCCACAGAGCAGACTAGATACTATGACAGACACACAAATACGCAAAAATAATTATCACATGCGTGAACGAGAGCCGTGGTGACATAATGGCTAGGAGCTTGCCCGCTGACCATGGGTTCGAATCTGTATCGCGGCGGATTGTTAAAACTGGCCTGGGATCCCAGGTAGATCCATAGCGCAAAGCGGTCTGCGCGCAAATCTCCCGCCGTGATTTCAAACCCTCGACTCGGTGTCTCCGGCAATTATGAACCTCCGCGTCTCACTACCTCCTAAGCCACAGATGCCGGTGTTATTTATGTAAGAGCTGAACAGCTGGTTTGTAAATAAATGAATGAATACGTTTGGGCTTTATGTTGACAGACGCAACACAGAGGACATTGTTTTGCTATTATTTGATCAATGAAATGCTGTTTTTGAAATGTAAGACGGTGAAAACGTATGGGGTCAATGTCAACATGTCAACGTTTAGGTTCACTACCATTCTTCTGAATGCGAATAAAAACATGTGCTTTCAATTCATTCAATTCACGTTTGTTTGCAAGGAGGCGTGAAATATTGATGTGATCAATAACAACTATGCTTATTTCGTGGCGAAGTACATACGGATGCAACTGGTAATCCCGCATACCGCGTTCGAAACCGCTAGGGGAGATTTGATAGCAGACCGCCTTGCGTTGCTATTCATTAAATGGTATGACTATCGGTCGTTCAGAAAGCAATGGCAAACTACTGAACGTAAACTTGGGAAGAAATCACAAAAAGACAAACAATACTGGAATTGACTGCGACGTACTGTAAAGGATATACAACTAACTTTTTTTTTATTTCGTGGGCAAAAAAATGGAGCCAAAGTAGTTTGTATTTTATCATAACTACTTTTTGGATTCATATCGTCATCATCATCATCACTTAGTAAGTTCTTTGCCTAACACCGCTCTCACAGCGGCTACTGTGTAAATTGAACGAACAATGGACAAGTCTGATATAATGAATACTCTCAGAGAGGCAGGGCCATTAAATGAATCAGGTAATGACTGAATATGCAGCCTTGGCCAGGCTGCAAGAACATACAGTCAAAAAGGGTAAACCACACAACAAGAACATCAAGTCAAAAGAGGTGAAGCCAGACAACAGTGGTCAGCCGGGGACAACGAAGAACCACCAACACAGAACTGGTGTCGTTGACCGCTACATGCTGAGGGAGATACTGAGACGGGGGTGGGGGGGCAATTATGGACTGAATGATTCCATGTGCGGAGAGAATAGTTTGACAACAAACTATCTAACCAATAATCATTACAGGCCATAGAGAAGACTCTCGATCACTTCATCAGTTCCCCCATTGCATGCAGTTTTCGTGCCCAGAGTGTCTGTATTATTGTGGATCCACCGCCGTGTTTTATTTATTTATTTATTTATTTATTTATTTATTTATTTATTTATTTATTTATTTATTTCGCATCCGCTCGCTATTAACTCAAACGTAGTCCATACATGTGCTGTTACTTCTAGTGCACTGGACTGATTATTGCGTGTAGATTAGCTTTCCCTGTTACCAGTGTCCCTCGCCATCAGGCGAACCCACTCCGACTTCTGGGGTACTTGTAATTAACGTCTCCAAGTCAAGGATGAGAAGTCATCATGTTAGTCCAACTTACCGGTGTAGAGGTTGACACTGCTGTCTTGGAATCAGTGCACCGGCGGTTTAAGAACAGGCTCGTGGTCATTCAGTCATGCTGACCTCCACCACCGCTACTCCTCATCCAGGAACCACGCCTTCCACTACTGGTCTTTCTCAACTCCTCATCCAGTAACCACACCTTCCATTACTGGTCTTTCTCAACTCCTCATCCAGTAACCACGCCTTCCATTACTGGTCTTTCTCAACTCCTCACCCAGGAACCACGCCTTCCGTTACTGGTCTTTCTCAACTCCTCATCCAGTAACCACGCCTTCCATTACTGGTCTTTCTCAACTCCTCATCCAGGAACCACGCGTTCCATTACTGGTCTTTCTCAACCGCTGTGGTCGCTTGATGTTGTCAACGTGTTCTTTAAAAGACTACAACAAATGTTTATTGTGTGACATCGGTAAATGAAGCACGAGCTACAGCCTTATTTCTTAGCTTGGGCACTGTCCCGTCACGGAAACCATTTCTGAATCTCCCAAAGACAACTTTCTGGTGGCCCATTCGTCCAGTGACAGTTGTCTTTCTCCTAGAGTCTCAGTGGCGGAGTGGTTACACAATCTGTCTTGCGATCCGACGGTCGTGGGTTCGATTTCGGGCTACGAGGGTCGTCGCTGGAGCTACGGAGTTCGTGTTTCATGAGACGCTTTCGGAAAAGAGACCGATCCATATAGGATAAAATATGCTGCAATGAAGTCGACCCTCTTGTCTTTCACACCCTTGAAACGTGTCTTTCTCCTCTGAGCCTTCTAAGAGCAATTATAACGCTTAGGTATGCACACCCGACACGTGTTATTTTCCACACAGACAGTTGCTGGCAGTTCAGAATAATTACAGTCTTACATGTCTCTAGACTCGGGTTTCACACTCGGTTTGACGAGTGTCTTTGCTTTTTGTTTTTTTTTTAAACTTTACCTTGTAACCATTGTGTAAATCCTAATCGGCACGGTTTGCGACCATAGTGCCAACCGCCATATTGTATCCGCTGATAAGCAAAACCCTTAAGATCTGTAATTGTTGACGTTGCGACGATAATAATTTTCTATCAAAGATGCATGAAGTGCCTTACAAACAAATCGATATTGCCTATAAAACAGGTCCATTTCAGCTGTTCCGAGATTCTAGCGGACAACGCACATTCGGCCAAAGAAAATTAAGCCATAGTTTATTGATTACCACAAGCAGCGCTATCATCATGATGAAGATGTGTTGTTTGGAAGTTATCTTATGTCTGACTGAAAACATGAACATTACTTGCAGACTGCCCTTCTGTCACTATGTCTTAATTATTCCAAATTGTCCTTGTGACTGTGTCCGCATTACTCTAGACTGTCTTCCTGTCATTGTGCCCGCATTATTCCAGATTGTCCTTCTGTCACTATATCAGCATTATTCCAGAATGTCCTTCTGTCACTATATCAGCATTATTCCAGAATGTCCTTCTGTCACTATATCAGCATTATTCCAGAATGTCCTTCTGACACTATATCCGCATTATTCCAGACTGTCCTTCTGTCACTATATCCGCATTATTCCAGAATGTCCTTCTGTCACTATATCCGCATTATTCCAGAATGTCCTTCTGACTATATCCGCATTATTGCATACTGTCTTTCTGTGACTATGTCCGCATTATTCCAGACTGCCCATCTGTCACTATTTCCGTATTATTCCATATAATGTTAGTCTTGATCAGTGACCTCGCCCCACTTACACTTGGGATCATACCAAAATATTTTCGGAGAAGAAGTTAGTTGCATATCCTTTACAGGACGTTGCAGTTAACTCCAGCAATGTGCACCTAGACAGGTATGGTGGTTAACAAACCGACCAAATCCTCCATTACACCTAGCAAAGGACCAATGAGGACTACTCAGAGATACAGACTTTAAACCTAGCAAAGGACCAATGGGGATTACTCAGAGATACAGACATTAAACCTAGCTATGGACCAATGGGGATTACTCAGAGATACAGACTTTAAACCTAGCAAAGGACCGATGGGGATTACTCAGAGATACGGACATTACGTCACAGCTCTGTGGCAAAGGGGTTACGAATGCAGCTCGTAATCCCGCACACCGCGTTCGAAACACAGCTGCGGGCGATTTGGATGTGGACGGCCTTGCGTTGGTGTCCATACAATGGTATGAGTGCCGGTCGTTCAGGAAGCAATGGCAAACTATTGAACATAAACTTGCCCAGGAATCACCAACAGCCTAAAATTGTTGGAGTTAACTGCAACGTCGTGGAAAGGATATGCAACTAACATCTTCTGGGAAAATACTTTGGTATGATCCCAAGTGTAAGCGCTCGTGTCACGTCGTGGAAAGGATAAGCAACTAACATCTTCTGGGAAAATACTTTGGTATGATCCCAAGTGTAAGCGCTCGTGTCACTTGGGACGAGGTCACGGGCCAAGAATGACACTGAGAGGAGAAACGTTATGGTGCCAAAAAGAATCCTATAGCAGAGGCTGGGTCAGGAATTAGTGTAGTAAGTGGTTAGTGATTGTAGCGACGAGTTCCAGGCCAATTAAAATTGTGTGATTAGTTCACAAACTTATGCTCGTCTGCCATATGTGACGAACTGGCCTTTGAACTCGTCGCTTGCATAAAAATATGGCTTATTATTATTGTTTTGTTCTCTAGAGGTCAACAGCAGGTTGGCCTAAATGTTTAATTAACGAAGTAGTTAAATGGAGACCCCAACGACGCACAGAAGAGTTAAGGTAACGGGGTCCGTGATTCTGATCGCCGGCGATAGCCATTTTCTGCGTCTAAAGTAGATTCACGTCTTACTGAGACTGTTTAGCTAGATGTTCCATATTCCCATCTAGAATATTATTTTAATGTATTAGTGTTCCAGATTAAGTATTGCTGAAGTTTCAATCTAAAGTGACAAGCCAAGCCCAGAGCATACCACCTGATAATCTAATCAGTGTAGAAACGTGGAGCTGGAAGGAGCAGACCCAGACAGCTACCACCACAGGTAAATGTGCAAACTAGCGACCACCTGGCCGCTACTCATAAAATTAGGTTTGCAGGCTGGGATTTCCTAGTTATACAGTCTGTTTAGAAGTGTTTTCTTTGTCACAGGAAGTCTTCTAGCCAAAGTATTTTCTTAGTCTTTATCATAAACTTTCTGTAACTGGAAACTTTGTGGGAACTCTTTAGTTTGTCTTCCCTGATTAATAAAACATAATGATATTTCTGTGTCTGCGACACTAACCCGAGACATTTGTTGGGGCACTAGTCGCGAGGTGATGAACCAAGACGACAGCTAATCAACGACAGAGCGCTCACGTCAACTTCTTTCTTGCCATTTCTTGATGTTGTTCGCCCGTATGTAATATTCTCTCTCTCTCTCTCTCTCTTCTCTCTCTCTCTCTCTCTCTCTCTCTCTCTCTCTCTCTCTCACACACACACACACACACACACACACACACATGCGCGCGCGCGCTTCCTCTCTACCTTGCCGTCTAACACATCTATTAACAAGAATTGTGTCTTTGTATATGGCCAAGTATCTTAATTGTCTGCGCTTGATCTCATTTGCCTCTTCCGTGGCGAAGGATTACGGACACAGTTCGTGATCCCGCATAACCGCGTTCGAAACACACCTACGGGCGATTTGGCGGCAGACCGCCTTGATTTGGATTTTTAAGAAATGGTATGGGTGCTGGTAGCAAACTACTGAACGTATATTTGTCAAGACATCACAAAATATTTTGCATATCCTTTACAGGACATCGCTGTCAACATCAGCATCTTTCAGCTGTACGTTGATTTCTTGGCAAGATTACGCTCAGTAGTTTGCCATTGCTTTCTGAACGACCGCCTCCATACTCTCATAAGTCACTGGCGTGACTAGAACCGCTTCCAATACTCGTGCGCTCACGTCAACCACGAGAGTATTCCGGGTTAAGGAGAAAGCTGCTAACCCCTCAGCCAGGGAGCGCGACCAAGACATCACAACAGCACAAAAATGCGGGTGTTAACTGCGACGTCCTGCATAAAGAATATGCAACTAACTTTTTGTTATCTCATTTCGTAATGTTTTCTGAAATCCGCGTTTTTATAATGCTTCGTACTTTTCTTCTCCTGTCAGGATTTTCTTTCTATTCATCCACGTTTCTTTCTATTCAGCCGCGTTTGCAAAATTTCAATTCCTTTTCACACTATGTATTCATTGTCCACGTGTCTGCACCATACAATAATATAGAGTGTAGTTTAACTGGTAATTGAGTCCTAATGACCTCTGCCAGTGCTTCTCAGCCGGTGGGGAATCTCCCCTCCCCCCCAGAGGGGAATTTTAGAGTTTCCAGAGGGGGGGGGGGAATTAAGATTATTTCAAGAATGCGTTAATACAAGAACCGATTACTTGATATTGTTTTTCCCTTCATACTGTACGGTTCTATCCGTCTCACCCTTCTAAAATTCAATTTATAAAGTAAGTAGACCCACAAATCATGTTTTATGTGGACGTCTAGACTTGTTTTAGTATGTGCTATTAAATTTAGCTTCCATTATTACGTATACTGTGTAGGGGCGGGCGGGATTTTTAGGTAGGAAATGCGAAAGGGGGAGAATGACGTTCTGAAAATATGGTGAAGGGGGCACGGGCCAAAAAATGTTGAGAACCACTGACCTATACACTGCCCAAATGACGCCTTCGCGTAAGAACTTAACCCGGACCTTTCTGCTTAATAAGCGAGAATAAAATAGACATACATATTATTTATGTCTTTAATCACACTTTAAATTATGCATTTAGAAAGAAGTGAATTCCTGGTTTTGTCGCAACAATTAGAGGATATGCTATGAAATTAGAGACTAACAATTAAAACTATCCAGTGAAACAGGAAACTAACAATTAATTATTAGTGTTCTTCATTCTTCAATATCAATCTATTTAACTGATAAACTCTATATATCTATATCTATAAAACAGAGTGTATGTTTGTTTGTGGGTATTGGATGCGTTCGATAACGGTACATCCGATTGAGATGAAATTTTCTACACGTCTTCCTTTCATTCATTTGCAACCGACTATAATAATTTCTTAATGTAAAATCTTCGACTTATTTAATAACATTTACTTTTCCATTTTCATTATATAATGTCTATATAGCAGGGGGACTTCACTCTAGAAAAGTTATTTCAAGGGGCATAACTTTTAATAACATTTCTATATACTTTATAGTCATATTGTTGGACTTACTTGCACTATTGTTAAACTCTTTGTCTATAGTTATTTTCAGGCATATGAGTTATAATAAATAATGATATAATCTTTAAGGCATTTTCAAAGTTTTCATAAAAATAATGCATAATGCATAACATTGTAACCCATCTTTTTCTACAGTTTTCATTGAATGGTGTGTGGAAGGACATTCTTTTAAGTTACTGTGCGCCAAGAGCTGGGCGAAACCACGCCGGTCAGACAGATAGACAGACAGACAGTCGGGAACGGGAGAGCTTATATGACTACTTATATGAATTAAATTAGATGCTCCCCACCAGGGACTGGGTGAAGCCGGGCCGGGACAGACAGACAGATAGACAGACAGACAGTCGGGAACGGGAGAGCTTATATGACTACGTATATGAATTAAATTAGATGCTCCCCACCAGGGACTGGGTGAAGCCGGGCCGGGACAGACAGACAAACAGATAGTCGGGAACGGGAGAGCTTATATGACTACGTATATGAATTAAATTATATGCTCCCCACCAGGGACTGGGTGAAGCCGGGCCCGGTCAGATAGACAGACAGACAGATAGTCGGGAACGGGAGAGCTTATATGACTACTTATATGAATTAAATGAGATGCTCCCCACCAGGGACTGGGTGAAGCCGGGCCGGGTCAGCCAGCCAGACAGACAAACAAGCAGACTGATAGATAGATAGATCCCCTCCAGGGCCTGGGCGAAGCCGGGCCGGGTCAGCTAGTATATCTATAAAACAGACTGTGTGTGTGTGGTTGGCTATGTATTGGATGCGTTCGATAACGGTACATCCGATTGAGATGAAATCTTCTACACGTCTTCCTTTCATTCCTGTGCAACCGACTGTAATAGTTTCTTAGTGTAAAATCGGCTACTTATTTAATAACATTTAATATTGCATTATATATATCATGATTCGCTTAAAGACCGATCATCGCAAGACAAGGACAGAGACGTTAAAATTAGCAACTTGGAACGTTAGGACGTTAAACAACGACGGAAAATTAGAAAACATAAAACAAGAAATTAAAAGGGAAAAAATTAATATTTTAGGTATGTGCGAAACGAGATGGACAGGAGCAGGCATCAAGATAGAAGAAGATTTCAAGATTATTTATTCTGGAGGTGAAGATCGTCATAGGGGAGTGGCAATTATTCTGGACCGGAAAACATCAAAATCTATTCAAGGATATTGGGCCGTGTCGGACAGAGTTCTACTAGTTAAATTAAGTGGCAGACCTTTTAGCATAATTATTATTCAAGTATATGCGCCAACAGGAGAATCCAGTGAAGATAGTGTAGAAGAATTTTATAATGACATAGAGTCTGCCTTAAAGAAATGTAAAAATTCAGAAATAAACATCATAATAGGGGACTTCAATGCAAAAGTAGGAAATCAAGGAGATAGATACACAGTAGGAAACTATGGTTTAGGAGAGAGAAATGAAAGAGGATACAGGACTCGTAGAGTGGGCAAAAGAACAGGAAATGATTGTAGGAAACACCTGGTTCAAACAACACCCTAGAAGATTATGGACATGGAGGAGTCCTGATAGCAGGATTAGAAACCAGATTGACTACAT
Source organism: Cepaea nemoralis (assembly GCA_014155875.1). Lineage (NCBI taxonomy): Eukaryota > Metazoa > Mollusca > Gastropoda > Stylommatophora > Helicidae > Cepaea > Cepaea nemoralis. The sequence continues at coordinate 364,455 of JACEFZ010008697.1, forward strand.
TCTGATTAGCAGAAGATTTAGAAACGCATTAACAATAGCAAAAACAGTTCCCAGTGCTGATTGTTATAGTGACCACAGATTACTCACAGGAACATTGAGGATAAAGTTGAAGAAAGTCAAGTATATAACAGGAAACACTAAATATGATTTGTGTACATTGAGTAATGACAAGGAAATACAAAACAAATTCAACATAGAAGTACAGAACAGATTTGAAATTTTGTCTGATCTAGAGATCCTATTCCAGGATGTGGATGATCAATGGGAAACGTTGAAGAATTCAATCAATGTGGCTGCAGAAACAACTATTCCAAAATTAAAGAAAGTGGGTCGTAAGAAATGGATGACTGAAGAAATTTTACACCTCATGGAAACAAGAAGACTCAGCAAAAATAATTCTGTCAAATATGAAGAAATTCACAGACAAGTCAGAACATTATGTAAGGAGGCAAAAGAAGCATGGCTTGAGGAAAAGTGCTTAGAAATTGAAAGCCAACACAACAGTCAAAATACCAAATTAGTGCACAAAAGAATTCAGGAACTTACTAATAAAAGAACAAGTACATCAACCGGGTGTCTAAAAACTGAAGATGGCAAAATCATAATAGAAAAAGACCAGATTCTACAGGTATGGACAGATTATGTGAAACACCTTTATGATGATAACAGAGACGAACAGTATGATATTAGATTTAATAATGAAGGACCGCCAATCTTGGAGATGGAGGTTCGAAATGTTCTTAAGCATATGAAAGCTGGCAAGGCCCCCGGTGCAGATAACATCACAACAGAAATGATTAAAGCTTTAGAAGAATTTGGACTAGATCAAGTCACCAGACTGCTGAACACATTATATGATACTGGAGATATACCTCCTGAATTATGTAACTCTATATTTATTGCAATCCCAAAGAAATCAGGAACCTTGGAATGTGATCAACATAGAACAATTAGTATAATGAGTCACATCACAAAGATTTTGCTAAGAATTATCATGCAAAGAATGAGGAAGAAGATACAACCTGAAATAGGGGAAGAACAATGCGGGTTTGTAGAAGGAAAGGGTACAGTAAATGCTGTGTATATGCTGCGAACAGTTATTGAACGTGCTATAGAAGTAAACAAGGATATACATCTTTGCTTTATTGACTATGCAAAGGCTTTTGATAGCGTTAGACATGTCAGCATGGTGGATATGCTTGCAGATCTACAAATTGATGGGAAAGACATTAGACTTATAAAAAACATATATTGGAAACAACAAGCTGCAATAAGGATTGATAATGAAGTGGGACAGTATCAGCCAATTAAGAGAGGTGTTAGGCAGGGATGTGTGATGTCTCCAGATCTTTTTTCCCTGTACAGTGAAAATATTTTCAGAAATGTAGAGGATATAAATGGAATCAGCATTGGAGGACGAAACATCAATAACATTAGATATGCAGATGATACAGTATTAATTGCAGACAATGAGCAGGACCTGCAACAATTAGTAGATGCGGTTGTTGTACACAGTGAGCAACTGGGGTTAGAATTAAATTGTAAAAAGACTCAGGTTATGGTCGTAAGTAGGAAGGAAGAAGTGCCACAATGTAATATACAAGCAAATGGAAATATTCTTCAACAAGTGAATCGGTACAATTATCTTGGAACAGTTATAACATCTGATGGGAGATGCCTTGAAGAGATTAGAACAAGAATCGCCATGGCGAAAGTAGCCTTTAGCAAGATGAAAAACATTCTGACCAATAAGAAGATGTCAATTGAAACGAGAAAAAGAGTGTTGAGGGGATACATAGAGCCTGTTCTTTTGTATGGATGTGAAACTTGGACAATGAGCAGTCAAGCTGAAAAGCATCTGATGGCTGCAGAAATGTGGTTTCTGAGGAAAATGCAAAGAATACCATGGACAGACAGAAAAACCAATGACCAAGTACTACAGGAGACAAATGAAAATCGTAAATTGATTAGAGAAATTAGACGTAGACAGTCAAAATTTTTTGGACATGTTATGAGAAGAAATGGATTGGAGAACTTAGTGACAACTGGCAAGATCGAGGGGAACAGACCAAGAGGAAGACCGAGAGGAAAATACCTGGATGGCTTGGCCACATGGCATGGACGAGACAGGAACACTGAGCTGATCCACGACACTGGTGATCGAGTGAAATGGCGAGTCATGACCGCCCACGCTTTCCGGCATGGCACATGATTGATTGAATACTTCATTTTTCATTATATAATTTCTATATAGCAGGGGGACTTCACTCTAGAAAAGTTATTTCAAGGGGCGTAACTTTTAATAACATTTTTATATACTTTATAGTCATATTGTTGGACTTACTTGCACTATTGTTAAACTCTTTCTCTATAGTTATTTACAGGCATATGAGTTATAATAAATAATGATATAATCTTTAAGGCATTTTCAAAGTTTTCATAAAAATAATGCATAATGCATAACATTGTAACCCATCTTTTTATGCTTAAAGAAGTTATCTACAGTCATGTATGTGATTAAAAACAGTTTTCATTAAAAATAATGGATGGTGTGTGAAAGGACATTCTTTTAAGTTACTGTGCGCCAGGAGCTGGGCGAAACCACGCGGAGTCAGATAGATAGACAGACAGACAGACAGATAGTCGGGAACGGGAGCTTATTTGACTACTTAAATGAATTAAATGAGATGCTCCCCACCAGGGACTGGGTGAAGCCGGGCCGGCTCAGACAGACAGACAGACAGATAGTCGGGAACGGGAGCTTATATGACTACGTATATGAATTAAATGAGATGCTCCCCACCAGGGACTGGGTGAAGCCGGGCCGGGTCAGACAGACAGGCAGATAGGCAGACAGACAGATAGTCGGGAACGGGAGCTTATGTGACTACTTATATGAATTAAATGAGATGCTCCCCACCAGGGACTGGGTGAAGCCGGGCCGGGTCAGCCAGACAGACAGACAAACAAGCAGACAGACAGATAGTCAGGAACGGGAGCTTATATGACTACGCATATGAATTAAATGAGATGCTCCCCACCAGGGACTGAGTGAAGCTGGGCCGGGTCAGACAGACAGACAGATAGACAGACAGACAGACAGACAGACAGACAGACAGACAGACAGACAGACAGACAGACAGACAGACAGACAGACAGACAGACAGTCGGGAACGGGAGCTTATATGACTACTTATATGAATTAAATGAGATGCTCCCCACCAGGGACTGGGTGAAGCCGGGCCGGGTCAGCCAGACAGACAGACAAGCAGACAGACAGACAGACTGATAGATAGATAGATCCCCTCCAGGGCCTGGGAGAAGCCGGGCCGGGTCAGTTAGTGTTATATAAATCATATTTCAAAGATACAATCATCTAGTTTATATAAATCATAATTCACAGATATAATTCTCTATTGGTTAGAGATTAAGTGGTTTTCACACAAATTCTCTCGGCAACACACCTGGGACAATATGAATTGTCAATATTGATTTTCTTCAATGGTTTTCGTTAATTCCGACGTTAAACCCCGTTCAGCGGAATTAGTTTTACTCAAATCGATTATAGATACGTTCTCAGTCAATTATCAGCTGCTGATGGACAATAGAAAGCTTACCTTTCAGCAACAAGTCCTTTGCAGACAATGGCCCCATAAGTCATTCGAAATGTCACACGGGCTGCAGGCTTAATCCATTGTAAACGTACAACACGCGAAACTAATCATTTTAACCTATATAAACATCTACCTATTACTACTCTAGGAAACCATGTGATCTGGTTAGTTACAATTTTGTGTTAATTACCTATTAAATAATAAATCAGTGTATGTTATGATATTTCTCTTCGCCATACCGGTACATTTTCCTCCATGTGTCTTTTGACAAATCCACAATATGCCATTTTCCTTATTTGTGTTAGCCTTAATACCAATCTTCGTTGATATTGAGTTCTTGTTTAATAGATATCTGATATTGCTGTTCAAATTGTATTACCAAACCAATTTTCTTTCTCTCTCCAGAAACAGACAATAGGTTTAATCTATTGTAAACTCAAGTCACGTGAAAATAATCATTCTAATCTATACACACTTCTTCAGCTGTTACCACGGCAAACGCTTCCTGTTTAACAAAGCTAAACTTATCCACGAAATAATATGCTCCAAATTACTCCTGGCCGTTTGTTAAATAAAATTAAAATCATAGAAAAGTCCTAAACATACTACATACCCCAAGCTAAGGATATACTTATACAAAACAAGTTTAGCGTACTCTGGAGCATAACAGTAGAACTCTCTTCCGCAGCAAATCACAAACATTACCAACGCATATACATACAATGCAAACTATTTGAATACTATCTTAAGACATACTACCCTCCAACTCCCCCCCCCCCCACCAATTCCACCCCAATTTATAAAAACAATTAATTAACACATCCTAATATATTAACCATCTTTGTCCTACGGTCCCCCCCCCCCCTAGGTCTTACAATAATAAATATTAATATTTATTGGTTATGTGGAAATTTTTTATGATTTGTGCTTATTTTCATGCATTTACAATGCCTACATTATTGTTGTTGCTTAAGATTAAGAGTAGATATGAGTGAGTGGCACCTTACAGTCTTGACAGACCAAAGTATGTGAGTTGGAATGTGGCCAAAATTCCATCACAATGCCTGGGCAGAGCTTCAGAGAACATTTGGTGCCCAAACGTGTTCCCTCTCTCGGCCTTGCCTTGTTTATTCCAGAGGAATGGATAACCAGTACGTCTGGAACAAGGTAGGCTGCCGACGCTGGCGGCTCAGCGTCAAACCTCCGAGACCTCCCCTCCGCGAGCAGGTGGCGAGTGGTGACCAGACCCTGGAACCCATGGAATTTGACTTAGAGGCGTTCAGCCAAGTCCCACAAGTGAGGGCCTCGTACGCGCCTGGACCTGTGAGAGCGTGTACTACCATCAGACTCCCCGCCTGACTCGAGCGGATCCCGCGACCACTGGGAAAAGGCCCGCCGTAGATATTGCTCGTCTATTGCGAGCAAATCTCCCATCCTTCCACTGTACGGATCTCGCGACGAGCGAGAATAGGCCCGCCGGAGATATTGCTCGTCTGTTGCAGACAAATCTCCACCGTCTATTGAATAAGTAAAGAAACGATATAGGTGGGAGCGCAAGCGCAATTGAAAGAGTAGATGTAGTGCGGTTATAATGACATATTGTATGAAATGAGAGAGACAACAGGCAGAATGTCACAAGGGTCCTGCGTGTCCAGTTTTTAACCCTTTTAAAATAAGTTCGTTTGTTCGTTCGTTCATTAATTGGTTGGTCATTCCTTCGTGGTTCGTACGCTCATTCGATTTGTTTATTTTGTTTTCCATCCAAAGAATTGGTACGCCCCTTCTGCAACGTTTATATTCAAAGACAGATGAGTGCTTTTCGTCTGATATTGTAAATATCTTAGTTCTGCACCCATATGATGCCGCGGGAAATATGTGTGCTATTAGTCTTCTAAGAGTAAGTTACTGTCAGTTGTAAGGCCGCTTTGTTTGTGTGTGTGAGTGTGTGTGTGTGTGTGTGTGTGTGTGTGTGTGTGTGTGTGTGTGTGTGTGTGTGTGTGTGTGTGTGTGTGTTTGAGAAAGACTGTGCTGTGTTCTTTCGGAGCATATAGAAATCGTGTGTAAATCTAACTTACACAAATTATACAAACAGCCATCCAACTAACAAAGCAGAGAGACGCAGAGGCGGCGCATTCATTCACCTTAGAAGCACGGCTCGAACAACGCCAACAACATAGATATCTGGGTTCACTCGTTAGAAGAAAACTCAACAGTTACAAAACAGACACCCAGCAAACAATACATGGTTCCATATTAATATTATATAGCCGGGGCGCAGACTTGCAAAATACCCCCATAGCTTGTGCATTCATCACCTCTGGCAGCAAAAGTTAAGCTCCTGGCCTTCACTTGGCGGAACTCTTTAACTAACAGGAGAAGGGGCGACGACGAGTCTCTTGCGTCGTAAAAGAATCAGACTGCTCTAGATATGTATGTAAGTACATACATGCACAGACACTGTGTACATGCATACATATATTAACTGGAGTAAGACCACAGTCTACTCAACCAAAGAAACGGTTCTGAAGATGAAGGCAAACAACCAGGAGGAACACCACAGAAATCAGGATGCCACGCAATCACCCCTTGAAATATGTCGATTACTGCAATACGTTATGGTGCTCGCCCTGCTGTGGACCCCCAGGCAGGTGCATTACCGGGCCCTATGCCTCAAAATGATCCAACCAAACCGCCATATTACACGATCACCTGGATCGAAGATCAGCTCCGTGTTCTTGTCTCGACCATGCCATATGGCCAAGTCATCCAGATAATTATTTCACTGCCTGCCCCTCGTTACTTTCCCCTCATATATTGCCAGTTGGCATCAAGTTCTCCAGTTTATTTCTTCTCATAACGTGTCCAAAAACTTATGACTGTCTGCATCTAATTTCTCTAATCATGTTGTGGTTTTCATTTGCTTCTTGTTGGACTTGCCCATTTGTATTCTTTTTACTACTGTTCATTGTATTCTGTGCATTTTCCTCAGAAACCATAATTCCACTGCCATTAAATGTTTTACACCTTGTCTGTTCATTGTCCGTGTCGCACATTCATACGAAAGTACAGGTTTTATGTAGCTCACCAACACACTTTTTCTCGTTGCAACTGGCATCTTTTTATTGGTCAGTGTGTCTTCCACCTTGCAAAAGGCTACATTCGCACAGCAATTCTTGTCTAATCTCTTCAAGGTACCTCCCATCAGATGTTATGACTGTTCCGAGATAGTTGCATCGATTCACTTGTTTAAAAATATTGCCATTTACCTGTATATTATAATTTTGTCTTTGTTTTTTGTTGTTGTTTTTTTCTTCCTAGTGACGACCATAATCTGTGTCTCTTAGAATTTAATTCTAACCCTAGTTGTTCACAGTGTGCAATAACTGCATCAAATAAACTTTCCCGAACCTGTTCATTGCTGAAACCTACACCAGACATTAGCGCACTAGCACACTGCATACAGTTTAGCCCAGTACTTTAGGCTCTGAGTGGGGCTCTCTTGTGCCAGAATTATGAAAGTAAGATGTTGATGAGGCTCGCGCTCACTTTAAGCTTCCGGCTCACAAGGTCGGGAGACAAAGAACAAAGCCGAGAATTCAAACAAAGATTCATGTATCAGTGGTCCCGTGACCCCTACAGCCACTGGAATCAGTGGTCGTCATCGTAGTGTGCCCTCAGGCTCATATTTTGTTTAGGTGGGTGGGGTGGGAAAGAAATTATAAGCAAAAATACTTCACCGAGGCAATGAATTAAATATGTGGGTACAGTTACAGCATCAGAATGAAGATGCGTGAAAGATATTAAGAGCAGATTAAGCCAAGCAAAAGTTGCATTTCAGAATAAGAAAAGTATTTTATGTAATGAATCACTGTCATTGAATGTCAAACAGAGAGTGATGAAATATTATATCAAACCTGGTCTACTGTATGTCAGTGAAGCTTGGAATGTGGAAAGAACAAATTATGAAGAGTTTGGAGGTAGCGGAGTTGTGGTTTCTGGGAACAATGTTGCAACTACCTTTGACTGACAGAATAACTAACAACAACTGCCTGGAAGAGACTAATAAAAGTAGAACATTAAAAGCAACTTTGAGACAGAGACAAACAATGTTGTTTGGTCATATAATGACAAGAGAGGCGTTGGAGAACATCGTGACGGCTGGAACTTTCATCGGTAGAAGAGCCGACCTAGAGAAACGTTGCTGGGCAATCTAAGAGGGAGGCCAGGAGGAATATCACCAATAGATTTAATCCAGAACACAAGGGTAGAGATATGAGGAGAGACGAGAATGTCTCGATATAATGCAAGGTGTATGATAAGTGATGATGATGATCTTGACACAGGCATACCTTAACATAATATCCGATAGAAAACGCCTTGAAGAAATTAGAAGAGAATTTGCAGTATACAAAACACTTACCAGAAAAACACTGTTGTCAAGCGCAACTTTACAAATAGTGAAATATGGAAACGGCGGTACAGTTGTGTGCACGTCAAACAATGGCCAATAAACCGACGAGCTAAAAACACACGCACCTGATGTCAGCTGGGATATCGTTTCTTTTAGGAAAAGAAGAGGACTTCAAACGATGGAGAGGGAAACACACCAAACGGTTCTTTTATAAGCGGATGAACACTGCACATTGATTGGAGAAATTAAATATGGGGGGGGGGGGGGGGGAGGTCGGGATTTCTGGGTCACGACGTTGGGAAACAAAAAGCCCAACAGATGGGGCTGGTTATCAACCAGGATAAGACAGAATATATGGTAATTTCAAGAGACGGAATGGCTAAAAACTCTGGCCACATACAAATAGATAATATGACCATTAAAAGAACGGAAACATACAAATACCTGGGTACAATCTTCAACTGCTCCAACATCATAAGGGAAGAAATACAAACTAGAATGAACTCTGGAAATAATATATACTATGCACTACAATATCTACTAAAATCAAATGCGCTATCTCGTAACACCAAAATCACAATATACAAAACACTGATCAGACCAGTTGTGCTGTATGGCTCTGAAACCTGGAGTACAACGAAAGGAGACGAAGCCTTGCTACAAACCTTTGAGAACAAAGTTTTAAGACGCATCTTTGGACCCATTAGGGATACACAAAGTAGAGAGTGGAAAAGAAGAAGTAACAAAGACATTTATGATCTGTTTAAGTACCCGCTAATCACTGCTATCATGAAGGCTAATAGACTACAATGGCTGGGGCATATAGAAAGAATGGAAGATAATAGGGAAACAAAACTCGCTTACACTCAGGAAATAAATGACCGTAGACCCCGAGGTAGACCAAGAAGACGGTGGAGAGATAATATATATACAGACCTACAAGCACTTGGAATCAACGACTGGCAAGAGAAGGTCCACCAGAGAGACGAATGGAGACGGATTGTATCTGCAGCAAAGAATCTCAATGGCTCGGAACGCTGAAGAAAAAGAGAAGAAGACGTTGGGAAACACGAAACGGGTCTAGACAAAACGGTTCTTTGATCTTCTACTGATTTCGCCTCGTTATCGAATTTATGTCATTCTTTGCCTCGTTCCGAGTTAAAGTGTATTACCACCAATTTATCTGTGATATATATCAAGGTATATCTGTGCTATCAGCAAGTTAAAGTATACGGGGCGTTCATTTGAAATCCGTTCGTGCCGCACCACGCTTACTTGCGTACGTTGAACATAACCATGTCATAGTTATGTGATAAGTACTGATCCATGAATAAAATAGCAAGTGCTTATCATCCCATGATGCATAGGTTCTATTTCTGACGTTGAGAAAATGACCGGGTTGATCCAAAATCTGTCCAAAGATGCTCAAAGAGTGGTGATTCAGTTTCTTTCATTTGAAGGATGTCGACCAGTGGACATTCATCGAAGAAAGCAGGCAGCGTACGCTAACAAATGTGTGTCGAAGACAACAGTGAAAATTGATGCAGCAGTACAGTTGAACCGTTGTCGAAGCATACGTTCGCTAGCGAAATAATTTGATGTGTCAATTGGGACAATTCAAAAGGTCGTTCGTAAGAAACTGCAACATCGGAAGGTGTGTTCACAGTATTTACGACGGATGTTGACCGACCACCAAAAACAGGATCGCATGGGATGGTGTTTGAACCACTCGCTGCGTTACAAAGTGGAAGGTGATGCTTTTCTCTTCCGCATAGTGGCAGGCGATGAATCATGGCGTCACCACTTTGAGCCGAGCAGCAAAAGAGAGAGCATGCAATGGAAGCATGCTGGATCACCAAAAGCAAAAAAATTCAAGTTACAGGTTTCCGCTTTTAAGGTTATGCTGAGCGCATTTTTGTACCATGGAGTGCTATCGTTGGCCGACTTTAAAGAACCTGGTGTCAACATCAACTTTACCCACTACTTGCAAACACTAGACAAGCTGCAAAAAGCCATCAAGAATAAACGAACCGGCATGCTTTCTCGCGGTGTGATTCTGTTGCACCATAATGCTCGTCCACATGTCACAAAGATTGTGCAGGAAGCATTAGCAAGGAAGAAGTGGGAAATTCTGCAACATCGAGCCTATAGTCCCGATTTGTCACCATGTGAATTTCGTTTGTTCGTACCTCTAAAAAAAAGCTCTCAAGCGGAAACGATTTCACACAGATGCAGACATAATGAACGCTGTAAACACTTGGTTCAGTGAGCAACCACAATCCTTTTTTTGCGGACGGCATTCTACCTAAGCAATGGGTTGCTTGCCAGAATGCCTACCCATGGTGCATAGATCATTCAAAATGAATGCTTTGTTTAATTCTACCACACCTATATATATATATGTGTGTGTGTATGTGTGTGTGTGTGTGTGTGTGTGTGTGTGTGTGTGTGTGCTACTATCAAGTTAAGGTATATATGTGCTCCTATCAAGTGAAGGTATTTATGTGCTACCATCAAGTTAAAGTATATCTGTGCTATCATCGAATTAAAGAATATATGCGCTATCATCTGTCAAAAACAGTCATTTACTGTCTGTAGTACCTTACGGTGTAAGGGGGTGGGGGGTGGGTCCTTGAGCCTGAGGAATTAAGGCCGCATGGCTGGTACAGTGGCCGCGAACTGTGCAGGTTAGAGTTTTCTGTTTGCCCAGGACAGAAAAAGCTCCACATCTTACCGAGTATTCGAACCTGGGTCTCCCGAATGAGAGCTTTCAAGTTAAAGTATATATGTGCTATTATTAAGTTAAAGTATATTTGTGCTATTATCAAGTTAAAGTATATTTGTGCTATCATCAAGTTAAAGAATATATGTACTACCAACAAGTTAAAGTATATCTGTACGACCGTCAAGTTAAAGTATATATGTACTACCAACAAGTGAAAGTATATATGTAGTACCAACAAGTTAAAGTATATATGTACTACCAACAAGTTAAAGTATATATGTACTACCAACAAGTTAAAGTATATATGTACTACCAACACGTTAAAGTATATCTGTACTACCAACAAGTTAAAGTATATCTGTACTACCAACAAGTTAAAGTATATCTGTACTACCAACAAGTGAAAGTATATCTGTACTACCAACAAGTGAAAGTATATCTGTACTACCATCAAGTTAAAGTATATATGTACTACCAACAATTGAAAGTATATCTGTACTATCCACAAGGGAAAGTATATCTGTACTGCCAACAAGTTAAAGTATATCTGTACTACCGTCAAGTTAAAGTATATCTGTACTACCGTCAAGTTAAAGTATATCTGTACTACCAACAAGTTAAAGTATATCCGTACTACCGTCAAGTTAAAGTATATATGTACTACCACCAAGTTAAAGTATATCTGTACTACCAACAAGTGAAAGTATATCTGTACTACCAACAAGTTAAAGTATAACTGTACTACTGTCAAGTTAAAGTGTATCTGTACTACCAACAAGAGAAAGTATATATATACTACCAACAAGTGAAAGTATATCTGTACTACCAACAAGGGAAAGTATATATGTACTGCCAACAAGTTAAAGTATATCTGTACTAACGTCAAGTTAAAGTATATCTGTACTACCAACAAGTGAAAGTATATATGTACTACCAACAAGTTAAAGTATATCTGTACTACCAACAAGTTAAAGTATATCTGTACTACCAACAAGTTAAAGTATATATGTATTATCAACAAGTAAAAGTATGTATGTACTACCAACAAGTTAAAGTATATATGTACTACCAACAAGTTAAATTATATCTGCACTACCAACAAGTTAAAGTATATCTGTACTACCAACAAGTTAAAGTATATCTGTACTACCAACAAGTGAAAGTATATCTGTACTACCAACAAGTTAAAGTATATCTGTACTACCAACAAGTTAAAGTATATCTGTACTACCATCAAGTTAAAGTATATATGTACTACCAACAAGTGAAAGTATATCTGTACTATCAACAAGGGAAAGTATATCTGTACTGCCAACAAGTTAAAGTATATCTGTACTACCGTCAAGTTAAAGTATATCTGTACTACCAACAAGTTAAAGTATATCCGTACTACCGTCAAGTTAAAGTACATATTTACTACCAACAAGTTAAAGTATATATGTACTACCACCAAGTTAAAGTATATCTGTACTACCAACAAGTGAAAGTATATCTATACTGCCAACAAGTTAAAGTATATCTGTACTAACGTCAAGTTAAAGTATAACTGTACTACCACCAAGTGAAAGTATATCTGTACTACCATCAAGTTAAAGTATATATGTACTACCATCAAGTGAAAGTCTATCTGTGCTACCAACAAGTAAAGGTATATCTGTACTACCAACAAGTTAAAGTATATATGTACTACCAACAAGTTAAAGTATATATGTACTACCAACAAGTGAAAGTATATCTGTTCTACCAACAAGTGAAAGTATATCTGTACTACCGTCAAGTTAAAATATATCTGTACTACCAACAAGTGAAAGTATATCTGTACTACCAACAAGTTAAAGTAAATATGTACTACCAACAAGTTAAAGTATATCCCTACTACCGTCAAGTGAAAGTATATCTGTACTACGAATAAGTGAAAGTATATCTGTACTACCAAAAAGTGAAAGTATATTTGTACTACCCACAATTTAAAGTATAACTGTACTACCGTCAAGTTAAAGTAAATCTGTACTACCAACAAGTGAAAGTATATCTGTACTACCAACAAGTTAAAGTATATATGTACTACCATCAAGCGAAAGTATATCTGTACTACCAACAAGTGAAAGTATATCTGTACTACCAACAAGTTAAAGTATATAAGTACTACCAACAAGTCAAAGTATATCTGTACTACCATCAAGTTAAAGTATATATGTACTACCAACAAGTGAAAGTATATCTGTACTATCAACAAGGGAAAGTATATCTGTACTACCATCAAGTTAAAGTATATATGTACTACCAACACGTTAAAGTATATCTGTACTACCAACAAGTTAAAGCATATCTGTACTACCAACAAGTGAAAGTATATCTGTACTACCAACAAGTTAAAGTATATATGTACTACCAACAAGTTAAAGTATATCTGTAATACCAACAAGTTAAAGTATATATGTACTACCAAAAAGTGAAAGTATATCTGTACAACAAACAAGTGAAAGTATATCTGTACTACCAACAAGTTAAAGTATATCTGTACTACCAAGTAGTTAAAGTATATATGTACTACCAACAAGTTAAAGTATATATGTACTACCAACAAGTTAAAGTATATCTGTACTACCAACAAGTTAAAGTATATCTGTACTACCAACAAGTTAAAGTATATCTGTGCTACTATCAAGTTAAAGTATATATGTACTACCAGCAAGTTAAAGTATATTTGTACTACCAACAAGTTAAAGTATATATGTACTACCAACAAGTTAAAGTATATTTGTACTACCAACAAGTTAAAGTATATATGTACTACCAACAAGTTAAAGGATATATGTGCTACTATCAAGTTAAAGTATATATGTACTACAACAAGTTAAAGTATATCTGTACTACCAACAAGTTAAATTATATCTGCACTACCAACAAGTTAAAGTATATCTGTACTACCAACAAGTGAAAGTATATATGTACTACCAACAAGTGAAAGTATATATGTACTACCAACAAGTTAAAGTATATATGTACTACCAACAAGTTAAAGTGTAGCTGTTTAAGAGAGAATTAGAGACAGGGAATCGACTTTATTGCACCTGTAACGTGTTGTATTCCATATGGCTTAATATCCAGATACTTAAATACTTTGATACTTTGACATTGATTCTATATTTGGGTACACATGTAATTACCATGACTTCTGTTTTTCTGGTATTCAGATCAAGTTCCTTCTTTTGTCTTTCTGGTTCACGGCCAGCACAAGCACGGAAACACTTGATGATATTGCATTAAACAAAACAACGCGAACTGCAGGATATTCGTATAGAAACTGCTGTTTGTTTCGGACTACATCCAGCCTTTGTCCTAATGTTTGTATTTATTCAGTACTGAACTGAGGATACTTGCTCCCGTGGTGCCCCGTTGAAGAGAAGAATATTCTCGTTCGTCTCATGCTTGTTCAATCAATAATTTTATAATATTTTCTCGATTAAAACTAAGGATAGCTGTAAGAATGAATACTTTAAGCGAAGCACAACACAGTAACACTGTAACTCGCTATGCATCTCGTAAGCAGAAACTAAGGAGGGCTTGGTGGTGGGACTGGCTACTCCATCACGTAGAAAATTATAAATGCAAAATCTAGCCGATCCCAAACAAGTTTATAAACACACACACACACACACACGCAAACACACACACACACACACACGCACACACACACACACACACCCACATATATATATATATATATATATATATATATATATATATATATATACATACACACACACGCACACACACACATACACACACACACACGCGCGAGGGGAAGTCGATAAGGTAAGTCACAAATGGCTGTAGAAAAATAACTAAATATGATAACAACTTGAAACCAGTTTATTTTTATGCATACATTGTCCCTTTGTTTCTCAACATAATTTCCACCAATATTGATGCACTTACCCATCGTTTTATCAGTCCTCCCATACCGGCTGCATAGACCTGCGTGCTCTATTTTTTAAACCACGTTTTCACTTCACATTCAACTTCGGCGTCATTCGCGAAATGTCTCCCGCCAATGTGAGTTTTCAGTGTAGTCCATACACACGCTACTACTTCTAATAGCACTGGTCTGATTTGTGCACGTGGATAAGCTTTCCCAATTATCAGTGTCCCTCGTGATCAGGCGATCCAACTCTAACGTCTGAAATACTTGTAATTTACGTCCCCAGGTCAAGGATGAGAAGTCAACATTTTAATTCCGCTGACCGCCGGAAGTTTACGAGCGAGCGCCATTATTTATTCGGCCATGCTGACTTCCAAGTTTAAATATAATGAGAAAGAAATAACTCTGCCAACCAAGAGACAAGGAGGTTGATACCTTCCATAACCCAGATGGCCAAGTTGGAACGGTCGAATACTTAACGGTCTTCCCTCAAAGGAAGGCAGGGACAGTCCGTGGCATTTTCCGCCATCCAGGGTGGCTTCCATAATTGCAGGGCCGACACATAGCGAACTGGTGCTAGGCTCACCGAAGGAATCGTCACGTCCTGCTCATGGCTGCTTTAATTCCTCACTTCAATTATTGGGCATTTCGTTCGCCCCGGGCCGTTCCCGCACAAACCAGAAAGGTCTGCAGACGGTATCCACTCAGCAAGTTTTCGGTTCGGACATGTGCTTGTCGTTGTGCCCTCAGAGCTGTTCCAGGCACGACGGATATTCGGAAATTACCTAGTTAGAGATGTTCCGAATAAGAGCGGCATTCGGAAACTAGATAGTCAGAGCTGTTCCTAGCACGAAAGACATTTCACTCGGACGTTTTTTGCGTTGTGCCTGATTTATTTGCACCCGAAGGCCAGCACATCCGACTTCAGCAGGCATTTTTACGGTGTTTCGAGGGACGTTGGACTGTTAGTGCTGTGGTGTCGCCCACATCTCAGCTGGTAAAAGTAGAACGATCATCGACTTCACGGTAAACCCTTAAGGGAAGGCAGGGGCAGACCATGGGTATTCCCCCGCTATCCAAGGAGGCTTCCATAATTGCAGAGCCGGCACATATTGCTCAGAACTGGGCTCACCCGAGGATTTACCACGTCCTGCTCATGGCTACTATAATTCCTCACTTCCATGTGTTGGGCATTTCGCTTGCCACTGGTAGCTCAAGTACACACCAGGAACGGTCAGTCTGCGGGCGACATCCACTAGGTAAGTTTTCGCTTTGGACTTCGGGCCACGCAATGGATTCGCTAGCCGTGCGTTCCATTTCGTGTTATTGAGACGTGTTTCTACCTTTGTTTAGACTCTCTGTGAGTTAGATACAGACAGTTTTCGTAGCCAATTTCATTTGACTGGGGCACCTCTACTACCTTTTAGTACTCGCTCACGAGGTAGGCTACATGTGCTGCCGGCTCAGCACCTTACCTCCGTGCAGAGGTGAGCGAGAAAAAGCGCCAGGCCCTCTCATCCGGGGACACCTCATATCCCCCAGCTGAGAGCCTTAGGAGAAGTATCTGGACTGGGCATGTAGCGTGCTCAGAATCTCACCTCCATTTTTCGGTAGGTGGGTATCGGCCAGGCTTTCACATCCGAGCGTTTTATGGCTTAGAGGCGTTCAGCCACAACCCTCGACAGAGAGCCTTATAGTATGTGTCCGGACCAAGAACTTCTGCCTTCCTGATTTAAACTTTGACTGCTATCCTCAGTCTACCTGCAGAGCAGCAGGTGTGTCTCGTTTAGTCTGGCCCCTATCCCATAAGCTGTCCGATATGTAGTTTTTTCATCCATCGATACATCACATGGGGTCAATGGGGCACGCAAGCTCCCCCACCACGGCAAGGTGGAGACACATCGGGGGAGGATCTGAAATTAAAACTCAAAAACCCGAGGACCAAGGCCATTTCGTTTTGATCTCACAAAAATACCAGATGCACACACCGTAGAAGTGAGGGATCGTTTTTGGGGTCTTGATGTCTGTACAAGAGGAAATGACACCTGATGAACTTGCAGTACAAGCTAGAGATATCTTAATAACTGCAGCCAAAGATTTTTTTTAAAGCAGGAAAAGCAGCAAAAGCCATGGATTACATCAGGCACGTTAGAATTAATAAAACAACGAAGGGAACTGAAACAGAAAGGAGTTTAATCCGATAATAGCAAGATAAAATATAAATCTTTAACTCGAGAAATAAGAAAGAACACAAGAAAGGACAAAAATCAATATATACAAAATTGTTGTACAAGAATAGAGCAATATCATAAGACTGGAAGAGATTACGAAATGTTCAAAGAAATGAAGTTATTGACAAGAAATGTTCAACCTCAATTGAATGTTATATGAGACTAGTTGGGAAATACCTTAACAGAATCTAAACAAATTCTAGAAAGATGGCAAGTGTACTGCAGTGGAATGTATGATATGAATGACTGTGAGGATATGAATGAGATACATGAACCAATGACAGCAGAGACAGAATCTCAACCCTCATGAGATTAAATTGCATGGGCAATAAAGAACCTGAAGAATGGTAAATCACCTTGACGTGATGAGATACCAGCTGAACTAATTAAAGCGGGAGGAGAAGAGCGCATACAAATCTATCACGGATTATGTAAAAAGACATGGACATATGGTATATGGCCAAAAGATTGGATGAGAACTATCTTCATTCCAATACCAAAAAAAGGGCAACCTGACATTATGCACCAACTATAGAACCTGTTACCCTGATCTGTCATGCAAGTAAAATTCTACTAAAAATCATAATGGGAAGATTTCGAAAGAAAATGGAAGAACAAATTAATGTGGTTCAAGCTGGATTTAGACAAGGAAGAGGAACAAGAGATCACATACTCAACATGCGTTTAATAATAGAGAAGTACCGAGAATTTAATGTAAACCTGTTCTCATGTTTTGTGGATTATTCAAAGGCATTTGGCTGTGTACAACATCAGAAACTTTGGGAAATCATGAAGGTGCCTACTTCCCTCCGCTAGCCTACGGGACACCCTTAGGCAAGTTGGAGTACCCGTTTAGCCCCCCGATCAGGGTTACGTGAAGCTATGTGTGCAGGTGGTGGATGAAGTTGAAGAGCAGTCAACAGATAGTTGTAGGTTCTGGTCTCCAGCTTAACGACGGTAGGCAGAGGATCTCTTTTTTTTTTTTGCAGACAATGGCTACGGTCACCGACCAGTATGGTCACTGCTAGGAAGGAAAGCAATGACAAAATACCTTCTTTACAGATGCCAAGAATATCATGTACTGCAGTCTTATCGATAATCAGAGAAACGATCCACGACTCTGGTGATCGAGTGAGATGGCAGAACATGACCGTCCACTCTTATCGGCATGGCACATGATGGATGGATGGGCTTTCCGTCACATGTAATACAACTCATAAAAATGCTCTATCTAGACCAGGGGTGGCAAACCTTTTTAGCAGGCGGGCTAAATCTCAGAAATAATATTTCCTGCCGCGCCACTCACCTAATTTTTTTTTTTGTTAATTAAGTTAAGCAAGCAAGCGTGCTACAGCCTCGACCACATCGTCGCTTCCCACTTCGCGGGCCGTAACATGACTCCCGGCGGGCCGCATGCGGCCCGCGGGCCTCGTGTTGGCCACCCCTGATCTAGACCAACGCGAAACATCAGACTGGTTTGACATCAAGCAAGGAGTCCGTCAAGGCTGTGTGCTGTCCCCATATTTATTTAACCTGTACGCCGAAAATATAATGAGAAATGTCAGAAATGATATAAACAGGGAGCTATATGATGCCCTAAATATCGGTGGTCATGACATACCAGAGATTCAATATGCTGATGATACAGTATTGCTATCCACAACACAGAATGGTGTAGAAAACCTAATAACCTCAACTCGTCTGAATAGTGAAAATCACAACTTATATCATTTTTTATAGCTTTCCGGCATGGCACATGATTGATTGATTGATTGATTGATATCTTGACATAGCAAAAACAAAGATAATGCATACAGATAAAAGTACTATGAAGAACGAAATATATGTTAATAAGGAAAAATTGGAGGTGGTGGAAAATTTTGAATATTTTGGGTCATCGATTACCAACAATGGTGACATAATGAAAGAAATTAAACGACGAATGTATATTGCTCTTCAAAGACTAAACCAAATGAATAAATTGTGAGGTGGGACAGATAGAACTGCAAAAATTAGATTTTTACGAGCATGCATCGTTCCCATTGCAATACGTTTGTGAGATCTGGACGCTTACTAAACAAGTTAGTTAGTTAGTTAGTTAATTAGTTAGTTAGTTAGTTAGTTAGTTAGTTAGTTAGTTGGTTGGTTGGTTGGTTGGTTGGTTGGCTGGCTGGCTGGCTGGTTGGTTGGTTGGTTGGTTGGTTGGTTGGTTAGTTAGTTAGTTAGTTAGTTAGTTAGTTAGTTAGTTAGTTAGTTAGTTAGTTAGTTAGTTAGTTAGTTAGTTAGTTAGTTAGTCGACAGATCATCCTCATTGCACATCGAACCATTCAGTCCATAAGTGCTCGAATCTCCTCCTCAGCAAATCCCGCAGCGTGTAGCGGCTAATGACACCAGTTCTGTGTTGGTTTATCAGTCTTCTTTGGCTTCCTGCGTAGTGTTCTTGTTTATCTTACTAAACAAGCTGGACAGCGCATAAATGCCTTTGGATATAAATGTAAGAGAAGAGTTCTAAGAATATCTTGGATAAAGAAAAGAACAAACGCATCCATACTTCAAGAACTGAATATTGAAGACGGTTGGCTATTAAATACAATAAAACAAAGAAAATTGAAATATTTTGGTCACTTGAAACGTCACGAAAGTTTGGAAAAAAAACATTAAAGGAGGAGTATATGCGAGAGGAAGAGGAAGGCCAAAGAGAAGATGGCTGCAGGATGTGGCGAATGGTCTACAGATGGGTGTATCGAACGCGAGACGTCTTACTTGTGATCGAGAAGATTTCCGGAAGGTTGTTATGGGAGCGAGGTTCTGCAAAGGACATGCTACCGAATGAATAAATGAATGAATGAATGAATGAATATGTTATGACCAATAGAGAGGACAGGACAGGGAAGTGTAGTTCATTTTCTGTACATTTTGTGTGGCCCTACAAGGGCAAGTAAAAGATTCTTATTCCCCCAACAAGGGGAATTGGACTGAAACCCTAAGGCACATTAAAAAGTATACAAATAGCAATTAAAAGATAAATATATAACTGAACAATTGATTATAAAATGTAAGTATATAAATATTAAAACATTTTGTGTAATAAGTATAAACGTATTATATTAGCATTAATATTTTACTTCTGTAATAATTAGCTTCTTCTAAGAAAAAAATATAGAGTTTAAAGTTATGTTATAGTAATATCGCTACTATATAATTTAATTATTATTTTCTTAGAAAAGGTTATTTCCCTTGTAACAATATTAGATGTTTATGTCCCTTACTTGTTTTTCTTCTTCAGCGTTCCGAGCCATTGAGGTTCTTTGCTGCAGATACAATCCGTCTCCATTCGTCTCTCTGGTTGACCTTCTCTTGCCAGTCGGGTACTTTTGCTTTCTTTCACCCCAAAAAAACTTTGCCAGCTATATTTAGAGTTACCAGCTATATTTAGCGCCGACGGTGATCTCCTCTGTGTTCGGGTGGAGTGCGTGTCAGTGCGTTTCAATTGCCCCACACCTCAGTTTCTTTGGGTTGTGGCAACCGTTTCTGTCTCCCTTCGATCCTCATTTGCATCGATCCTGCAATCACTTTCCGGTTAGGGTTAAAGTTAGGGTTAGGGGGTAGGGTTAGGATTAGGAACCCCTAACCCCTAATCCTAACCCTACCCCCTAATCCTAACCCTACCCCCTAACCCTAACCGGAAAGTGAAAGAATAGCGCACCGCCGCCGCCGCATAGAATTGCGCACCGAGCTACGGCGCAACACACGGAAACCCCCTGAATGTTCGGCGCAACACAGGGAACCCCTGCATGTGACGTCATACCCTGGGATTCCCTTTTGTTTGGGGTGAAAGAAAACAAAAGTACCGCCAGTCGTTAATTCCAAGTGCTTGTAGGTATATATATATATATATATATATATATATATATATATATATATATATATATATATATATATATATGTTATCTCTCCACCGTCTTCTTGATCTACCTCGGGGTCTACGGTCATTTATTTTCTGAGTGTAAGCGAGTTTTGTTTCCCTATTATCTTCCATTCTTTCTATATGCACCAGCCATTGTAGTCTATTAGCCTTCATTATAGCAGTGATTAGCAGGGACTTAAACAGATCATAAATGTCTTTGTTACTTCTTCTTTTCCACTCTCCACTTTAGTTAGTTAGTTAGTTAGTTAGTTAGTTAGTTAGTTAGTTAGTTAGTTAGTTAGTTAGTTAGTTAGTTAGTTAGTTAGTTAGTAACGGCTCCAACTTCACAGCAACGGGTCGTCCCCATTATGCTCCGTTCCTGTGCCAGTGAATATCACAAAGACGCTCCCCACTGCCCAATGTGAAAAGTGGAAAAGACAGAAGTCTCGACAAACAACAGCCCGCACAGATACACTGTGCATAATGCCGCCGCCAGAATGTCAACACAATAGTCCCCCACGAAACATCCAGTTTGCCTCTGATGGAATCGGCAGTTTGTGTATCCCTAATGTGTGGCCCTAAAAGGGCCAGTAAAAAATTCTTTTTCCCCCAACAAGGGGAATTGGACTGAAACCCTAAGGCACATTAAAAAGTATACAAATAGCAATTAAAAGATAAATATATAACTGAACATATATAAATATTATAAATATATAACTGAACTGAACTTGGGTGGACAAGATACTACACACAGAAGATGGTAGCCTAGGCAGGCCGACACACCGGAACAGTCCGGCTTCATCGGTCGGGAGACACGTGCTCGAGAGTGGTCACGTGGTTGAAAGAGACAGTGCCTTCCGGGTGTTGTTCAACACACAAAGTAGTTTTTTTATTAAAGTTTGCTGAAGCTATAATAATCAACCTTCGTAAGCCATCCTTGTGCAAGCAGAAAGACATGTTAGTCAGTTTAAAATTACCGTGGTAGACAATCGACATTACTGTGCGAACATGCGTATATTTCAGTTTGAAGGATTTATCTAATTAATTCACGTAAGTTGTGTGATTTCTGCAGTATGTACCTGACGAGATGCAGCGAAATATGCCAGGCAATAAATCGTGCAATCTATTGTTTGTGTCTTCGTTATTCAAATGTATCCCTAAAGGGTCCAAAGATGGGTCTTAAAACTTTGTTCTCAAAGGTTTGTAGCAAGGCTTCGTCTCCTTTCGTTGTACTCCAGGTTTCAGAACAATACAGCACAACTGGTCTGATCAGTGTTTTGTATATTGTGATCTTGGTGTTACGAGATAGCGCCTTTGATTTTAGTAGATGTTGTAGTGCATAGTATATCTTATTTCCAGAATTGATTCTAGTTTGTATTTCTCCCCTTATGATGTTGGAGCAGTTGAAGATTGTACCAAGGTATTTGTATGTTTCCGTTCTTTTAATGGTCATATTATCTATTTGTATGTGGCCAGAATTATTAGCCATTCCTTCTCTTGAAATTACCATATATTCTGTCTTATCTTGGTTGATAACCAGCCCCAATTGTTGGGCTTTTTCCTTTAAGTGAGTCAATATTTCCAATGTCTTTTGTTCATATTCCCCTATAATATCTATATTATCTGCATAACCAAGCAGCCTGGATGTTCCTTCAATATCACATTCCTCCTTTACTCTCCTTACAATTTTCTCTAGAGCCAGATTGAAGTGTAGCGGCGATAGTGCATCACCCTGTTTCAAGCCAGATGTTATTTGGAAAGGGTCTGATTTCCTGCCTTTATATGTTACTATATTATTAGTATCTTCCATGCATAGTCTGATTATGTTGAATAACTTCCTTGGTATTCCAAAGTCCCGCATAGCATTCCACAGACTATTCCAATGGACACTATCATAAGCCTTTTTAAAATCCACAAAAATGTTATGGAGATCTTTTATATTCACAATTTTTCTCGGCTATTTGTCGTACAATAAATATCTGATCTATTGTTGATCTGTTTTGTCTAAAACCCGCCTGGTAGTCACCTAATATGTATTCTGAATATGGTTTTAGTCTATTTAGTAATACTTCGGATAGTATCTTATAGCTTATGGACAGTAGTGATATACCTCTATAATTTTTACACTGGAACTTGTCTCCTTTCTTAAAGATAGGTATCAATAATGACTCTTTCCAGTCATGGGGTAATTCTTCAGTCCTCCAGATTTTTATTATTAGTTCGTATAGCTTTAGATGTAATGCATGGCCACCTACCTTTATAAATTCAGCAGCAATTCCATCAGACCCAGTTGCCTTATTGTTTTTAAGTCGTGTGATTACATATAGGATTTCTTCAAATGCAGGTTATTCAATTTGTGGTTCACACGTTAGAATGTCCCTTACTCATTACTTATTTAAGTGTTTTTCTTTTAGATATTTTGTAATTTCGCAGAATGCTTAAATATAATTATTAAGTGTAATAATCAATCAAGGCATTACTTTCATGTTATTATGATCTTTTAAATATGCTCTAAGCAACTAGGGAAATGCATGCACAGTTGAATTGTATGATTTATTATTATATGTTGGAAGATATCAACATTGATGGGAAAGATTTAAGAATAATAAAGAATAGTTACTGGAAGCAAATAGCAGCAATTAAAATGGGAAATAAAGAGGGAAGTTACGAACAGATAAAGCTAGGAGTACGACATTGGTGTGTCTTATCACCGGATCTTTTCTCCCTATATAGCGAAGTAATAATGCGAGAGATCAAAGAAATGCCTGAAATACTAATCGGAGGTTATAATATAAATAGTATGCGCTATGCAGATGACACAATATTGGTGGCGGATAATTCAACAGACCTACAACAATTGTTAGACATTGTGATAACAGAGAGTGCAAAGAAAGGACTCTCCTTGAATGTCAAGAAAACAGTAACAATGGTGATATCAAAGAAGATGGTGACACGAAAATGTGACATAGAAATAGAAGGGAACATTCTTAGTCAAGTGGAAATTTTAAATACCTATGGGCATTTATGCCGGCTTCCTGGCTTAGAGGTTAGCGACTTTTCTCCGTAATCTCGTATACTCTCGTAGGTAACGTGACGACGGTGAGAATCAGCAGAGGTTCGAATCGCGTAGGTAACATACGGGGTATGTGAGCCGGCCGCTCAGAAAGCAATGGCAAACTACTGAGCGTAATCTTGCCAAGAAATCAAGATTCAGCTGAAAGATGCTGATGTTGACAATGATGTCCTGTAAAGGATACGTAAAACATTTTTAATGGGCATTTATAACATCAGATGGTATATGTGCAATAGAGATTAAGAGCAGAACAGGGAAAGCAAAAGCTGCATTTCAGAAAATGAAGCGCAGCACGTGTTTGTTATATCGTCTTTCCACGATATGCCCAGGATACGTCTCAGACATTTCATGTGGAAGCAGTTCAACTTTCTTTCCTGTCGTGAGTACAAGGTCCAGACCAAATCAAGACAGCTTGCTTGATGCCCTCGTAAATTTCTCGTATGCGTGGGAAAGTCAATAAGTAAGTCACGCAGTTATGTGGGATGGCAGGTAAATGTAGTTGGTGTTTTCTACAGGTGTCATTAGATGACAGCAGCATCGAACGTTATATTCTTGTTCGTCATGTGGCGCTAGGTGTCTCATGCGCATGTGCAGCGTATAAATAAAATGGCGACTGTACTTGCGGCGTGTACAACCAAAGAGCAACGTGCTGTTGTGCTTTCTTTGTGGGCATAATGACTGCCTGCAAAGGACATTCATAAGGCAATGCTTCCTGTTTATGCTGACAAATGTTTGTCCTGTAAAGCGGTGCATAGCTGGGTAGAAAAATTGTCTCAAGGACGCTAAAAATTGGTGATGAAATCCGATCTGGTCGTCCTGTTGAGATTGCAACAAAAGCATCCGTGCAGCGGGTGGGGGAGATGATTAGAGGTGACAGGGGAGTACCGATAGACTCTGTAGCATCTGCAATAGGGTGCTCACATGGTTGAGCATAAAGCATAATGCATAATCGATTGAAATTTAAGGAGTGTTGCTTCTTCATGACAATGCCAGATCATATACGTCTCGATTAACTCAGGAGAAAATTAACCAACTAAGGTGGGAAGTTCTGGAACATCCACCTTACAGCCCAAACTTAGCCCCTAGCGATTTCCGCCTTTTTTGGTCCACTGAAAACCCACCTTGGCGGGAGACATTTCGCGAGTGTCTTACTTATAGACTTCCCCGGTAGTTAGTTAAGTTAGTTGAATATCCTTTACAGGACGTAGCAGTCAACTATAAAATTGTTTGGCCCTTTGTGATTCCTGGGCGTTCATTTGTTTGCCATTAATTTCTGAACAACTGGTACATTATATGGAAACCAACGCAAGACGGTCTGTTTCCAAATCGACCGCAGCGCTGTTTCGAACGCGATATGCCGGATTACGAATTGCTTTCGTAACCCCTTCATACAGAGCAGGCTATGGTTATAGTATATTAATAATTTATTTACTCTTTGTTCGTGTTTCTGATTCATATAGAAGTACCGATTTAACTACAGAGTTACATAATCACACGTCTCATATTACATTCTTAGCCTCATAAAGGCTTCTCTTTCCTGTGATATTCTTAGTTTAAATCTCCATGTGTTCCCCCATCTTTCTGACACTGCTGCCTAAATACGTGTACGTTTTTGTTGTTTGTCCATCAAGAATGATGATGACCATTCACTTCATCCAGCGGGGTTGAAAGTATATAGGCGTGAATTCTAATATGGCTGGTGAGGCCTATTTTGGCTCGAAATGATCTTTGACAATGTGGGCAAAGAATGATTGACGTTCCAGGAGGAGGATCTCCTGCATTGGTTTTTCTGTCCAGTTTGTTCCCCCACAGCTCTTGCAGTTCTGTTTGCTTCACAAATGACTGCACCCTTGCGTAATGACGTACACCGCGAATTTCGGTCTTTGGCAGCAGTCTCCCAAGTGTCATGAGGAATCCCAAAAGCTTTTAGTGAGATCTTCAGAGTGTGTTTAAAGCGTTTACTCTGGCCGCCTTGGGAGCGTTTACCATAACGCAGCTCGCCGTTTAGGGAGCCTGTGATCTGGCATGCGAGTCACGTGACCTGGCCGGCGAATCTGATTCTTCATTAGTACAGTGTGGATACTGGGTATGGACGCTGTTTCCAGGACTTCAGTGTCTGGGATCTTGTCTAGCCATTTGATCTTCAATAACTTCCTAATGCTGACTGTGGGGAAGTGGTTTAATTTCCTAGTGTGTCGCTGATAAACAGTCCAGGTTTCACAAGCATATGGCAGTGTGGAAAATACGACTGCTTTGTAGACTTTCAGCTTTGTTTGCAGGCGTATTCCATTCCTGTCACACACATTATTGTACAGTCTGCCAAAGGCCATGCTAGCCTTGGAGATTCTTGCATTCACTTAGTCATAAATTGTGGCAGCTTGTGACACAGTGCTGCCAAGATAGGTGAATTTGACCACAACACTTAGTCTATGACCATTCACTTTGATATTCGGCACGGTGTGATTAATCCCTGGTGCTGGCTGGTACATGACTACAGTCTTCTCCAAGTTGATATTGTGCCCAAAGTTGGCACAGGCATATGAGAAATGTGAAACATCTTGTTGCATGTTTGCCTCTGTGTTGGCATATAGAGCGCAATCATCAGCAAACAGGAGCTCTCTGGCGGTGTCGCTGGTAGTTTTGGTTTTAGTTTTCAGCCTTCAGAGATTGAAAAACGTTCCATCCATGCGGTAGTTGATGTCTATTCCAATGTCATTGTTTTTGACGGCATTCGTCAGCATATCTGAAAACATGAGGCTGAACAGTTCTGTGCCAGGACACAGCCTTGCTTCACTCCATTTGGTAACAGTAAAGGACCCAGACATTTCACCATTTTCCTGTAATCTTGCCTGCATACCATCATGAAATAACAGCACTAATTGAACAAACTTTCGTGGATAGCCATATTTCGCCATAATCTTCCACAGTCTTTCTCTACTGACTGTATCAAAAGCCCTCCAGATGTGTCTCCACCTTGTCGCGGTGGGAGGGCTTGCGTGTCCCAATGACCCCGAGATCTATGCCGACGGAAGCACAACTATGTGTCGGACAGGACTTGGGTTAGGGATCAGATCAAGAGAGACACAACCTGCTGCTCTGCAGGTAGACTGAGGATAGCAGTCAAAAGTTTAAATCAGGTTCACGAAGGCAGAAGTTCTTGGTTCGGACACAAGCACTAAGGCTCTCAGCTGAGGGATAAGGCTGAACGCCTCTAAGCCATTAATCCTCGGGCGTGAGAGCCGGGCCGATACACACCTACCGAAAAATGGAGGTGAGATACTGAGCACGCTGCATGCTTAGTTCAGATACTTGTTTCGAAGGTTCTCAGCTGGGGGATATGAGGGATCCCCGGATGAGAGGGCCTGACCGTTTTCTCGCTCACTGATGCACGGAGGTAAGGTGCTGAGCCGGCAGCACATGTAGCCTATCTCGTGAGCGAGTACTAAAGGTAGAAAAGTGCCCCAGTCGCACGAAATGGTTACGAAAAATGTCTGTATCAATGCTCACAGAGAATGTTAGTCAAAGGTGGAAGAACTCTTAACAACACGAAATGGAATGCTTGGCTAGCGAATCCATTGCGGGGTCCGAAGTCGAAGCGAAAGCTTACCTAGTGGATGTCGCCCTAGTCTGTCCGTTCCTGGTTTGTGCTTGAGCGACCAGTGGCAAGCGAAATGCCCAATACATGGAAGTGAGGAATCAAAGCAGCCATGAGCAGGACGTGGCAATTCCTCGGGTGAGCCCAGTCTCAGAGCAATATGTGCCGGCTCTGCAATTATGGAAGCCTCCTTGGATAGCGGGGAATGCCCTTGGTCTGCCCCTGCCTTCCCTTGAGGGTCGACCGTGATGTCTTTGACCGTTCTATCCTGACCAGCTGAGATGTGGGCGACACAACAACAAAAAGTCTTACGTGCCTCAAAACCCGAGGAAGGCTAACCTCATTTTAAAAAATGCCCCCGAAGTCGGAAGTGCCGGCCTACGGGTGGCAAAATAAAAATTGGCACGACGCAATTACGTCCGAGTGAAATGTCGAACGAGTCCGAATGTCCCTCGTGCTAGGAATAGCTCTGACTACCTAGTTTCCGAATGCCGCTCATGTCCAGAACAGCTCTGACTAGGTAGTTTTCCGAATGTCCGTCGTGCCTGGATCAGCTCTGACGGGCACAACGATAAGCACATGTCCGAATCGAAAACTCGCTGAGTGGATACCGTCTGCAGACCTGTCTGGTTTGTGTGGGGCCGGCCCGGGGCGAACGAAATGCCCAATATATTGAAGTGAGGAATTAAAGCAGCCATGAGCAGGACGTGACGATTCCCTCGGTGAGCCCAGCACCAGGGCGCTATGTGTCGGCTCTGCAATTATGGAAGCCACCCTGGATGGCGGCAAATGCCATGGGCTGTCCCGGCCTTCCCTTGAGGGATGACCGTGATGTCTTCGACTGTTCCAACTTGACCAGCTGAGATGTGGACGGTACCACAAAAGTGAGTCTCCCATGAATGCTAACCTGGTCAAAATTGCACGCTAAAAGTCGGATGTGTTGGCCTAAGGGTTTCGACCCAAGGGTGCCTAACGAGACACACCGCAATCACATCTTGAAAAAAACACTCCGGATGAACGCAAAGAAGAAAAAGTATCACAAGCCTTGGTAAGATCAATGAAGGTGGGAAACATGTCGGAGTTACTGTTCCTGACATTTCACTTGCAACTGCCTTGCAGCGCAAGTCATATCAACAGTTTCGCGTTCTTTTCTGAAGCCACATTGACTCTCAAGAAAAAAGCGAGTATTGTCCCTGCAATTGAGAGCAAGGAGATGCCGCGGTGGTTTTCACGGCATTGGCGGTTTCCTTTATGTTTGTAAAGGTGGACTATTGATTCGTCCTTGAAATCTTGTGGCATGGTCTCCTTCACACATATATTTATATAGACTTGGTGAAGCTGCTCTATTAGAACCGGTCTACCTGCTTTGTACATCTCTCCTGGGATGGAGTCAGGACCAGGCGCCTTTACCGCTGGAAAGTTGCTGGATGGCTTTGTTTACTTCCACTATGGTTGGCAGATCAGCAAGAGTATCATTAGTTGGAACTTGAGGAGGGCAGTTGATATCTTCATAATCAATGGAGGAGGTTGCATTTAAGATGTTGCTGAAATGTTATGCCCAGCGTTAAAGGGATTCTTTCTTATCGGTGACCAATATTCCCCCATCTGCACTAAGGAGGGACACAATGCCTGGTGACGTAGGACCATTGACCGTCCTCAGTGAGTCATAGAAGTTTTTTTTTCATATCATGTCTGTCCGCAAAGCCTTGAATCTCATCATCCTTTGTTGCTCAGCCAGGAGTCCCGCACGTGCCGAAGTCTCTGCTGCACTACTCTCCGGATGTTATTGAAGACATCTTGTTTATGGTGACTTTTGCGTCGTTTAAATATGCCTTGTTGAGAAGGTGTTTCTCGATCTGCAATTGGTTGATGTCTTCGGAATTTTCATCAAACCAGTCTTTATACTTTCGGGTGGCTGGACCCAGGATGTCCATAGCAGTGTTGTAAATTTTGTTCTTTAGGACTTCTGTTTTTGCGTCTTGTTTAGCTGCGGCACTGGGCTTGAGGTGGTCATCCAGCATATTTTTAAACGACAGCTGCGGGTTTTTTTTTTTTTTTTTTTGGGGGGGGGGGGGTACTATTTAAGTGGCTGACATTTCGTTTTTTTGTTTTTTTGTTTCCCCCCCCCCCCCCCCCCCACTTCTTTTACCCCTCGACGACGCCGTTGTATTTTGATGTGATATTTATTTCTTTTTAAATAATCAGGCGATGTTCTGTCCAACATTCGGCACCACACATGGATTTTGTCACCCGAACGTCTAGTCTGTCACTCCTCCTGACGATGACATAGTCAATGAGGTGCCAGTGTTTCGAGCGTGAGTGCATCCACGATGTCCTGTTTCTCATGGGAAGATGAAAGATTGTGTTTGTGATCAGGAGATAGTTTTTGGCACATGTCTGGAGGAGGAGGAGTACATTGCTGTTACAATTTCCGACTCCGTACTTTCCAAGTAGGCCACTCCAAGAGGCGTTGATGTCCCCAAGGAGTATAAGTTTGTCGCCTTTGGAAACAGATGTTAATACGTTGTGCAGGTCCTCATAGAACTTGTTTTTGACGTCATCTTCATTGGTCATGGTTGGTGCGTAGACACTTACCATGGTTGCATGCTTCCTTCCTTTCAGCAAGAGGTAACTTAATGGTCATAAGCTTGTCGTTTACAGCCTTGGAATTTCAGCTAGCTAGTTTGTCAACCAGGGCCAACTTAATGGCGTCTTATCTCGATTTTCTTTCCATTCCAGAAGAATGTATAGCCGGCACTTACTTCACAGATTTTGCTTTCTTCTGCGAGTCGTGTTTCGCTCAAGGCTACAATGTTAAACCTGCCCAACTCTCTCTCTCTCTCTCTCTCTCTCTCTCTCTCTCTCTCTCTCTCTCTCTCTCTCTCTCTCTCTCTCTCTCTCTCTCTCTCTCAATCATCATCAATCAATCAATCAATGCTGTTCGTCTCTCTGGGCACGACGCGCCGTCTCTAGTCAAGTAGGATGCGTACATTACAAGTTCCGATGGTTAAGGAAATATATGCTTCACCTGTTTTTACTTTAGTTGTATGTCGACAACAGTATTAGGGTACCAGCCAACCGCGGCTAGCTCGTTAGGTGATTATGGAGCAGACAATGTTTATGGCCGTGACACGATGTCCATTTCATTCACAACAGTTCCGACAGACACACGCAATGGAAATTCTCACGCACTGCTTAACACCAGTTCGCACCATGCGTCATATTATCATGCTTATTAATAGACATGCCACTTTGTTTGACACTTAGGGCCGCGTTCCTGATCTGACAGATCATTGGTCGAGTAAAAGAGGGAAGCGTAGAATAATGCATTGTGGGATATCCCAAAGCTTTTAAGCGCGCCCTCAGTATTCATCTTTCTTAGGAGCAAGAAGTGTTTTATCAATTATCGAGTCAGTTACACTTAACGGACTCATTAACACATATCTATACGACACTGGTATTCAATTTGATGCACTTTTGCTACCTCGTTGGTGAATCCTGATCAAGTCACCGATGAAACGAGTGAACTCCAGGGGCCTTTAACAGCATCAGTCTGGGTGTCATTAACGGTGGTAATAGTAAACATACTTTACGTGAATGGCGAAATAAGAGCAGCAGTCCTAGATGACCCAATCTGCACTGTGATGTTGGGATGTCGTACGTCTTTTTAGGAGATTCAGCAATGACGACTGTACAGCAAGCTAAAGAAGGCTTCGGTGTCGACAAATCCGACAATTCCTCAACCAGAGGAATTGAAACAAGCCCAGGCAACAGATAGCACCTTAGCGGCATGTTTTCATAAACTACCTAAAGCTCGTTCACCCCGCCCCCCCCCCCCCACATAAAGGTGAATTGCATATGAAGAATGGACTTCTTCTTCATAGAAGGGCAGAAAACAGAAAGACAGGAGCACTCGCAACTCGTTGTCCCTTTTTCTTACAGAACTCAGTGGGCCACAGTCTACCATTTAGTGGAAACATGGAAATCAATGCGACTACGGAAAGGATTTTACACATTGACTTCGGACCACGCAATGGATTCAGCTAGCCGTGCGTTCCATTTCGTGTTATCGAGACAGTTTATCCACTTTTGTCTACACTCTCTATGAGTTAGATACAGACGGTTTTCGTAAGCTATTTCATTGACTGGGGCACCTTTTCTACCTTTTAGTACTCGCTCACGAGGATAGGCTACATGTGCTGCCGGCTCATCACCTTACCTCCGTGCAGCAGTGAGCGAGAAACGGTCATACCCTCTCATGCGGGGATCCCTCATAACCCCCAGCTGAGAGCCTTCGGACAAGTATAAGAACTGGGCATGTTTCTGTAGGTGAGTATCGGCCCGGCTCTCACATCTGAGGGTTTATGGCTTAGAGGCGTTCAGCCTCAGCCCTCAACAGAGAGCCTTAGAGTATGTGTCCGGACCAAGAACTTCTGCCTTCGTGCGCCTGATTTAAACTTTTGACTGCTATCCTCAGTCTACCTGCAGAGCAGCAGATTTTGTCTCTCTTAGTATGGCCCCTATCCTATAAGCTGTCAGATATGTAGTTTTCATCCATCGATACAGCACATGGGGTCAATAGGGCACGCAAGCACCCCCCGCCACGGCAAGGTAGAGACACATCGGGGGAGTGAGGAGGGGTTTTACGACGGCAGTCCTTTGTGTGGTTCCTATAATATTGTATTTCAGACAATATTGTTTTCCCTCTCCCAATGCAAGGTGAGCTAAATTTTAAGTGGTGGTTTTATCCGTTTACTTATTTTGACTGTTGCCATTATTTTCCTTAGACTTCTGAGAAGTGTCCTGTGAGGCAACTACTGTCTTCCGACTGAGCACCTCCAGATTCCTTCTGTGACTTTTCAAACTCTCTGTCATAGTAATAATACTCCATGCTGAGTAAGGAATGCTTTCATGTCAGCTGACATTCTGTTTTTCAGCTGATCTATAATGATCATTTCCTGTAGACCCTCATATGTTTCCTCACATTTTCCTACAGTGCTCCACTTGTGTAAATATGTTTTTAATCTATCTATGCACTGGCATAATTTTCGCCTGGCACGTTCTTGGCAGTTTTCAATTTCTTCTAATAACTTTCTGCATCAACCTCAAATCTGGCAAGCAATGTCTGCTTGAGAATTTCATATTTGTCAAGTTCCTCTTGTCGCAGTCGGGAAAACACCCCATAGGCAATCCCACGCAATCCTTGAGATAATTTGATACTCCATTTACATTCTATGTAATGCTTATCTCTATGTCATACATAACACGCATTCTATCGAATCTGTAAAGATAACTCCCAATCATGTCGCTGTGCTCTGAAAATTGTTCCAGTATGAACGCAATAGGACATGGATTAAGATTAAGTAATTATATTTATCTTCCTTTATGCCACACATAACACGCATTCTATCGAATCTGTGCAGATAATTCTCAATCATGTCGTTGTGCTCTGAAAATGGTTCCAGTAGGAACGCCATGGGACCTGAATTAAGAGAGGACGCTTCTGGATTTGCTTCTGTTGTCGGGCTGGCGTTGGGTGCGGTGGTCGTTGGGTTGATTTTAATTCCATTCTCCTAAGCTCAAGCTCATTCTCCATCTTTTTCAAGTCCATGGCATCCTGATGCTCTTTCACCTTATTCTCTAAATCAGCCTGAAGTTTTCTCTCTTCTAATTATCTTTCCTCCTCAACATTTCATGTTTTTCAAACTCTTCCGACACATACTTTGCCAATTCCTAGCCTTGGAGGCCAAACTTTTCCCTGTTTCCAGAAACTGATTTCTCAACATAGCTGCCTTTACCATTACGGTATTTATATTCACTCTGCTGATAGTCGCTAACATCTGTCTATAGTTCTATTCAAAAATAGATATTCTACTATAGAACAGATCTTGCTAAACAGAATAGATGTCCAAAACAGAGCAGATGGTTCAAATCAGTATTGGTATTCCCAAAAAAGAATATTCACCTATTTCTTACGCAGATGAGTTAGCAAGCCAATCAATACAAACATTTCACACAATAGGTTGAATGTGCACATACGTGGTAATACATAATGACCAACATCATATTCCAAACTACTCTTTAAAAATTCATGAGTTATCATAGGTGCAAGTAAACCTGCTGAATAATTATATAAAGAATGCAACATTCCAAATATAACAGACTGGAGTACAGACCACACTTATTCGTGTACATGACGTGTAACCCAATTTGTTCCCGGTATAAATTCTCTGACGACAGTCGCCAATTTGTGAATCCTAAAATTGATGTACCTGACAATGCGCACAATTTGTATGGTAAAGTCTGTTAACTAACAACCTTACTAGACCGGACGACGTCGTCAATTTGTGGCTAGTAAATAAAGAAATGGGATATTAATTCCCAAATTCTAATAGCCAACTATCCTGTGTAAAACGGAAATGGCTCAATAAGACTCCCTAGAGGTGGGGATAGAAAATAAAGTAAAGTTTTCCTAACAGGGGGCAAGTAGAGCACAAGAAAGTAACCGAACCTCAGAGAGGAGTAAGAGACTCACTTTGGGCATGCTGAGAGTTCTGGTATTTATCTTGCCACTTTGGGCTCCATATTGCTGATGTTCTTTGACGTATATGATTAATGTGAACACACATAAAAATTTAACAACAACGTAACAAGTGAAAAACATCTTCGGATTCTATAAGATAACAATAAAATTAGATAACCTGGGGGATGGGCGTGTCTGTATGTTAGAGTGGCATGACGAATTGACAAAATTAAAAAAGAGCACTCCAAAAACAACACACATCATAAGAATACTAATTATCAATGTTATTAATTTATATATCCCGTAGTCCTCAGGAAAGTTCCACCAACTGAAAAATATTTCAGAATTCGCTTCTGGAAATACTTTGAAACATCCAGAACTGATACTATACAGTCCTTCCAGAACAACACATTAAGGGAAGTCTCTAGTACGCAACATGTGTCAAGAAGAACGTCAATGTTGATAAATTTCCTTAGTTGACAATATCTATTCACTGCTTACTTTTTTTTAAATTCGCATATCCTTTTACAGGACATCGTTGTCAACAGCAGCATCTTTCAGCTGTCTGTTGATTTCTTGGCAAGATTACGCTCAGTAGTTTGCCATTGCTTTCTGAGCGGCCGGCTCAGTTATCCCGCAAGTCACCAGCGGGGGACGAACCGCTCCCAGTTCGCGCCAGCTACGAGACTCTACGTGATAAACGGGATTACGGAGAAAGTGTTGTAACCCCTCGGCCAGAGAGACCTGTCACTGCTTACTAGCTCGATGAAAAATTTGACATGAGGGCAAGAATCCGAAGATGTATGTACTAGAGCAGGGGTGTGCAAACTACGGCCCGAGGGACGCATGAGGCCCGGCAACTGATATTATGCGGCCCTCGATAGCATTTAACGTAAAACAAAGTTTCTTCGTTTTTAAGTTATTTTGTTGAATTTTACAGAATCTTATGTACTATTATGATTGTTTTAACATTTATGATAAAATTTCTTTGTAATTTTCTTTTGTTTAAACAGTCCTTGACCTTCGTAATATAATGGCTAAAATGCGAATTTATCGATGTTAGTACAGATAAATTATTTATCGACATGTAACAATTTAATAAGGATGATTTTTATGAAAAAGCAAATATTTCGCCTGTGAATAAAATGATTTATTTTGCAAGAAGGTATTAAATGTAAAAGTTTTTTTTTTTTTTTTTTTTTTTTTTTTTTTTTTTTTTTTTCTTTAATAAATTATTTTCACATTTACAATGTTAAATTAATTAATTTATTGTAGTAGTCTTGATATATTTCTGAAATTAATTCTGAGTTTACGTCTTGTTTTCCGAATATTTTATATTCACACACAGGCGGAAGTAGTTTTGTTTCATATCCTTTTTAAAGTTTCTATTAAAACAATGAGTGTTATTTTTAAAAAAACGTAAGATTGAAGATGAATGCCGTGCTTTTAATAATTAATGGACAACTAACTACTGTTTAATAACAGTAGGTAGCAAATCAGTTTGCTTTTTGTGTCGTGAGTCAGTGGCTGTCTTCAAGGAGTACAATTTAAAAAGACATTATCAAACACACCATTCCGATTTAGGATACAATTTAAAAAACGAAGTGGGGGAAAGGAAATGCCTGGAGTTGGTGAAAAATTTGGAGAAACAGCAAACTGTTTTCACTAAACAATTCAAGATGCTGCAACCGAACACAATTGTAAAACGGAACAAACCATTTCCTGATGGTGAGTTCATCAAGGAATGTTTGCTGGATGAGAGTACCGATGTACATGACACTGCCCAATTTTTGATATTTATACGTGGAATAAACACTTCTTCAAACTCACGGAAGAGTTACTGAGTGTTGAGTCACTCAAAGACATATCCACTGGCCATGATATATTCAATGCTGTTAGTAACTGTA
This sequence comes from Cepaea nemoralis, assembly GCA_014155875.1. NCBI lineage: Eukaryota > Metazoa > Mollusca > Gastropoda > Stylommatophora > Helicidae > Cepaea > Cepaea nemoralis. Next base: position 400,366 of record JACEFZ010008697.1, read on the forward strand.
TTAACAGACCTGGGTTGGTTTGATGGCAAGTGTTACAACTGACGGAGCTCGTGTTTTGACTGGAAACAATGTAGGCCTGTCAAAGTTGATAAATGACAAGATTAAAGCAGAATATCCTTACAACTCACCATTGCCACTTCACTGTGTGATCCATCAAGAAAGTCTATGTAAAACTGTTTTGAATATCAAGCATGCTATTGACCCAGTTGTCAGTATCATCAACCTCATCAGATCAAGAGGACTTAATCACAGACAGTTCAAGGTATTACTTGACGATTTGGAAACTGAAAATTCCGATGTCCTGTACCACACCAGTGTTCGATGGCTGAGTCTCGGCAAGGTGTTGAGGCGAGTGTGGGGCCTCAGAGAAGAAATAGTGATGTTCCTAGAGATAAATGGTATTGAATTTGACTTCAATACTAACATTGTCAATAAAGAGTGGAAATTAGACTTTATGTTTGTCATTGAACTTATCGAATAGTTAAATGAACTGAATGTCTAACTTCAGGGCAATGGTGTGTTTGCACATGAATTGTATGTACATGTAAAATCATTTCAGGCAAAACTCTCACTATTCTCCAGATAAGCAAGTGAAAAAAGTGTTGTTACTTCCCTTTGCTGAAACAAGAAACCATTTGTGGTGAAATGATTAAAAAGTGCATAGCCCAATTAGATGCATTGGCTGAAGAATTTGGATGGAGATTTCAAGATTTCAAGAACTTAGAGCCACAATTCAATATTCTCAGTTCCCATTTTAGTGCAGAAACTGATATAGCCACAGAGGACATACAGTTGGAGCTGCTTGACTTGCAAGCAGATCATGACCTGAAAGAGAAATTCTAGTCAAATTTTTTGATCGATTTCTATGGATCTTCATCAGAAGAATCATGTTCCCTCTTTAAAAACTTTGCAACTAAATTTTTATCATTGTTTGGATCAATTTATATTTGTTAACATTCATTTTCTTGATTGAAGATCAACTAATCTAAGAATAGGTCTTTATTGTCGGACAGCAACTTGCATGCTGTCATGCGAATTTCACCAAGTAAACATGCTCCATATTTCAAGAATATTGTCAAACATTGCAAGCATACATCTCATTAGAAATCAATAATTGTAGTGACAATGTAGTAGGTTTGTGTCTAAATTAAAGCCATTGATAGATATTTTTTTTTTTATTATTATAACAAAAAGAATGTAAAATCTTGTTAACAAATTAGTAAAGGCTTTTGTCCATATTGTAAAATATGCTGTTTAATCTATATCTATAAAAGAGGATGTGTGTGTGTGTGTGTGTGTGTGTGTGTGTGTGTGTGTGTGTGTGTGTGTGTGGTGTGTGGTGTGTGTGTGTGTGTGTGTGGTGTGTGTGTGTGTGTGTGTGTGTGTGTGTGTGTGTGTGTGTGTGTGTGTGTGTGTGTGTGTGTGTGTGTGTGTGTGTGTGTGTGAATGTATTTGATGTGTTCGATAACGGTCCATTCGATTGAGATGAAATTTTCTGCATGTTTTCTTTTCATTCCCGTGCAGCCAAATGTCATAGTTTCTTAGTGTACAATCAGCTATTTACTTACTAAAATTTAATTTTGTAATTACATTACTTAACATAAGAATAGTTATATAAAGGGACATAACTTTTAGTAGCATTGCTATATCTTAGGTTAAGTCCCATGGCTATAGACAGACAGACAGACAGACAGACAGACAGACAGACAGACAGACAGATCCCCGTCAGGGCCTGAGCGAAGCCGGGCCTGGTCAGCTGGTAACCTATAAATAATTCATAATTACTTATTGTGATAGATTGCTGTAAACAAAGTGGACATCATATATATGCGCCCCCCCCCCCTTCCCCCAATAGCTTTATATTTGTCAATGTGGTCCCACGCACAAAAGGTGTGCCCACCCCTGGCCTAGGTGATAGGAATTAGAGAGGTGACAGATTAATAGGTGAAATGAGCAGGACAAATACTCGCCTGCTACACTCAAGACCTGCATGCACTGTTTAATTTTTTTTTTTTTTTTCACGCTTTCGAAAGACCGTGCAAGTTTATGGGGTTTATATTGACAGATATTATAATTAGAGAAAATATCATTTATATAGGGTGTATTTTTTAATGACTGTGCTGTGTTTAAAAATTTTGCCTGTCCAAGTTCTGTATTCACACACTGTAAAGTTCATGCAGTTCTTCTTCTTCTTCTTCTTCTTCTTCTTCTTCTTCTTCTTCTTCTTCTTCTTCTTCTTCTTCTTCTTCTTCAGCATTCCGAGCCATTGAGGTTCTTTGCTGCAGATACAGTCCGTCTACATTCGTCTCCCTAGTTGACCTTCTCTTGCCAGTCGCTGATTCCAAGTGCTTGCCGATCTGTATGTATGCAAACTTAAGTTAAAACTTGGACCGGCAATATTTTCAAGCACTGCACAGTCATTACAAGACTTTAAAATTTCATTCATTTTGAACAAATAGTTCTCTCACCACCCTATATCCCTCTACTTGCCTACCTGCCTGCCCGCCCGCCCGCCCGCCCGTCCTTCCGTCTGTCTGTCTGTCTGTCTGTCTGTCTTGTCTGTCTGTCTGTCTGTCTGTCTGTCTGTCTGTCTGTCTGTCTGCCAAATGGTGAATTGCTTTCTAACCGCTCCATCCCCTATTTCTTTAACATAAATATCTCAGATAATAATAATCAGCATCAAGTGCCCTGCCAGCTGGCGTAGGCGTTCATGGCTCTCCACAAATCTCGGTCTTTGGTGTTCTGGATCAACTCTGCGGATGATATTCCTCCATGCCACCGTCTCAATCCATCCAGCATAATTTCTCTTGGTCTGCCTCTGCCTCTCTTCCCCTCGATCTTTCCAGTTATCACGATGTTCTCCAATGCCTCTCTTTTCGTCACATGGCCGAAGAAAGCTGTTTGTCTCTTTCTTATCGTTGTATATAATGTTCTAGTTTCATTAGCCTGTTTCAGGCAGTCGTTGTTAGTTACTCTGGCAGTCCAAGGAATTCGCAACATTCGTCTCAGGAACCACATCTCTGTTGCTTCTAATTTCTTCTTAATTTGTCCATTTACATTCCAAGATTCACTGCCACACAGCAAAACTGGTTCTATACAGCATTTCAGCACTCTCTTTCTTATATTCAGTGATAGTGACTTATTGCATAAGGTACTCTTCATTTTCTGAAATGCGGCTTTTGTTTGCCCTATTCCACTCTTAATCTCTGTTGACATCTTTCATCTGATGTTATAAATGCCCCTAAGTATTTAAAATTATCCACTTGGTTAAGAATTTTCTCTTCTATTTCTATGTCACAATTTGGTGTCAACATTTTCTATCATATCACCATTATTATTGTTTTCTTGATATTCAAGGAGAGTCCTTTCTTTGCACTCTCTGTTATCACACTGTCTAACAATTGTTGTAGGTCTGTTGAATTATCCGCCACCAATACTGTATTAGCTGGATAGTGTATATTATTTATATTATAACCTCCGATTAGTATTCCTGGAGTCTCTTTTATCTCTCTCATTATTACTTCGCTATATAGTGTCATGATTTCACTGTGTATTAACCAGATAATGACAATACAGACGGTCAGATTCATGGCATGTGTTCAGGGCCACATTTTGTTTTAACCGGGACAGAAAAACCAATAAAGTCTGAATGCACAGCTGCAGTTGTTGACAACTAATGGCAGGTAGATCAAAGACACCGCTGACCTTGAGAAGTCTCCGACATCAAACAGGAAAATCGTCTTTGACAGTCCCCACAAGACGGGAAATTGTAGGCATATGTTGAAAAAAGGGGGAGTCTACTTGTGTATGGATTGTCCAAAGGGGGAGATAATCTACTCTTGTGACATTGATTAAACCCAAGGGAGAGAATTTATTCAGAAATGGATAATCTGCCCTTGAACCACTTTTGTTAACATCAAAAGAACGTCACGTGACCACTCAAGGCTGTTGGGTAAAAACATGCTTTGTTTACAAGTAGTGTAACTCTGAGGATTGACTTGCACGGACGTGTTTGTCACTGCAGTGGATTAAAAAAATATCTACCGTGTGCGGAAATTAATTAGATTTAATTGTACACGTGCCTGTCATGGCAAAATGTAGATGTGATTTCGAAGACACTGCTGTGTTGCATAAGGTAAACATATGGTGTAATTAGGCCTAGTTGATTTAAGTAGTAGCCTCGGTAAAACTAGCTAGAGTAATGAAGTGATGATTGGTGCTGCTAGTTGAAAATAGACTAGTGTAAGAAGGCAGGTGGCTCTGCTGATGGGGAATAGTGAAATAGGATGATATTTGGGGAGATTGGGGATGGGGAGAATGTACAATGATGGGATCTTCCAGTGAGGTCTGCTAGGGGTCTACACTTTACATTTTGCTCTGTCCTGATCTTAACCCACTGCAGACCGGAGTGAAGAACTCCTATGCCCATGACAGAGTTGGTTCACTGTCATGTATCTGAGTGAGGCGGACACCCCCCCCCCCCCCCCATCTAATGGAGGTCAGGGACAGTTGCTATCACCAAATGTGTTGTTCTCTCGTTGACAGGTTCCTTTAGGTCACTCAAGTCACTGAGAATGGAGACTTTAGTGCAGGCAGTTATTCAGCAGCTTTTGCACTGGGCCCATGAGGAAAGGGGTTTGAAGGAAAAATCATGAAAGTATTTATCAAACGGTAGCAGAATACTAGTGATTGTTTTCTCCGCATCATTTTGGAGAAAGACCAAATCGTGAGATTAATGGGTTTTTTTTTCAAACATCACATATGAACAGAACACTAGAGTTGGTTTTTGTTACACCACATGGGAAAAGTCCAGTGGGTATTATGTTCTCACACGACGAGTAAAAAGACTAATAGATACTGTTTTTCCACATCACATGGGAATAGAACAGTAAAAAACTGATTAAGTAGTTATTATAACAGTGGTCAGGTGAACAGTAGAAACATTAGACAGAAATTACATTTATTTCAAGGAACAGTATTTTCGTGTCATCAATAGACAAGGATGTTATAAGTCACCGAACAATAGGGACAGGTATTAACGGTGTGTGATCCAGGCAGGATCAATTTCAGACTGCGACTAGGTATATACATGATCAATCAACGACCGGTGGAAGTCGACATCTAGCAGGATGGATTCATGCCTTGGTGAGGTCATCGTGGACTGAATGAAGATGTGGTGTGATCCTTTCTGGGATGATCGGGCTGGGCTCTTCAGCTACTTGGTCTAAGTCTGCACCCACTAGAATATTCGACACACATTCTACACATTACACACACACACTTCTCACACCTATACTCTTTGCTTAATAAATTATTTTGTATTTATTTGTTAAAGCTAGAGTTGTGGAGTATGTTATGTTGGGGAGGAGTGAGAGGGGGCATGATCTAAGGGTGAGTGAGAGTAAGAAAGAGGTGTTTGCAGACCGACGGAGTTTTGTGGACGGAGTCTGGTGGTTTCTCTAAGACAACAATATTGGGGTAATAAAAATGTGGTGTTGATTCCCATCACTCCAAGGACGACACTAAAGTAAGTAGGAAAGACTTACGACATATAGGTAGAAGAGATCCGATGACAAGACACACCCCTGTCGTACTCCTAACTTTATCTGTTCGTAACTTCCCTCTTTATTTCCCATTTTAATTGCTGCTACTTGGTTCCAGTAATATTCTTTATTATACTTAAATCTTTCCCATTAATGTTGATATCTTCCAACATATAATAATAAATCATGCAATTCAATTGCGCATGCATTCCCCTAGTTGCTTAGATATATGTTTGCATATCCTTTACAGGACATCGCTATCAACATCAGCATCTTTCAGCTGATTGTTGATTTCTTGGCAAGATTACGCTCAGTAGTTTGCCATTGCTTTCTGAGCGGTCGGCTCACATACTCCGTAAGTTACCGACGCGATTCGAACCACTGCTGAGTCTCACCGTAGTCACGTTACTTACGAGAGTATACGAGATTACGGAGAAAAGTCGCTAACCTCAAGGCCAGTAAGCCGACCTAGTTGCTTAGAGCATAGTTTAATTAGTTAAAAGATCATAATAACATGATAGTAATGCCTTGATTGATAATTATGTTCAAGCATTCTGAGGAATTACAAAATATCTAAAAGAAAGACACTTAGATAAGCAAAAAGTAGGGTACATTTCGGGAGTCTACGTGGCGAAGTGGTCAAGCCATTTGACTCGGGCTCCGAAGGTTGTATTTTCGATTCCGGGCCGCGAACCTTCGGTTCACGAGTGAATGTTTTAAGAGAATCCTGTGGGTCGTCGCTGGAGCTACGGAAATCGTGCTTTGCGCCACGCTTTCCGCACTGCGGAAAGAGACCGAGCCATATGCGATAGAAACCCAGTGCAATGAAGTCGAGCCTGTCGACTTTTAAACGACCCCTACTATTTGAGTAAGGGACATAAACATCTAATATTGTTCCAAGGGAGACTACTTAATTATAGAAAAATAAATTTTATTATAGCGATAATAATAAAAATCAACTTCAAACGTCAACACTTTTTAGCAGTATTAAAATAAGAGTCAACATGTAAGTAAAATATGTTAAAATTAAGTATAATACATTTAGATTTGTTATAAAATTTATTTTTAATTATTAGATACTTACATTTTAGAACCTACATTCTGGTTATAAATTAACGTCTTAAATTTAAATTTTATACTTTTAATGTTAGGACTACAGTTAACATAATTCAAAATCCCCTTATATGGGGGAAGACATTTTTTTACTGGCCACATAAAGTGGACAGGAATTTAACCACACACACACACACACACACCCACACCATTCTCTTGTTCATAACACATATAGACAACTTATGTCAAAGTAATGTCAAGCCAAACAGTTACCGCAAGAACACCGTACGACGAGAACACAGAAGAAGAACCATCTGTAAATTACATCATTAGAGAACTTCCGTTTGCGGACGACCAAGCACTCCTAGTAAAATCAGAAGCTGAATTACAAGACCACATGAATAGTCTAAACAAAATGTATATTGCAGTGCTTTCCAAACTTTTCACTTTCACGGACGGACATACAATTTTCCTTTTGCACCAGGGATCCGATCTGTTAAATAACAAAAAAAAATGTTCTCCTTGTATTCTGGAATTTTATATGATCTCAATATACATTTTAATATAAATATAAGATTTAACGTAATTGTGGGTATTAGTCCCGGTGCGCTAAATACTGCTCCATAATGATTATTGGATGACGGTGATTTATTTAATGGTGGTCCCATTTTCATGAGTAAAAATTTGTAGAGATTTACAAATTAAAAAAATTTTTTTTCAAATGTCAACACTACATTTAGGTCTTCTTGTAAAGGTGTATATACTCGTATACACCGACAGTAATGAACACCGATATAAAATAAAAATAAAATATATCTTGGAAAACGATACCAAATCTTACTTTTTTCAACTCACGTTGCGGACCGGCAAAGAAGGGGCTCGATGACCGGCACTGGTCCGCGGACCACCACTTCGGGAAGCACTGGTATAGGGAACATAACATGAAAATTAGTATAAATAAAACAGAGGTAATGACTATAACTAAAGAAGAAAAAAAACAACAACAACAATTCACCTAAACGAACACCCCTTGAGACAAGTAAAGAGGTTCACGTACCTAGGAAGTGTTATATCATCAAATGGCAAATTAGAAGACGAGATCGAAAAAAAGATGCAATAAGGCAAACAAAATCATTTGACAAATGGCACCAATACTAAAGAACAAACATGTATCACTAACTACTAAGAAAGCACTTTACAACACAATTTTCCCACCAACTCTATGTTACCATGCCAAACCTGGACAATGACAGAAAAAGAGAAAAGAAAATCACAACAGAAATGAGATTCCTGAGAAGAATACTCAATGTATCAAGACGAGATAAGATAAGAAATGAAGAAATCAGGACTAACGTGGGAGTTAAAGCTGAGCTAGATTTTATTAGAAGGCAACAGGTCAAATGGTTTGGCCTTGCAAGTAGGTTACCAACTAACAGTATACCACAAGAAGCAATGATGTACAGACCAGATGGAAACAGAGGAAGAGGCCGACCACGCAAACGATGGACGCAGTGATGGACGCAGCAATCTCCGTAATGTACGGCTGACTCGCAGCTATCATAGTGCTGACCGCGACACCGATCATTCACTCGTTTCCAGCAAGGTTAAGCATAAGATAAAGAAGTGAAGATAAAGCATAAGAGAATATACAGAACAAAAAGAAGACCGCGCATCGACACCAGCGGCACCCGAAACAAAGAGGTCAATAAATTCACCCAGGCTATGGCGGAGGCTCTGCCTGGCCCCACAAATGGAACTGCCACCGAGAGATGGAGTCATTTGCGCGACACCATCTATACCACAGCACTATCAACATTTGGCAAGTATCAACCAAAGTCAGCCAACTGGTTTGAAGCACGCTCTGAAGAGATGCTCCCAGTCCTGGAGATGAAGAGACACTCATTCTCAGTGTATAAAACATCACCATTAGAGAAAACATTGCAGGCACTGCGAACGGCCAGAACTAGAGTACAACAGACCACTAGAAAATGTGCCAACAAATACTGGCTACAGCTCTCTGCACAAATTCAAACTTGTGCAGACACTGGAAATATAAGAGGAATGTACAAGGGCATCAAGCAAGCTCTCTTGAGTTTGTCTGAATCGTGGACCTTGTACACACGACAAAAAGAAAGTTGAATTGCTTCCACATGAGATGTCTGAGGCTTATCCTGGGCATATCGTGGAAAGACCATATAACAAACAAATACGTGCTTGAATGAGCGGATATTACCACAGTGCACTCCCTCCTCAAGCAGAGACGCCTTCGGTGGCTGGACCACGTATCTAGAATGGAGGATGAACGTATTCACAAAGATCTCCTGTACGGAGAATTAGCCACAGGGAAGAGGCCAACCGGAAGACCCCAAATGCGATACAAGGATGTGTGTAAACAATATATGGAAACCTTCGGCATAGATCCAGACACGTGGGAGAGAGTTGCAACAGACAGATGCTCCTGGAGAAGAGAAGTACGAAACGGACTGGCGCTCTTTGAGGGCAGTCTGATCCAACAAACTCAGGACAGAGGGCACAAGCATAATATGCAGTCACGTACTTCGTTACCTGCCTCGTCTTACAGATGCGGAAACTGTAACAGAGATTGTCACTCTCGCATTGGACTCTGCAGTCACCAGCGGCGCTGAGAGGAGCCTCCCCAGCGGCACAACTCTATAGTCCTACAGGACTGAAAGAGGCCTACTACAACTATATGTGAGATCAGAGGGCATTATAACTTCCGAGGAATATATAGCATAATCAATTCTGGTGGAGAGAAAAAAACTGCCAGAGGTAGCAATTATAATAGATATAGAAATGTAAGAAGAACAATGGGAGTTTGTAGAAGGCAAAGGTTCAGTAAATGCTGTATATACGCTGAGAACATTAATTGAACGTTCTATAGAAGTAAACAAAAACCCACATCTATGCTTTATTGACTACCCAAAGGCTTTCGATAAAGTAATACATGTCAATATGATAAAGATGCTTGCAGATCTACAAATCGATGTGAAAGACCTTAGACTTGTAAAAAAACTACGTATATTGGAAACAACAAGCTGCCATACGGATTGATAATGAAGTAGGTCAATATCAGCCTATTAAGAGAGGTGTGAGACAGGGATGTGTAATGTCTCCAGATCGTTTTTTCCTGTACAGTGAAAATATTTTCAGACATGTAGAAGTTATTAAAGGAGTCATCACTGGAGGACGTAATAATTAGATGTGCGGATGATACAGTATCGATTGTAGACAATGAGCAGGATCTTCAACATTTAGTAGATGCGTTTGTTGCATACAGTGAACAACTGGGGTTAGAATTAAATTGTAAGAAGATACAAATTATCGTTGTCACTAGGAAGAAGGAAGTACCACAATGTAATATACAAATAAATGGGAATATTCTTACACAAGTGAATGGGTACAATTATCTCGGAACAATCATAACTGCCTTTCAGTTATGTCAGTCTGTAAGTCCCATATATCTGTCGTAGTAAGTACTTTACTTTATTACTTTAGTGTCGTCCCTGTAGTGAGGGAATCAACACCCACATTTATTTTAATTCAATATCACTATCCTGGAGATATCCACCAGACTCCGTCCACAACACTCCCTCAGTCTAAAGACACCTTCTTCTCACTCTTACTCACCCCTGGATCATGCCCCCTCTCATTCTTCCCCAACATAACATACTTGACACTCTAGCTTCAACAAATAAATACAATAAGTTTATTAAAGCAAAGGGTATGTGTGAGAGAAATGTGTGTGTGTGTGTGTGTGTGTGTGTGTGTGTGTGTGTGTGTGTATAATGTGTAGAATGTGTGTCGTATATTCTAAGGTGTATATAGACTCAGATCAGTGTTTCAGGAGCAAAAGTCATTCTCATCATTGTGCTGAACACACCAGCACCATATATTTCGGACAGACAACCTCACCCAGGTGATGCTTCTCCGGTCACGTGACGACTTTCTCCGTTGTCTCTCGAACCATTAGGATGCTTGGACATCCATGTCGAACACTGTCCAATGCTGTTATTCAATTTCCTATACTCTGTGAATCTTCTATGCTATTAACTGTTTGTTAATCATAGAATTATATCACTATTGCTACTGTTACTTGGGAAATCTTAATTGTTCTATTGTCTCTGGTTATAACAGATTCCGCATCTCAATAACACAATCTAAATGTTCCAGGTATGTATATAGTTATATTAGTGTGCCTGGTATCTGTGTTATCTATAATGTTCTGACTGTTCAGTGATCTAGCTATCACTTAATAAACACACATATCATCAGCATGTCCGGCTCAGCTGAAGCCAGGTTCCCGCAGACCAACTGGGTATAAACCCAATTTAAGATGCCTCTCATAAATCTCTGTCTTCAGTTTGCAAGCCATCATTTTCAATAACTGTGTTTCTAGCTTCACTGTGGAATATCGAAGCACACTCAGATGGAACCTGTAAAATAGAACACCCTGGTGAGAGCAACTCAATTCTGACCTTCATTAGGTGAGTGTAGGCCGATAGCAGCACTCAGATCTATAACTGAGAACCGAACTCTGTCATACGGCCAAGTAGCTCATCACATTATCTGAGTCATGGTAAAACAAGGAAAGATTAAAGGAAAAGGGTAGAAACTCAGCAGAGGCCATACGGGAAGATCCTACTATTTCACATTTTCCTCCATCCCTTCCCACCATACCCAATCTCTCTAAATAGTGTCCCACTACATTGGCCTTAACTCCCTGAGTTAAATGATATATCACACAGGCTAGTTTAAACTACACAATTGGCTACTGGTGCCGACGCTCCTATGATACTTTCTATCAGCCCACTTATCATACATTCTATCACTAAACATAATCTAAGCTAAATATGATTAATAGAATACCATATAGCAATTCTCGTTGCAGATGGAGATTATATAATCACAGACTGGATCGATGTCCGCCGATATATCTATATCAACAAATTGACATTATAATCTCGCTCTATAACACAACTGAGAATGCCGTTCCTCTCCTCATCACTTCAGAACTTGTGGTCGACTAACTCAACTTTGTTTACCTCAACTAGTTTTAATTTCGAGGCTTGAGTGACGTCACCAAATTGCCTAGACGCTAGTACAGTCCAGAATCTGGTTTTCTCCCTCTATTTTAGACAGTGTGGAATCACCCCGCTGTCTAGTTTGCTTTCATCTGGGAATCCTTTGTCTCGTACAACAAAAGTCCTGTCTGCCTGTGAACCAGGGAATTTATTCCCACATCACAGAATCCATCCGACGTGTATTCAGACATTTCGTCTACACTTCAAAGGCTAACTACCGCCTGGCAGACGTATGGCGCTATTGTCCGTTTCTCGAACAACCCACATCATAAAGAAATGCAGACAGTGTGCAGACAGTTTTCGCGACTTGTTTATTCTACATTCTCCCACTCATCAAAGGGGTTTGTCGGTTTTTGGTAGACGACCTTCACGTCTTTCTGTCATCGATCGAAACTATCAAGTTATTTATCGTGACATAGGCCCCCTCCTAAGAGAGTAGTCCGCAACAACTCTTTCTCCTTGGAGGTTCGATCCAGATGATCTATCCTCTTCTTCCGGAGCTGGATGTCTTGACAAGAAATCAGCTCCAACATTTTCCTTCCCAGGTATATACTCCACTGTAAAGTGGTATGGCTGAAGTAGCAACGAACACCGCATCAAACGGGCGTTGAGCTTCTGAGAAGTTGCCAGAAACATCAAGGGTTGATGATCCGACTGAACTCGAAACTTAACTCCATACAAATAGGGCTGGAATTTTTGTACGGCCCATACTAGAGATAAACACTCTCTCTCGACGGTCGAATAATTCCTCTCAGCCGGGAGAAGTTTCTTGCTTGCGTATGCCACAGGTTTTAAAACCGAAGCATCGTCTTTCCCTTCCTGTAACAAAGCTGCCCCAATTCCAATCCCACTTGCATCCGTTCTCAACACAAATGGTTTGGAAAGGTCCGGGAGCTGTAACACAGGTTTGCTGACCAAGGCCTCCTTCAACTGACTGTAGGCACTCTCACATTCTGGTGTCCAAACGATTTGGTCCGGGAATCCCTTTTTCAAGGTTTCCGTTAATGGAGCTCCCAGTTCAGTGAAATGTGGGATAAATTTGTGGTAGAACCCACATAACGAGAGAAAGGATCGCACATCCTTTTTCGTTTTTGGCCTTGGAGCACATCTGATTTTCTCCAGGTTCTTTTCCTCTGGGACAATTTATCCTGGGGTGATGGTGTGACCTAGAAATTCCAGAGTCTGGTAACCAATCATGCACATGGTTGGGCGAGCAGTAAGCCCTGCTTCCCTGAACCTATTGAAAACTCTCTCCAAGGATTGCAAATGGTCATCCATGCTGTCACTGGAAATCAGAATATCATCCATGAATGAGATAATGGACGGATCCTGTAAGGGATCTAGTAAAGTCCTCATCATGCGAGTAAACACACTAGGTGCGTTGCTGAGTCCAAAGGGCACGACCTTGAATTCGTAATGTCCACTGGGGGTATGAAGGCCAGCATGGATCGAATCTCTGGTTTGACCGGAATCTGATAATATCCGCGACTCAGATCCACTTTTGAGAAATACCTTGCCTTATAGGAGCCTCGCGAATAACTGAGTTGGATTCGGCAAAGGTTCCACCTGAAATTGTGTATGACGGTTCAGAAGTCGGTAGTCTATACACAACCGGTGTTCTCCACTTGGTTTTCGTAACAAAACTACACCCGCATTGTATGGGGATGTGGATGGCGCAATCACGTCATCCTCCAGCAGTTGCTGTATTTCCTCCTCCAGGGCCTTTTCTTTAGAGAAGGGCACTGGGTAAACCTTTTGGCGAACAGGCTCTTGGGTGGTCAAAGACATCGCGAACTCCACCAACCTCGTTCGTCCTGGTTTATCAGTCAGTATCTCCTTATGAGATTCGAGAACCTGGGTTATCTTTTCCCTCTCCTGGGAAGTCAGATCAGGGTTCACTTGCACATCCTTATAGGTTTCCTGGTGTACCAAGGGATATTCCCTGCCCTCGTTGGTTCCCGTTTCAGTCTCCACTGCAACTGCCATTGCCATGAGGTGAGCTGCTCTGTCTCCGGATCTCTCCTCGTATTTCCGCAAGAGATTGATATGGAAAATCTTCGACTTTCCCCGGATCCGGATCTGATAGTTGGTTCTGGATATCACCCTTTCCACGGGAAATGGTCCTTGCCAACCTATCTCCAGTTGTTTTTTTTGTTTCCCGTTGGGAGTAGCAACAAAACTTTGTCTCCCTCCTCTAGAGATCTGTCTTTAGACCTACGGTTGTAGTCAGCCTTATGGATTTTTCTGGCCTTTTTCAAGTTTTGATTTGCCAGAGTCCATCCCTTGTGAAGTTTGTCTTTCAGTTCCTCCACGTATTTATAAGAAGAGATCACTACTTCTAACGTCCCCTCCTCGGTCCAACTCCTCAACATGGCTTCCAACGGTCCCTTGATTGGACGACCAAACAGCAAAGTAGCGGGTGGTAGTCCAGTTGAGCCATGAGGATACTTCCCGATAAGCGAAAAGCGCTGCTGGGATAAATTCATCCCAGCCTATCAGGTTTTTCCTGTGCCAGTTTCCTGAGCATTGTCATCAACGTGCCGTTGAAACGGTCTTCTTGTCCATTGGCTTGAGGGTGGTAAGGGCTGGTATGTATATGGTTAGAGTGGAACACCCTAAATAGCTCCTCCATCAATTTTCCACAAAACTGGGACCCAGTTGTCCGTCAGAATTTGTTCAGGAAAGCCTAATCTTGTAAAGGCCTCCATCAGTGCGTCCGCCACTCTTTTCGAGTCAATTGTGGTCAACGGTATGGCTTTCACCCCACATTGTACAGCAATCCACCATGGTGAGTATGTACATGTTCCTCTTCCTAGTCCTAGGAAGTGACCCACAATATCGATGGCTACCCTCTCGAAAGGAGAGTTCATGATGGGCATTTCACCCAAGACCACCGGCGCTGTCCAGTGTTTCGGTGCCACCCTCTGGCACTCAGGGGCATGACTTCACATACCGACGCACATCACCTGTCATTCCCGGCCAATAGTAATGGCAGGAAATTCGCTGCATGGTGGCGGCAATACCCATATGCCCACTAGAATGAGATGGTATGCCCCATATGAAGAATCTGGAGAGCGGTGGGCCTTCGGGACCACTTACTGACCGTATATGTTGTCTCCTCTTCCGGCTTTCCTGTAGAGTATCCTATTCTTCATATAGTATTTCCCCCGTTTGGGTGGATCAGCACTTTTCTGCAGCTTCTTGTAGCAAGGACGTAAGGTAGCATCCTCACTCTGGGCAGTTCGCAACACCCTTGGCAGTGGGGTTAGTCACAATTGCTTCTGTCTGATCTGTTCTCGCCTGAGAGCGAGTCTGAATTGCTCCACATGGATTGGCTACCTGTGCATTCCCAGAAAGACATACCGGCAACCGAGGATGACGGGAAAAATGGGATCGGTCAATACAGCGGCCTTGATTGTGCCGGTGACATATCTTGACCGAATCTCCACTCTAGCAATGGGCAATTTCATGGCTACAGCACTCTTCTGTGCAGGCTGTATCTCCATGGTCTCACCTGTGAATTTTTCTGGATGTACCAGATCCGCAGAAATCATGCCCGCCCCGTCCAGTCCTGTGTCGTACAAACACTCCACTTGACGACAGTTAACTTCTACCAATTCCACTACAGGTGGTTTATCCTGGTCTGGAGTCTCTTCCTCGGCCACGACCTGCTCGGTGGGTTCTACCTTAGGTTTTCCGGGGCACCCGACGAATTGAGAGTCTCCTGACTTTCCCCTGCAGTCAATAGCATTGTGCGTATTCGACCTGCAGTGTTTGCTTCATTTCCCTGTCCTAGATTTTCTAGTGCCGGACTTTAATGAGCTCTCCTGGTGGCGAGCTTCCTTGTCGACCTTGGCATTTTCAGTGACCACCTGCGTTGAAGTCACTTGCCATGCTGCGAAGTGAGGGTTCTTAGCCTTCGATTTGCAATCGTATTGTGAGAAGGTGACTTACAAATCGAACACCCCTTCTCCGACCACGGTCGTTTTTGATTTGAGCTCGAAGTGCTCTTGCTTCCCTCCTTCGTCTTCTCCAAACTCTCCTCTGAAGTTTTAACATATGGTTCCACCTTCTTAGTTCCTGTGCTCTTGGCTTTCTTCAGGTTATGTTTTCCCTGACTTTTGGTGTTTGTAGAAAGGTTTTCTGCTGCCTCACCATGTACCTCGACGAACCGTTCTGCCAATTTCGTCACCATGTCAATACGTTCCGCCCCTTGTTCACCCAAGAATGACCTGAGAGGTTTCGACATTTGCTTTCGCATCTGGTCGACTACCATTGGATCTTCTAGACTCTCATAGTCATGTGCGAACCCAGCCAAATCCATCCACTTATGGAGATTAGCTTTCAGGCGCAGACTACAGGCGGCAAACAACTCCCCCGGTTCTCGTTTCGCTCCTCGAAAATGTTTCCGGTACGTACGTGACGTAACCTCGAATCGTTTCAGCAGAGCCGTCTTCACCTCTTCATAATTGTTCTCGTGTCCTGGTGGCAGGCGAGAATAGACCTCATAACCAGTCCCACGTAATCCCTGGGATAGCTTAAGATTCCATTTATCACTCTCCAGACCCATAGCAACCGACATTGCCTCAAAGCGTTGAAGATACTGGTCAATCTTCTCTTTGTACTCCTCGTATATCGCTAGAGAGAACTTCATAGCATGGTAACTATGTCCACCTACTGGTGTTTAGCTGGGGAGAGAGAAACCTCCCCCTGATCCCTCAGTTTCCCCACTAGATTGCCTCTTAAGCTCGAGTTCCCGCATCCGGTACTCGTGCTCCCTTTTCTGTGCTTCTTGCTCAGCTTCCCGTTTCCTGCTAGCTTCCTCAATTTCAAGTTTCTTTGCTTCCCGCTCAGCTTCAAGTTGCCGAGCAACTTGCTCAACTCCAAGTTTTTTAACTGCCTGCTCAGCTTTCAGTTTCTTGGCAGCTTGCTCCAACTCCATCTTTCTTAATTCCATCTCGGCCTTCCGATTTTCCCTTTCTGCTTGGCGAAAATCCCTCTCCACCTCCTGTATGTAATCTGTGAGTGCAGAACCCGACAATCCCATTGCTTCTCCCGTTGCCCTTAGTTCTGCTATATCTAACTTAGGAGTGGCCATTTTTCAGAGAAGAACGTCAGCTGATAGAGTGTAGATTAACCCCAAGATAAATATATAGATAATGAACAAGAACAATTAATCTATATATTTAATAACACACAGCACAACACAACACAATCACTCAGTGACAAGAGTAGAATCCGGACCACAGACCTATGCAGACGTGTGAGGTATGAACAGGTAAGATAAGTGTCTTAACCCCTATCCACATTCACTCTAGCTGGATTCTCACTAATAGGATATCCCCGTCATCTAAATAAAGATCCCATGTCAAAAGATCCCGTGTTAAAAGACCCTGTTGTCAAGAGATCCCGCTGTCAAAAGATCCCGTCTACAAGAGATCCCGCTGTCCAAAGATTCCGTTTACGAGCCCCCAATAATGTCGTAGTAGTAATGCTTTATTACTTTAGTGTCGTCCCTGGAGTGAGGGGAATCAACACCCACATTTATTTTAATTCAATATCACTATCCTGGAGATATCCACCAGACTCCGTCCACAGCACTCCCTCAGTCTAAAGACACCTTCTTCTCACTCTTACTCACCCCTGGATCATGCCCCCTCTCATTCTTCCCCAACATTACATACTTGACAACTCTAGCTTCAACAAATAAATACAAGAAATTTATTAAAGCAAAGAGTATGTGTGGGAGAAATGTGTGTGTGTATAATGTGTAGATTGTGGGTCGTATATTCTAAGGTGTATATAGACACAGATCAGTGTTTCCAGGAGCAAAGTCATTCTCATCATTGTGCTGAGCACACACCAGCACCATGTATTCCGGACAGACAACCTCATCCAGGTGATGCTTCTCCGGTCACGTGACGACTTTCTCCGTTGTCTCTCGAACCATTAGGATGCTTGGACATCCATGTCGAACTCTGTCTAATGTTGTTCTTCACTTTCCTATACTCTGTGAATCTCCTATGCTATTAACTGTTTGTTAATCACATAATTCTATCACTATTGTTACCGTTACTTGGGAAATCGTAATTGTTCTATTGTCACTGGTTATAACAGATTCCCCATCTCAATAACACAATCTAAATGTTCCAGGTATGTATATAATTATATGAGTGTTCCTGGTATCTGTGTTATCTATAATGTTCTGACTGTTCAGTGATCAAGCTATCACTTAATAAACACACATATCATTAGCATGTCCTTCTCATCTGAAGCCAGGATCCCGCAGACCAACTGGGGTATAAACCCAATTTAAGATGCCGCTCAGAAATCTCTGTCTTCAGGTTGCAAGACATCATTTTCAATAACTGTGTTTCTAGCTTCACTGTGGAATATCGAAGCACACCCAGATGGAACCTGTAGAATAGAACACCCTGGTGAGAGCAACTCAATTCTGACCTTCATTAGGTGAGTGTAGGCCGATAGCAGCACACAGCTCTATAACAGAGAACCGAACTCTGTCATACGGCCAAATAGCTCATCACATTATCTGAGTCATGGTAAAACAAGGAAAGATTAAAGGAAAAGGGTAGAATCACAGCAGAGGCCCTACTAAAAGATCCTACCATTTCACATTTCCACCATCCCTCCCTACCATCCTCAATCTCTCTAAATAGTGTCCCACTACATTGGCCACAACTCCCTGAGTTAAATGATATATCACACAGGCTAGTTTAAACTACACAATTGGCTACTGGTGCCGACGCTCCTATGATACTTTCTATCACCGCACTTATCATACATTCTATCACTAATCATAATCTAAGCTAAATATCATTAGTAGAATACATATAGCAATTCTCGTTGCAGATGGAGATTATATAATCACAGACTGGATCGATGTCCCGCCGATATATCTATATCAACAAATTGACATTATAATCTCGGTCTTTAACACAACTTAGAATACCGTTCCCCTCCTCATCACTTCAGAACTTGTGGTCGACTAACTCAACTTTGTTTACCTCAACTAGTTTTAATTCGGAGGCTTAAGTGACGTCACTAAATTGCCTAGATGCTAGACAGTCCAGAATCTGGCTTTCTCTCTCTCTATTTTAGACAGTGTGGAATCACCCCGCTGTCTAGTTTGCTTTCATCTGGGAATCCATTGTCTCGTACAACAAAAATCCTGTCTGCCTGTGAACCAGGGAATTTTTTCCCACATCACAGAATCCATCCGACGTGTATTCCGACATTTCGTCTATACTTCAAAGGCTAACTACCGCCTGGCAGACGTATGGCGCTATTGTCAGTTTCTCGAACCCACATCATAAAGAAATGCGGACAATGTGCAGACAGTTTTCGCGACTTGTTTATTCCACATTCTCCCACTCATCAAAGGGGTTTCTCTCTTTCTCTCTCTCTCTCTCTCTCTCTCTCTCTCTCTCTCTCTCTCTCTCTCTCTCTCTCTCTCTCTCTCTCTCTCTCTCTCTCTCTCTCTCTCTCTCTCTCTCTCTCTCTCTGAGTTTGTCTGTGTGCCTGGTATGATTGTCTGTTCTGTGTGACTGTCTGTGCTGTCAGTCGTGTCTGTTCATTATGTCTGTCAGTCAGTCCTGTTTAACCTTGTGACAACACCGGCCTGGTTCTCGGTGGTTGCCGATATATTGTACTTGGGTTCTTAATTAACTTCTGTCTACCCTGTAACTCCATTGACCCCAGGACGGTGCCCGGACGACCCTGCCCATATGAAGACTGACACTATTCCAAGACACCTACCTGACTATAAGCGAACAATCTTATAACAGGTGAATCTAGAATCTTTATTAGAGATTCAGACTCAAACACACAAACCGACAAACCGACAGACAGACATACAGAAATGAAAAGTCAATTGGGTGAGAGTAGTCTGCTTGACATTCTCATCATCCCACACGAGGTATGTCAGTGTAGTATTGGTTGTCAGTGTGTAGACCCAGGTGGTAAGACACATTCACCTGAACCTGTATGATGCCTCCTGGAGCCTCGGGACTTGGGCCAAGTAAGGTTCAGCAGCCACTAGCCACTTGGCTTTTAGCACCATCTAAAGTCACGGCACACAGACACAGGTCCACAGCACCCAGCCACGGACCAACTGCAAACAGGCTATCAGGAATCAGCAAAGGGTCAACAACAAACAGGCCACTGCAAACAGGCAGCCGCCCTCAGGATACAGCACACAGCCAAGGGCACTCGCCCACAGGAATCCGCAAACAGCACAGCCAAGCAATAGCAATCAGCCAACAGCAACAGCAAAGGGCACTCGCCTACAGCAACAGCAAAGGGGTTCCTGTAAGCAAGAACAGGCCAGGTGTACACATCCATCACACCCTTGCACAATACACACTACATCAATATGCATCTACACTAAATCCTATTCATTGTGGTCAGTTCTTCCAGCTCAGTAGCTTTTCAGTCACAAGTCTCATACCTAATAGATAATAGATAAGATGACAGGTTCCATTCATGAGGATGGCAGAAATCCCTACCTCCCATGAAGATCATCAAGTGTTTTGGCCTAAATCATAAGCATATCAGGATACCTCAGGTACGTACTCTAGATAGACAACCATCACTTGAATACATTCCTTTGGCTGCCTAGGAATGGTGTAGAGTCAAACACCCCAACAATCGGGTTCCGATAAAAGTATAGAGACAATAGAAAGTTAGCCCCGCCGGACAAACCATTCCTTCTCATTAAAGGAATTGTGGAGTCTGATAACACTGATGAAATATACACGCGTGTGTGGATGTCTCCCCACCGCTACTCTGGCCCAAGGTTAAATCCCTAGTAGGTGTGAAGATATCTTTCCCCTTCTGACTAAGAACAGTTAAATAACAACAGGCCTATGAGGCGATAATCACTTCACAGCTATAGCCTCCTACATAGTTGGGTTTCACCTTAACGAGAAACGCATGTTGTGGTTCTCGCGCGTCACATGAGGCTGACTGACAAGTATTTGTTTCAACCCGCCACCTGATGATGACTGAAACGTACTAATGTCAAACCTATCATTAAGGGAATCAAATTACAGCTTTGTTCAAGAAGAATTCTTCTGTCCGAACAATAATTCCCTCATATACCCCATTATTGAGATAGGGCGTCGAATGCATTGATAATTCACTTCAACCAGACTGCTCCAGTGAGCTGGCTCTCGAAATACATTCCGTCGTGTCTGTTGACCTTAGCCCACGAGTTAATCTAATTTATAGTAAACACCCAGGCATACCACACAGCTGCCGTGCCTGGTCAAGTCTTAACTTACACTGGTGTCCCCTGACCCGAGGTCAACTCGTACATTTCGGCCAGAGCACAGGCCCACGGCTGCAACTGCCCGGCCTGGTCAATAAGTGACCCCCAACTAAAATACAAACTTAGTTAAGCGATGCCAAGTATAAATGTGTTACCTTTAAACTTCGGAACAACTATGCAACAAACAAAGACCCCGTAGGTTCATCAAGCCTTCGGCTGTAGGTTCCCTCTGGAGCGCCAAAAGGTACATCATGATAGAACATGTCAGAGGCCCGGCCTCTTGTCTCAAGGACAACAATGCCACCACTGTAGATCAATCTCTGATTCCGTAAGAGTTGCATAGAATACAGCTGGCGGACACGGCCGTGAAAGGCCGTGAAAGGCTTTCAACAACAATCTCCGTAGAGCTTTCTCCGGCTCCCCGTGATGCCAATTATACAGCTGGCTATAGAAGCAGCTTCCCTTCTCGATGATCGGCTACCGAATGGCCTCTACGGGTTGGGTCCGGAAGGACACACTCACGGAACCCGCCGAATATTTCCGAGTATTACCACACGAAAGTGATGGCTACTCACGATTCCCCGATATTTACCAGAACGTGCGATTTACAAAATCCAGTTCTTATTCTTCTTCTTCTTTCGTTCGCTTGAAATATGTCTATAACTGCAGTGCTGTCTCTTGTATGAATTGAACTGTCTTTTTCAGTTCACACAGCGGTCCATAGAGTTTATCTTCCACAGTCGTCTCTCTAGGCCAGAAGGTTTGCCTAGATATGTTATATTTTGGGCAGTCTTGGAGTATGTGCTCTGCTGTCTGCGACGCCAATCCACATGTACACATGGCTGTTTCACCAATCTTGAATTTTGTATACATGTGGTTGCGTAATCTATTGTGCCCTGTTCTGAGGCGCAGAATAATGACTTGTTCTGGTCTATCCATAATCGTGGTAGTCATCTTGAGCAGGTTTTGGTGGCTTTCTGACTGATTTGATCATTCTTTTCTTTTGGTGGTATGTTACAGGCACATCAGGCTGTTCTTCTTTGGCTCCTTCCTTAGCCAATTGATCAGCTCTGTCGTTCCCGGGTACTCCACAGTGGGATGGTATCCACTGTATGGTGACCTTATGCTGACTGCTAAGTTCAGAAAGTAGTGTCCTTAGTACTGGCAATTTCCCAAACAGGAGCGCCTCGAGTACTGATTTTGCATCTGTCAATAGCACCACAGGTTGTGTACCATTGCTGGTATTTAGTAATTTCTCTGTTGCTATCTTGATTGACTCAATTTCAGCATCGTAGTTATGGCAGTACTTTCCTGTCGGTACTCTAGCTGTGTCCCTGGTATTATTTGGGTATTCTATGTACACTCCCGCTCCTCCATTTCGAACAGCATTTTGTGCTGACCCATCTGTGTAGACTCGGATCCAGAGGTCCTGTGGGTATTCTTCATCAAGGAAGCTGAGAGTGGCTGTTCTGCGCTGCACACTGTTCTGATCTTCCTTGTCAAATATTCCTCTCACTTTTGTCTGGATTTGTAATGATAGTCTATGCTCATCTTTCCATGGAGTTCGCTCTGGAATAGTTGTTAGGGGGATACCAACTGTGGGCAGATCGGTGGTTTCTCTGCAGAGTCGTTTGGCCTGGTGGATAAAACTACTTCTTTTCAACCGCCCCATAGCTAGGTTTTCAAATCTGTTCTTCATAGGGTGGCCTGGCAAGCTGAGGAACTTTTCTGCTTGTATTAGCGTTTTCGTATCTCTGCGCTCACTCAGTGCTTGTGTCCTCCCCATCTTCTCCATTTCCACTATAGGGGTTGATCTCATCCCTCCTGTGGTGACTCTAAGTGCTTGATTTTGCACTTTGTCCAGCTCTTGTAGTGTGGTTTTTGCTGCCGAACACCATGCAGTTGACCCGTATTCCAGGTGTGGTCGTATGCTCTGTTGATAAACTTTGCTAAGTATTTTCCCACTGGCTCCCCATGTGGTTCCACTTAGCTTTCTCAGGATGGCTATTTTCCTTCTGGCTTTTGCTACTGCTTTGTTGATGTGCTTTCTCCATGTCAGCCTGCCATCAAATGTTACTCCAAGGTATGTTGGTTCTTTATCTTCTCGTAGGGGTGTTCCATTTATCTGGATGGTCCCTGCCTTTTGTTTTGGAGAGAGGGTAAATAGGGTGGTGCTGCACTTGTCAGTGTTTATGCTGACACACCATCTATTTGCCCATGCAACAAATGTATCTACAGCTCTTTGTAGTAATCTGGTGGCCACTGATGCATGTTCATTTGTGCTCCATAGAACCAGGTCATCGGCATACATTGCGGCTTTAATTCCATGCGGTAGATTAGCAACGAGATCATTGATGAAGATTAGAAAGAGTGTGGGGTACAATACTCCGCCCTGGGGAACTCCGTGACGCAGTAGTACTTTCTTGCTCTTTAGTCCGTCTATCTGTACTCGGGATCTTCTGTTGTGCAAGTATGTTTTCACCCATTTGTACATTCTTCCATTGACTTTGCAGTTTCTCAGTTTATTCATCAGACCTTCTTTCCAGACTTTGTCAAAGGCTTTCTTCAAATCTATCCATGCCGCAAGCACCAGCTTCTTCTCTTGGAATGCATCCTCAATTTCTTGAGAGAGGTAGGTTGTCTGATCTTCCGTAGAGTAGCACTGCCTAAAGCCAGCCTGCTGTGGCACAAGGATGTTTTTACTTTCAATGTACCACTGCAGTCTGTGATTGATGATGCGCTCCAGTGTTTTGCAGAGACAGCTGGTGAGGCTAATTGGTCTGTAACAAAATCCAGTATCTACGCACATTCGAAGAGTTGAGGAATGTTTCTCGGGACCAGTGAAGTTCATGACAATCCCGATACATAACTGCGTATGAACCCAGACGACGGCCCTAACTCTTTTTACTCGGAAATCCCCACTCAACCGCCTTTAAATGTGGCCAAGCCGCATGAACGGGGTGGGACAAAAGTGGGTAATGTGTTGTACCGTCTGAGGCCCACTTCCGTTTCGGGACAAACCTGTCCTACTACTAGGCACGTCCACCGGGTGACCGATTGTGTAGTGGCCTCTAGACATTTTGGCTAGGGATTAGCTGTGAATATTTTGAATAAGCAGCCGTGTACCAACACAAGCGGTGGTCACTAAGGGGAGACGAGTTAGTTGGAGGGACAGCTATCTCTATAGAATACCTCAAAACTCTATGACGTGACCATCGGCTGGTAAGAGGCACCATATATAATCTCCCTCCCCCCCTGCTGCCTTGCAGAGTCTGTCTTTTAGAAAAAGGCTATTGGAGTCAACCATACACAAACTGGAGTGTCTTCGTCCGGTAGAGAGCATCATGTGCTACAGGTGATACCCGATCGTCGTCAAGCAACTGTATGCAAATTAAAGGTAACAAATACACTACATGTTGGTACATGGAAAGTCAGAACACATAGCTTGAATGGAAAATTAGATAATATCAAGAAAGAAATGGAAAGAATGAAGATAATATATTAAAGATTAGTGAAAAGCGATGGCCAGGTGCAGTGGGAAAATGTTTAGATAAGTATAGAATTATTTACTTAGCAAGGAAGGACTACAAAAGGGGTGTTGGTATAATTTTGGAACAAATGAGTGCTAAGACAGTTACAGGATTTTGGACAATCTCAAATAGAGTATTATTGGTAAACTCCATGGCAAACCTCTGAATATTAACATAATACAAGTATATGAGTTAACAGCAGACTTTAAAGAAAGAGATGTAGATATATTTTATTAAGAATTAGACATGGCCGAGGAAAAGTGTAAAACTTGTGAAATGACTGTCATTCTCTGTGATTTCAATGTCAAAGTAGGCAACGAAAAGGTGAGTGGTTTCACTGGTGGCTATAGCCTAGGTCAGGGGTGGGCAAATTACGGCCCGCGTTCCGCATGCGGCCCGGCAACTGATATTATGCGGCCCTCGAGGGCATTTAAAAGTAAAAAAAAAAGTTTACTTCGTTTTTAAAATATTTTGTTGAATTTGACAGAATTTCATGTACTGTTGTGATTGTTTTAACATTTTTTGATAACATGTCTTTGTAATTTTCTATTGTTTAAACAGTCGTTGACCTTCGTGATATAATGCTAAAATGCGAATTTATCGATGTTAATACAGATACATGCCGGTCTCTCTGGCCGAGGGGTTACAACACTTTCTCCGTAATCCCGTTTATCACGCAGAGTCTCGTGGCGGGCGAGAACTGGGAGCGGTTCGTCCCCCGCTAGTGACTTGCGGGATAACTGAGCCGGCCGCTCAGAGAGCAATGGCAAACTACTGAGCGTAATCTTGCCAAGAAATCAACAGATAGCTGAAAGATGCTGCTGTTGACAGCGATGTCCTTAAAGGATATGCTAATTTAAAAAAAAAAAATACAGATACATATTTATCGACATATAAAAATTTAATAAGGATGATTTTTGTGAAAAAGCAAATATTTCTCCGGTGAATAAAATGATTTATTTTGCAAGAAGATATTAAATTTAAAAGTTTTTTTTTTTTTTTTTTTATACATTATTTTCACATTTACAATGTTTAAATTAATTTATTTGGTGTAGTAGTCTTGATATATTTCTGAAATTTATTCTGAGTTTACGCCTTGTTTTCCGAATATTTTATATTCACACACAGCCGGAAGTAGTTCTGTTTCATTTCCTTTTTAAAGTTTCTATTAAAACAATGAGTGTCATTTAAAAAAACGTAAGATTGAAGATGAATGCCGTGCTTTTAATGATGAATGGACAACTAACTACTGTTTTATAAAAGTTGGTAGCAAATCAGTTTGCTTGTTGTGTCGTGAGTCAGTGATTGTCTTCAAGGAGTACAATTTAAACAGACATCAAACAAAACATCCCGATTTCGGATACAATTTAACAACCGAAGTGGGGGAGTCTGGAGTTGGTGAAAAATTTGGAGAAACAGCAAACTGTTTTCACTAAACAATTCAAGATGCTACAACAGAAGGTAGTCTTGTGCTGTCACACAATTGTAAAACAGAACAAAAAATTTTCTGATGGTGAGTTCATCAAGGAATGTTTGCTGGATGCAGTAAACATGTGTACAGAACAAACAAAGAAAAAAAAATTGACAACATTACTTTATCAAGGCGAACTGTGGTCAGACGTGTCGACAAAATAAATGACAATTTGATGCATAAACTTCAAGATGCAAGTAAACAATTTTTGTGGTACTCTCTTGCATTGGATGAGCGTACCGATGCACATGACACTGCCCAATTTTTATATTTATACGTGGAATAAACACTTCTTTCAAACTCACGGAAGAGTTACTGAGTGTTGAGTCACTCAAAGACATATCCACTAGCCATGATATATTCAATGCTGTTAGTAACTGTATTAACAGACCTGGGTTGGTTTGATGGCAAGTGTTACAACTGATGGAGCTCGTGCTTTGACTGGAAACAATGTAGACCTGTCAAAGTTGATAAATGACAAGATTAAAGCAGAATATCCTTACCACACATTATTGCCACTTCGCTGTGTGATCTATCAAGACATTCTGTGTAAAACTGTTTTGAATATCAAACATGTTATTGACCCAGTTGTCAGTATCATCAACCTCATCAGATCAAGAGGACTTAATCACAGACAGTTCAAGATATTACTTGACGATTTGGAAACTGAAAATTCCGATGTCCTGTACCACACCAGTGTTCGATGGCTGAGTCTCGGCAAGGTGTTGAGGTGAGTGTGGGGCCTCAGAGAAGAAATAGTGATGTTCCTAGAGATAAATGGTATTGAATTTGACTTCAATACTAACATTGTCAATAAAGAGTGGAAATTAGACTTTATGTTTGCCATTGAACTTATCGAATAGTTAAATGAACTGAATGTCTAACTTCAGGGCAATGGTGTGTTTGCACATGAATTGTATGTACATGTAAAATCATTTCAGGCAAAACTCTCACTGTTCTCCAGACAAGCAAGTGAAAAAAAAGTGTTGTTACTTCCCTTTGCTGAAACAAGAAACCATTTCTGGTGAAATGATTGAAAAGTGCATAGCCCAATTAGATGCATTGGCTGAAGAATTTGGATGGAGATTTCAAGATTTCAAGAACTTAGAGCCACAATTCAATATTCTCAGTTCCCATTTTAGTGCAGAAACTGATATAGCCACAAAGGACATACAGTTGGAGCTGCTTGATTTGCAAGCAGATCATGACCTGAAAGAGAAATTCTAGTCAAATGGTTTGCTGGATTTCTATGGATCTTCATCAGAAGAATCATGTTCCCTCTTTAAAAACTTTGCAACTAAATTTTTATCATTGTTTGGATCAATTTATATTTGTTATCATTCATTTTCTTGATTGAAGATCAACTAATCTAAGAATAGGTCTTTATTGTCGGACAGCAACTTGCATACTGTCATGCGAATTTAACCAAGTAAACATGCTCCATATTTCAAGAATATTGTCAAACATTGCAAGCATACATCTCATTAGAAATCAACAATTGTAGTGACAATGTAGTAGGTTTGTGTCTAAATTAAAGCCATTGATAGATAATTGTTTTTTAATTATTATAATAAAAAAAATTTAAAATCTTGTTAACAAATTAATAAAGGCTTTTGTCCATATTGTAAAATATACTGTTTAATCTATATCTATAAAAGAGGATGTGTGTGTGTGTGTGTGTGTGTGTGTGTGTGTGTGTGTGTGTGTGTGTGTGTGTGTGTTTGTGTGTGTGTGTGTGAATGTCTTTGATGTGTTCGATAACGGTTTATCCGATTGAGATGAAATTTTCTACATGTTTTCTTTTCATTCCCGTGCAGCCAAATGTCATAGTTTCTTAGTGTACAATCAGCTATTTACTTACTAAAATTTAATTTTGTAATTAGATTACTTAACGTAAGAAAAGTTATATAAAGGGACATAACTTTTAGTAGCATTGCTATATCTTAGGTTAAGTCCCCTAGCTATAGACAGACAGACAGATAGACAGACAGACAGTGGGCCTGGGTCGTCAGACAGACAGACAGACAGACAGATCCCCGGCCTGGGTGAAGCCGGGCCTGGTCAGCTAGTAACCTATCAATAATTCATAATTACTTATTGTGATAGGTTGCTGTAAACAAAGTGGACATCATATATATGCGCCCCCCCCCCCCTTTCCCCCCAATAGCTTTACATTTGTCAATGTGGTCCCACGCACAAAAGGTGTGCCCACCCCTGACCTAGGTGATAGGAATTAGAGAGGTGACAGATTAATAGGTGAAATGAGCAGGACAAATACTGGCCTGCTACAGTCAAGATCTGCATGCACTGTTTAAAAGAAAAACACTTAGATAAGCAAAAAGTAGGGTACATTTCGGGAGTCTACGTGACGAAGTGATCAAGCCATTTGACTCGGGCTCCGAAGGTTGTATTTTCGATTCCAGGCCGCGAACTTCGGTTCACGAGTGAATGTTTTAAGAGAATCATGTGGGTGGTCGCTGGAGCTACGGAGATCGTGCTTTGTGCCACGCTTTCCGCGCTGCGGAAAGAGACCGAGCCATATGCGATAGAAACCTAGTGCAATGAAGTCGAGCCTGTCGACTTTTTAACAACCCCTACTATCTGATTAGGGGACATAAACATCTAATATTGTTCCAAGGGAGACTACCGAAATTAGAGAAAACATAAATTTTATTATAGCGACAATAATAAAAGTCAAATTCATACGTCAATCTTTCTACTGTTTAAATTAAAAAATTAATGTTTAAGTAAAAATTGTAAATGTTAAGTAAAATGCATTTATATTTCTTATAAAATATGTTTCTAATTTTTAAGTATTTACATTTTAGAATCAACATTGGCGTTATAAATTGATTTGTGAAATTTTATTTTTATACTTTCAATGTAACGGTGGTTAACTTATTATGGAATTTCCCCTTATAATGGGGAAAGACTATTTTTTTACTGGCCTCCTAGGGCCACATAAAGTGTACAGGAATTTAACCACACACACACCCCTATCTTGTCCCTTCTCTTGCTCATAAACATATATAGACAACGTATGTCAAAAGCAATGTCAAACCAAACAGTTACCGCAAGAACACCGTATGACGAGAACAGAGAAGAAGAACCATCCGCAAATTACATCATTAGAGAACTCCTGTTTGCGGACGCCCAAACACTCCTAGTAAAATCAGAAGCTGAATTACAAGACCACATGAATTGTCTCTAAACGAAATGCATATTGCAGTGCTTCCCAAACTTTTCACTTTCGCGGACCGATATACAATTTTCCTTTTTGATCCGTTAAAAAAAAAATTCTCCTTGTATTCTGGAATTTAATATGATCTCAATATACATTTTAATATAAATACTGCTCCATAATGTTACTGGATAGTTAGTTAGTTAGTTAGTCGACAGATCATCCTCATTGCACATCGAACCATTCAGTCCATAAGTGCTCGGATCCCCTCCTCAGCAAATCCCGCAGCGTGTAGCGGCTAACGACGCCAATTCCGTGTTGGTTTATCAATCTTCTTTGGCTTCCTGCGTAGTGTTCTTGTTTGGCCACACCTCTTTTAATTTGCTGCTCTCGCAGTCTGGCCATTGTTGCAGATTCACAGTCATCACTTGGTTCTCGCAAAAGTCTTACTTCTCGTAGAACATTCAGAATGTCAGCCTGGTCCATGGCGCGTCCGCCCTCCACAGTAGCCTCACCTGCGAGCTTGTCAGCCCGCTCATTTCCTTGTACTCCCGCATGCCCTGGCACGAAGATGAAACTAATATTTGCCAGGCGAGACCGCTCCAGAGGCAGCAACCATTCTCTTCGGATCGACCCCTCCTGTATCCTCTTGATCATGTTCATTGAGTCGCTAAGGAAACAAGCCCTAGTGAATGTCTGTGTCTCGAGCCATGTTATTGCTTTACTTACTGCCATGACTTCCATGGTCAGGCTACTTGTGGTTTCAGTGAAAGCACCAGAGTCCTCCTTCACAATTCTCCCTCCGGCCCGAGCTGTAAAGGCCCATGAGCTTCTCACATGTCGGACGACCGACCCATCTGTGTAGATGACCGCGTCACCGTCTAGCGAATTCTCGAAAATCAACGCTTGTACTTCAGCCTCCACAGCAGCCGGATTTTCTTGTCTGCATTTCCTATCTAGTTGGATGCAAACTGAAAAGGATGTGCAGAAGTCTGTTGGTACTTGCACCCCTCCTCGCCAGGTTCTAAGTCCTCAAGTGAACACACCTGTTGAAGAATGTCTTCGGCTTGACCCATCCACGACCGTCCTCTTTTTAACCTGCTGCCCTTCACCTTCCTAATTTCACTATGCAGTGGATGTTGTGTGTTTGCGTTAACTCTGAGGTAGGCGCGTGCCCTGCAACCTTGTATTCTCTCTTCAATGGTTGGAAAATCAAGAAGGTAGCGCATCGCCTTGCATGCTGTATCTCTTGTACATCCAAGAATAATGCGCATAGCTTCATTCTGTATCCTTTCCATCCTTTCTATCTGCTTATGGCTGAGAGTCAGGATTGCCATTGCATACTCCAAAACAGACATGACCAGCCTCTCGTACAGAAGACATAGATGGCGCTGCTCACAGTTTGCTGCCGCCATCACCCGCATCGCTGCCAAACCCCGCTTGGCCTTTGTTATCACATGGTCTATGTGCACATTATAAGCAAGGCTTCGATCAAACCGTATCCCTAGGTAATTCATTGCCTGCGTTCTTTCCACCATCTCTGAACACAGCATTACAGTTGGTGTTGAAGTGTTGACAATGTGATTATTCAACGAGAACCAAGTCACTGTTGCCTTTGTTGGGTTGACCATTGCCCCAGCTTCATCACACCAAGTACTTATGCGACTGAGTTTGGTTTGTAGTTCCACAGCAACCTGCTCTCTATCCTTACCCTGACGATACACTAAAACATCATCGGCATATGACAATGTCCTGCCAGGTCCAGTGATCTGCTCACTGGTGATTCTCACTGTGTAGGCTTTGAACAGTACCGGAGATAAAGGTGATCCCTGTGGTAGGCCAGGATATATTGTTGGTTCCGAAGTCCAACTGCCACATCTAAAAACTACTTTCCGTTGGAAGAGGGCTGCAGCGATCCAACTAAGGAGGAATGGACTTACTTTTAGTTCAAGAAGCTGAAACATTAAAAAATCCAATGGTGCTCTGTTGTATGCGTCCTCAAGATCAATCGCTGCAGTAAAGGTTTCAATGCCTGAGTGGAAACCTTCATAGACATCATGGGCAAAGACTGCTGCATTGGTCCAGGTTTCTCTTTTTGGACGGTACCCACCCAGGGTAGGTGGGAAAACACCTTGCCTCTCTAGCTGGCTTGATATCTTCCTGGCAATTACCTTCACCAGCAGCTTGCCTATTGTATTCTGCATGGTTATAATTCGATATCCCTGAATTTTTTTGTGGTCTTTGTCAGGCTTCGGCAAGGGAATCAGATAGCTGTGTAACTATTCCTCCTTGATGCTAGCACTCCCTATACTGTTGTTGTACATGTCTGCTAGTTTCTCTAGCTCATTGTCGGTACACTTATTGATGTCGTCGTATCTTATGCCATCAGGACCTGGAGCGCTGTTTTTTGATCGTCGAAGTACAGCCTTGATTTCTTCCACTGTCACTGTGTCTTCATCCGAAGTGTTCTGGGCCTTGCATCGGTCTGAGGTGACCTCCTTGGCCAGATTTCGGCCTCCCATGTATGTCTGGTTGCTCTGCTCAAGATAGCGTTCATAGAGGGGTTGCCCTTGTCCTCGTCAGTCCTCTGCCAGATGAGGTCAGCACCTTGGAAGTCAGAAATGCTCTTATTCTTGACTACACCACTCATGCTTTTATGTAGTCGCCAGAACAATTTCAGTGACTTGTCTGTGCTTACTCTTTGACACACCTCTGCCCATGTTTCGCTTTTAACCACCTTGACCAGTTTCTTGAAATAGCTTACTTTTGTGTGCATCTCTCTTTCTAAGTGCATGCAGGGACTAGGATGACCAGCTCTGTTCTTCTTGGCATTTTGCCATCTCCTTACAGCACTACGCTTATCCACCCAAGCCTTCTCCACCTCGAAATTCCACCACGGTGGCTGCTCCCAGCTTTTTTTCCTGCCCTGAAACTTTCTGCGCTTGTCACGTCTTATTTTACTCACCACATCTTGCCCTGTACTGTCATACTGGAAAGTCTTTACCTTCAGCTTGTGCTGCCTGGTTCTGCCTTTCTCCACCAATATGATGCAAGGGTGGTGGTCGCTGCCGTGGTGTCCTAGGACACCCCATCTACACACTGTAGTGAGTGAAGGTGAAACTAGCGCCAGATCAATAGCACTGTCCTCATCGCCAGGACGGCTTGCTGTCCTGGTAACACAGCCACTGTTGATGCAAACCAGGTCAATGGTTTCAAGTGCAGTCTCGAGCTCCTCCCCCTGTGTATTGGAGGAAATGTTTCCCCATGATCTGCCTTTAGCGTTGAAGTCACCACAGAAAATAACATTTCTCTCGTGGCCTAATATGCCACTTAAGCACTGCCACTTCTGGGCGTCCATACTCGCATTGCGGGCATAAACATTAACCAACACGAATGATGTACTGGAATGAACTCTCAACGCCTGTATTTGTATATCGTCACTGTCCCAACTGGACATGTCTAGCTCTGACGCCACCATGCTGTCGCGAACGAGAATCGCCATTCCCAGATGTCGTCTGTTGTAGAAACATTTGAAGCCGGCAATTCGGAGTAGCTGATCGCCCAGTCTCGTCTCCTGGAGTGCTACAATGTCGTTCCTGTAAACTAGGGTTTCTAAAATAGAGCCCCGTTGTTTTACACTGGCACAGTTCCAATATAGAATACGGATATTCCTGAGTCCTAGACGGTGACACTTGAGTCTAAAACGTCTCAAACCACCACGCTTACCTTGCTTCTTTCTCCCTGCGCGGCTTCCCCGCCGCTTCGTTATGTTGACTGCTGACTGCTCGAAGAACACATGTTGTTCCGCCATGTTGAAAAAACGAACCACAGAACCCACTCACGCTGCTAAAGATTCACTCAAGGATGGCTTCGCTCGATGCACGAACTCCGTAGCACCCGCGCAGATCTTGAGTAGAAACTCCTGGTTTTACATCCTGGCACACGAATTACACGCAAGAGATGAATAAATCCATCCCCTACGCGAAAAAGTTAACGAACACAAAACAACCCGACCGTCCGTCGCCATCTTGAAACCGGAACTGTCCTGGATAGCGGTGATTTATTTAATGGTGATCCCAATTTCATGAGTAAAAATTTGTAGAGATTTACAAATCAAAAAAAAATTTTCAAATGTCAACACTACATTTAGGTCTTCTTGTAAAGGTGTATAAACTCGTATACACCGACAGTAGTGAACACCGATATAAAATAAACATAAAATATATCTTGGAAAACGATACAAAATCTTACTTTTTTCAACTCACGTTGCGGACCGGCAAAGAAGGGCTCGCGGACCGGCACCGGTCCGCGGATCACCACTTTGGGAAGCACTGGTATAGGGAACATAACATGAAAATTAGTATAAATAAAACAGAGGTAATTACTTTAACTAAAGAAGAAAAAACAACAACAACAACAATTCACCTAAACGAATACCCCTTGAGACAAGTAAAGAGGTTCACGTACCTAGGAAGTGTTATATCATCAAATGGCAAATCAGAAGACGAGATCGAAAAAAAGATGCAATAAGGCAAACCAACTCACTGGACAAATGGCACCTATACTAAAGAACAACCACGTATCACTAACTACTAAGCAAGCATTTTACAACACAATTTTCCCACCAACTCTATGTTACCATGCCAAACCTGGACAATGACAGAAAAAGAGAAATGGAAATCACAACAGAAATGAGATTCCTGAGAAGAATACTCAATGTATCAAGATGAGATAAGATACGAAATGAAGAAATCAGGACTAACGTGGGGGTTAAAGCTGTGCTAGATTTTATTGGAAGGCAAGTCAAATGGTTTGGCCATGCAAGTAGGTTACCAATTAACAGTGTACCACAAGAAGCAATGATGTACAGACCAGATGGAAGCAGAGGAAGAGGCCGACCACGCAAACGATGGACGCAGCAATCTCCGTAATGTACGGCTGACTCGCAGGTATCATAGTGCTGACCGCAACACCGATCGTTTCCAGCAAGGTGAAGCATAAGATAAAGAAGTGAAGATAAAGCATAAGAGAATCTACAGAACAGAAAGCAGACCGCGCATCGACACCAGCGGCACCCGAAAAAAAGAGGTCAATAAATTCACCCAGGCTATGGCGGAGGCTCTGCCTGGGCCCACAAATGGAACTGCCACCGAGAGATGGAATCATTTGCGCGACACCATCTATACCACAGCACTATCAACATTTGGCAAGTATCAACCAAAGTCAGCCAACTGGTTTGAAGCACACTCTGAAGAAATGCTCCCAGTCCTGGAGATGAAGAGACTCTCATTCTCAGTGTATAAAACATCACCATCAGAGAAAACATCGCAGTCACTGCGAACGGCCAGAATACAACAGAGTACAACAGACCGCAAGAAAATGTGCCAACAAATATTGGCTACAGCTCTCTGCACAAATTCAAACTTGTGTAGACATTGGAAATAAAAGAGGAATGTACAAGGGCGTCAAGCAAGCTCTCTTGAGTTGGTCTGAATCCTGGACCTTGTACACACGACAAGAAAGAAAGTTGAATTGCTTCCACATGAGATGTCTGAGGCCATATAACAAACAAACACGTGCTTGAATGAGCGGATATTACCACAGTGCACTCCCTCCTCAAGCAGAGACGCCTTCGGTGGCTGGGACCACGTATCTAGAATGGAGGACTGAACGTATTCACAAAGATCTCCTGTACGGAGAACTAGCCACAGGGAAGAGGCCAACAGGAAAACCCCAAATGCGATACAAGGATGTGTGTAAACAATATATGAAAACCTTCGGCATAGATCCAGACACGTGGAAGAGAGTTGCAACAGACAGATGCTCCTGGAGAAGAGAAGTACGAAACGAACTGGCGCTCTTTGAGGGCAGTCTGATCCAACAAACTCAGGACAGGGGGCACAGGCATAATATGCCTTGTCACGTACTTCGTTACCTACCTCGTCTTACACATGCGGAAACTGTAACAGAGATTGTCACTCTCGCATTGGACTCTGCAATCACCAGCGGCGCTGAGAGAAGCCTGCCCAGAGGCACAACTCTATAGTCCTACAAGACTGAAAGAGGCCTACTACTACTATATGTGAGACCAGAGGGTATTATAACTTCCAAGGAATATATAGCATAATCAATTCTGGTGGAGAGAAAAAAAACAGCCAGAGGTAGCAATTATAATAGATATAGAAATGTAAGAAGAACAATGTGAGTTTGTAGAAGGCAAAGGTTCAGTAAATGCTGTATACACGCTGAGAACATTAATTGAACGTTCTATAGAAGTAAACAAAAACCCACATCTACGTTTTATTGACTACCCAAAGGATTTCGATAAAGTAATACATGTCAGTATGATAAAGATACTTGCAGATTGTCGTGTTTTCCTTTATAGTGTCGTCCCTGGAGTGATAATAATAATAATAATATAATAATAATAATAATAAGTCTTTATTTTCAAAGGGTTAAGAATTGGGCACGCAGGCCCGTCTGACATTCTGCCCTTCTTCTCTATTTCCTCTCATACATTCTTTCATTCAACATCACTTATGAAGCAACTTTTGACAACAAAAGAACATTAAAACGCATGAAAAATAATCAATAACAAATGACTCACTGAGGCAGTGTTTAACATGGGCATTATAAATACCTAAGGAGGGTGTAACGTGCCATACATAAGGGAATGTTTTTTGGCTAGTTGTCGTTTGAGATAAGTTACCATTATTGTCTTTTTTGTGTTGTTTGTTATGGGGGCATGTAGTCTGTACTAAGGTAGTGTTCAAACAGGTTGCGAATGTATGTATCATGATTGGTGGTGTCTTTGATTTCTTGTGGAAGATTGTTCCACAACTGAGCGGCAGAGTATGCTAAGCTTGTTTTATATAAGTCTATCCTAGGTTTAGGGACATGAAGTATATTTAGTCGTTCGCTATGTCTAGCGTTATATTTAAACAATGGCCAAAGGTAGCTTGGAGCATTTTGAAATAGGATTTTGTGAATTAGTTTGGTCTTATTAAAAAGCAGGCGCTTGTGGAGTGGCAGTAACCGGAGACGTTTATATAGGTTAGAATTGTCGGTAAGCTTTTCACCATTAATTAAACGCACTGCCCTTTTCTGGAGTGAATATAGGCGTTTTGTTATTGATTTGGAGCATCCATCCCAGACTGTGGAGCAGTAATCAATATGTGTTTGTATATGAGAAGTATAGAATATCTTTCTTGTGTTTTCGTCAAGGAAATTTTTAATTTTGGCAAGTTGGTATACTTTTTTGGCTATTTGTTTAACTAGAGCATGAACATGTGAGTTAAAAGTTAGATTTTGATCTATGATAACACCCAGTGTCTTGTGCTCGGTGACACTTTCTACAGGCGTGCTGCCAATGTGCAGCTGAAGAGTTCTCTGCGAGTTTAGAGTGTGAAGTCTTTGCCTGGTTCCTATTAACATAGACTTTGTTTTAGTAATGTTAATTTGCATGCGGTTTGCATGACTCCAGTTAACTACACTATTTATTTCCTGTTGCAAGGATAATTCTAGCACATTACGATCAACAGCGTTTGTATATACTGTGCAGTCATCAGCAAATAGATCGCAGGACGACGACAGATTTAATGGAAGATCATTTATATAAATGGCAAATAATAGAGGGCCAAGAATAGACCCCTGAGGTACTCCAATGTTAATGGTAATGGCTTGAGATAAAACTTTATTGTGTGATACTACTTGCTTTCTGTCTAATAAGAATGATTTTATTAATGTCACTATATTAAAACTTACTTTCATTGTTTCTAGTTTTTTAATTAGAATAGTATGATCTATCATATCGAATGCTTTCCTAAAGTCTATAAACACCGCTCCACATAGAGTATTGTTGTTAATATTTTGATGCCAGTTTTCTATCATGTTTGTTAGTGCCGTATGGCAAGAATATTTTGGCCGAAATCCTGACTGACTGTCAACTATCAGTTTATGGCGAACTAAGTGATCTAGTGTTGTTTTGTGGATGTGCTTTTCTAGCGGTTTGGATAATGAGGATAATATGGAAATTGGTCTATAATTACTCATGAGACGATCGTCTAGAGGACCAGCTTTTAAATGAGGATACACTTTAGCGATTTTAAAGGCTGATGGGAAGTGACCTCTGGTTAGACATTGATTATATATAAAAGTTAGTGACTCGCAGATCGCCGGTGCAGCATGGCGAAGGATCCGACTACTAATTCCATCTAGTCCTGATGAGTTATTGTTTTTTAGATTACGGAGATGAGTAAATACTTCAGTTGTCGTCATTAGCGGTATGTTGGAGGAAATGTGTCCATAGCATTTGTTCTCACAGAATGATGATAATAAAGATATGTCATGAGGCGCATCTGGTATTGCAGCCTTCAGTTGGTTTATGTCGGACTGAAAGTATCTACTGAATTGATCACATGTAACCTGATTTGATGGTAATGATTGTGATGATTTGTGTTTGTTTGTCAAGGTATTAATTGCTTTCCATATATCTTTAGTGTTGGTTTTATCTATTACTATGTTCTTAAAATAGTTTTTCTTTTCCTTCCGAATAACATATTGAACTTTGTTTCTCAGACTACGGTACATAGTTAGATCTCTATTTTTGTGAGCCCTGTCGCGATCTCTCATAAGTTCAACTACCTCCTGTGTGATCCACGGGGGCTTTGTGTGATGTTTAACACGAACTTCCTTAAATGGAACATGTTTATCAAATATACTTAGAAAGGTCTTTAGCCAGTGGTCCAGAGCATCGTCTGGGTCAGGAAGCTGGTAAACATAATCTAGAGATGAGTTGACCAAATCTTGTAAGAAGACGTCTCGATTGAAATTTTTGTAATTTCTATATTTTATGCTTATATGTTTGTGTTTGGGAGTTTTGGTGCCCCTTTTCGACCACGTGCAACATACTGGATAGTGATCGCTCATTGCATTGATAGGTACACTACATTCTGTGATGTTATCAGCACACGTAGTATAAATATGATCTATAAGTGTTGCAGATGATTTAGTGATTCTAGTGGCTTGTTTGACTAACTGTTGGAAATTATATGACTCTATTATGTTTTCCCATGTTTTGTTTGATTTGTTAGCGTCTATGTTGAAGTCACCTAGCAATATTATTTCCCTAGCATTACTAAAGACTACATCCATCATAGTGGTGAATTTTTCATACCAGATATTTCCTGCACTGGGGTTTCGATAAAGATAGCCAACTACTAGCGGTATGCAATTTTGAAGTTTAACCTCTATCCATACACACTCAATCTCACAGGTTTCAAAGTCTAGCCTGCGGTGGGCGTTAAGCGAGTTGGAAATATAAACTGCAATACCCGTCTCTTGTTTCTGATAGGGATCTCTTCTAATGGTTTTAAAACCTCTGATAGCGATGTCATCATCTGAGATGTTGCCATTTAATCGACTTTCGCTAACGCCAAACATGTGAAAATTTTGATTAAGTATAAGTGATAGTTCGGGCAGCTTCCCTAATAGATGGCATATGTTTACATGCCCGATTCTGAGCCCATTATTCCTGAGCCAGTGTTCGTACTTATTAGACATTTCAACAATGCGTAATCACAAGTTTAAAAGCAAAACACACACACACAAAGTGAATACAACTTACGTCCCTTATTACAAAACACACTCTAAAGTACAGAGAAACAGTAATATCTCTGTAAATATATAAAAATACGTACACAGATCCGTAAGGAAGAGCAGTGAAGACCCCCTCACTCACCGTGAAAACACAATTAGAATTATTATAAAAGCTATACAGCTAAGTACTATCAATTAATATAAAGTCAAAACCAGTCAATGTTTGTAATAACTTATAACCTAATACGTTACTAGATCAAGTTATAACCAAATATGCAGATAAACGTTTAAGGAGAGGCTCTTTCTTGTACCGAGATCCGGTGTAGCTTTGTCCTAAGTTGCTAGTAAATACCAGGTTGTGTTGGTTGTTGGTATAGCGACATTATAAGTGCTTGACGAAGTGTAGCTGGGCTATACCGTGTGAGGTGCAACCATTCTGGATTACAATTAAATGGGTACTGATGATGTCTCATGGGTATGTAATGACTACCAACTAGAGCCTCTGGTTGGTGGCTAACAGGAGGTTGTGCTGGCACGTCGTTGTTGCTGAGAGTCGGATCCTTTCTGGGGAGAATAGGAATCATATCTTCGTAATTATTACCCTCCTGTGTGAAAGACGACGTATTTAACGGACTTGGTGTTGTGGTAGTGTCCCGTCTGGCTTGGATTTCAGGTGCAGTGGTTATGAGTGGTCTGCACACTTCTGTCCTATTGGTACTTGATGTGACGGGAGTATGTCGTCTGGCTTGAGTTTCAGGAGTAGCTAAAAGTGTCCGGCGCGATCCCATATTGGATGTATGGTATGTCCGTTCTGGATATTTTAAATTCTTGGCGAGAAAACTGGTGCCCAATGTAGATAAATGTATTTGATCCTTGTAAAGACTCTTTTTTGGTGCACCAGCCTGTGAAGTGAATGATGCTGTATTGTTGATGAATTGTATCTTGTTTTGAGAACAGAACTTCTGCAACATGTTGTTATTTATGTCAGCTAGACGGCGCTGGTGTCCATAACTCGGTGATATGATGGAGGAGAAGAAAATGGATGAGTTAGGAAAAGTGTGACGTAATCCGTTCAAGAGTGCCAGCAGTTGAGACCCTGTGATTTGTTGGTTGTTCATGGTGTCGGTGATGCCAATATGTACGCTTGCCCTTCTGACGCTATGATTAACAGCCAACCTGCTAATCTTGTCTGTTAGCCGGTCTACACCAGCCCCAGGCAGTGGGATTATTGAAACAATGTCTTTGTCTGATGTGGCCATCCTGTCGCTGTATAAACCTTTCATTAAGGAATCGCCTAGTATAATATGTGTACAGTCAGGTCGTGCTGTCTGTACATGTTGGTTGTCAGCACGTCTCGACCGTTGTTTCATCCATTTCCGATTATCAGCAGTCTTTATGTCTCCATGTGGTTCTCCCGATGTATCTTGTTGGCTTGTCTTGCCCGTTTGCAGCATGTTAAAGCACTGTAAGTTTTCTGGTGACTTTTCTTGAAGTACTTCAAACCTATTGCTTATTTTGACGTCAATGGGGTAGACAGCTTGTTGTTGTTTATCTTCGTCTGCACATTGAGGTGTTTGTTGTTTTTTATCTTCCTCTGCGCGTTGAGTTGTTTTCATAGTGATTATCTGTTCTGGGTGGGATTGAGCTTCCCCAAGATTTCCCAAGGATGAAGCGGTTGCTTGAGAATTACATGCTTCTTCGGTTTGGTTTGTAGAGGACGCATTCTGTAAGATTTGAACTGTATTTCTCAGCAGCAAATTTTCGTCTCGCAGGAGTGCGACTTCTGTCTTGAGAGCATTGTAATCACTGCTTATCTTGTTGTTTGCTTCAATGTTGGTTGAAACAGTGACAATGAGCGCCTTTAGTGATTGTTCTAGTTCCTCAATGCGCTGTTTACAGTCGCACGAATGTCCATTGATAGTTAAGATGCTATTGTTATCTGAGGCAGGTACTTCTTCAACAATGTCAACATTGGGTTCTATGTTGTTTTGGATACGCTCCATTGGGTATTCAATAGCCAAGAGCGCTGGTGGGTTGGCAGGCCTCGTGTTGATGTTGTCATGTACACTCATCGTATGAGTAGATTCGGTGAATGTCTGTGTCGAGTTTTCAAGTTCAACAAAATCTACTTTTAGCCAGGAATTAATGTTTTCATTACTGCCCTGTGTCATGAGTTTATTTTTACTGCGGTACAAATGTATCGTAATCACTGGCGTCGTAATCAGATCCTCAACGTGGGCCCCGTGCTTATCTTGCCTGTGTTCAATTAGTTCAAGCCTGTAGTAGTTGAGTAGGCAAGTTCGGAATGCCTCATAATAGAGTGTGTTGTTGAAGGAAATAGTAACACACTGTCCTGAGTTGGTGTGTTTGACGACTAGGCCGTTGGGATTTATGCACTTGGATAGCTTATTCTTCACGGCCCTCTCTTTGTTTAGTGTGTAAGTTTTATTGACAGCCAATCGTAAACCTGAGCGAGTCCTTTCACCATTCACTTCCAATACGGAGCACTCTCCTTCCCCTGACATTATTGCATAATATTACGACTAACTAAACTTGAAGAACGCAGCAATCGCATTGTTATCTAGCCACGCCGCGGGCAATTTGAGGTCCCGTGGTTGTATCTGACACGCCTCGTGCACTTGATTGGTTGAAATTTAATAGTGTTCAACTATCACTCGAAATGAATATTAGATATAACCCACATTTTTGCGATAATAAACACTTGTATTAATCTAAAAACTATTTCACCACATCCTCAGAATCACAACGAGCACATTGATATAAAAATCCATGATAGGTGATTCAGCTTGCAGTAATAATAATCCGAGAAGTAAGAGATACAAAAACACGTCTTCACTCTCCGGTAGGACGAATCAACCACATTATTTTTAACCCCATTTCATTATTCTGGAGAATCCACCGGATTCCGTTCACAACACTCCGTCAGTCTCAGGATACCTCTTTCTCTCTCCCTCTCTCACCCCTGTGTCATGCCCCCTCTCACACTTCCCCAAAACAACATACTAAACAACTCTAGCTTCTAAAAAATTAATAGCACATTAATTTAATGAAGAAAAGTGTATGTATGTGAGAAGTGTATGTGTAGAATGTATGTCGTATACTCTAGTGTGTCCGCAGAATCAGACCGAACAGTTCAGGAGCAAAGTCTAATCATCCTGGTAAGGACTACACAACATCATCATAGTTCAGCACAAAATGACCTCACCAAAACGATGTGTCCCTCCTGCTGGATGTTGACTTCCTCCAGTAGCCTTTTGATAACCCCGATATCTGGTCACCAATCACGGATATAGTCCGATACTTATCCTGAATCGATCATACACAATGTTAATAAATGTCCTTAAAGTTCTGAGACTTAACAATCCTTGCATCGTGAAAACACGGAACACTGTCCCTTGAAATAACATGGTTCGTTGCTAAATGTCCTAGAGTTTTCACCATTACAGTTATTGTTTACAGTCCCACAGGAATCTAATAATTTAGTAAAAGCGCCAGGTTCATTGTTCCTGTTCCCTAGATAATCCCTATTTGTTCTGTCTACATAGATAATCACTATTGTTCTTGTTCCATGTGGCATGGAAAATAATCTCACTATTAACTTCCGTGATCCCTATCTGCCGGATACTTATATGTTTCGGCTCAACAGAGCCATGTTCCTTCAGACCCTTTTTATCACGGGCCCAGTGCAAAAGCCGCTGACCGAATCTTCCCGCAATAATTTATCCATGATCTGAAATAGTGATGGTTCAGTTTGTTTTCTTCATAACCTGAGGGGAACCTGTGAAAGAGAGAACACACCTGGTGAGAGCAACCCGCTACTGACCCCTATTAGATGAGTGTAGGCCGACGGCCTCACTCAGATATATAACAGTGAACCAAACTCTGTCATGGGGCAGAGGAGCTCGTCACATCGATCTGAGTTAGGGTAAGACAAGGAAAGACCAAATGTAAAGTGCAGAACCCCAGTAGACACCCCACTGAAAGATCCTACCATTGGACATTTCCCCTATCCCCCAACCATCATCAATCTTTCTACATATCATCCCACTTCACTATTCCCAACCAGCTGAGCTAATTGATCTCTCACACTAGTTAGTTTTAACAATGCGATTGCCTACTGTCGCCGACACTCCTTGAATACCTAACCACAAAGCAACAACACTATGCTCAAGTCCTAAACTCTATCTATCACTAGACTGTTCTACATTATTTACATCTAAATGCGAACTAGTGAATACCTTATGAATACTCAGCTCTATCCTGAATCGAATCTACACTTTGCCATGAAAGACACATGTTCATCAACGTTAATTGATACAGAACACAATAGATTCTTTCCTATATTAGAACAGAGCTAGTCAAACACTTCAACCTAGGCCAACTCTCTTGTTCACACTAGCGGCAACAAGTTATGTTTTTATACAGTCGGGGATTGTCCG
This sequence comes from Cepaea nemoralis, assembly GCA_014155875.1. NCBI lineage: Eukaryota > Metazoa > Mollusca > Gastropoda > Stylommatophora > Helicidae > Cepaea > Cepaea nemoralis. The sequence continues at coordinate 443,592 of JACEFZ010008697.1, forward strand.
AGTGACGTCATTCGATGTCAACAACAGGTGGCCCTAGCGGCAGACAATCTGTTCCCAACTTCACAAGAATAGTTGTCATCCCTTCTATAACTGACGCAACAGTCTTTTCCTCTCGAACGGCGACACATCAAACAATGCCGACAAATTTCCCGTTTCCTAGGGAAATCTCAAAGACTGGTAGTTTCGTTTGATCCGACGAGTTTCTCCATCAGTAACAAACAATTGCGGCTGTAAATACAGACTGTCTCTGTTAGTCTATCATCTTATCGATAACTACAGTGGTCCCGTGACACAGATCTACAAATCGATGTAAAAGACCTTAGACTTGTAAAAAACGTATATTGGAAACAACAATCTGCCACACGGATTGATAATGAAGTAGGTCAATATCAGCCTATTAAGAGTGGCGTGAGACAGGGATGTGTAATGTCTCCAGAGCGTTTTTTTCCTGTACAGTGAAAATATTTTTAGACATGTAGAAGTTATTAAAGGAGTCATCATTGGAGGACGTAGTAATTTGATGTGCGGATGATACAGTATCGATTGTAGACAATGAGCAGAATCTTCAACATTTAATAGATGCGTTTGTTGCATACAGTGAACAACTGGGGTTAGAATTAAATTGTAAGAAGATACAAATTATCGTTGTCACTAGGAAGAAAGAAGTACCACAATGTAATATACAAATAAATGGGAATATTCTTAAACAAGTGACTCGTTACAATTATCTCGAAACAATCATAACTGCCTTTCAGTTATGCCTGTCTGTAAGTCCCATATATCTATATTTTAATCTCTATGTCTGGATGTCCTGTCTCTCTATCACCGTGTCTGCTTCTCTCTCTCTCTCTCTCTCTCTCTCTCTCTCTCTCTCTCTCTCTCTCTCTCTCTCTCTCTCTCTCTCTCTCTCTCTCTGAGTTTGTCTGTGTGCCAGGTATGATTGTCTGTTCTGTGTGACTGTCTGTGCTGTCATTCGTGTCTGTTCATTATGTCTGTCAGTCAGTCCTATTTAACCTTGTGACAACACCGGCCTGGTTCGCGGTGGTTGCTGATATATTGTACTTGGGTTCTTAATTAACTTCTGTCTACCCTGTACCTCCATTGACCCCAAGACGGTGCCCGGACGACCCTGCCCATTATGAAGAATGACACTATTCCAAGACACCTACCTGACTATAAGCGAACAATCTTATAACAGGTGAATCGAGAATCTTTATTAGAGATTCAGACTCAAACACACAAACCGACAAACCGACAGACAAACATACAGAAATGAAAAGTCAATTGGGTGAGAGAAGTCTGCTTGACATTCTCATCATCCCACACGAGGTATGTCAGTGTAGTATTGGTTGTCAGTGTGTAGACCCAGGTGGTAAGACACATTCACCTGAACCTGTATGATGCCTCCTGGAGCCGCGGGACTTGAGCCAAGTAAGATTCAGCAGCCACTAGCCACTTGGCCTTCAGCACCATCTAAAGTCACAGCACCCAGCCAAGGACCAACTGCAAACAGGCTATCAGGAATCAGCAAAGGGTCAACAGCAAACAGGCAGCCGCCCTCAGGATACAGCACACAGCCAAGGGCACTCGCCCACAAAAATCCGCAAACAGCACAGCCAAGCAATAGCAATCAGCCAACAGCAACAGCACAGGGCACTCGCCCACAGCAACAGAAAAGGGCACTCGCCCACAGCAACAGCAAAGGGGTTCCTGTAAGCAAGAACAGGCCAGGTGTACACATCCATCACACCCTTGCACAATACACACTACATCAATATGCATCTACACTAACATCCTATTCATTATGGTCAGTTCTTCCAGCTCAGTAGCTTTTCAGTCACAAGTCTCATACCTAATAGATAATAGATAAGATGACAGGTTCCATTCATGAGGATGGCAGAAATCCCTACCTCCCATGAAGATAATCAAGTGTTTTGGCCTAAATCATAAGCATATCAGGATACCTCAGGTACGTACTCTAGATAGACAACCACCACTTGAATACATTCCTTTGGCTGCCTAGGAATGGTGTAAAGTCAAACACCCCAACAATCAGGTTCCGATAAAAGTATAGAGACAAATGAAAGTTAGCCCCGCCGGACAATTCATTAAAGGAATTGTGGAGTCTGATAACACTGATGAAATATACACGCGTGTGTGAATGTCTCCCCACCGCTACTCTGGCCCAACGTTAAATCCCTAGTAGGTGTGAAGATATCTTTCCCCCTTCTGACTAAAAACAGTTAAATAACAACAGGCCTATGCGGCGATAATCACTTCACAGCCTATAGCCTCCTACATAGTTGGGTTTCACCTTAACGAGAAACGCATGTTGTGGTTCTGGCGCGTCACATGAGGCTGACTGACAAGTACTTGTTTCAACCCGCCACCTGATGATGCCTGAAACGTACTAATGTCATACCTATCATTAAGAGAATAAAATTACAGCTTTATACAAGAAGAATTCTTCTGTCCGAACAATAATTCCCTCATATACCCCATTATTGAGATAGGGCGTCGAATGTATTGATAATTCACTTAAACCAGACTGCTCCAGTGAGCTGGCTCGCGAAATACATTCCGTCGTGTCTGTTGACATTAGCCCACGCGTTAATCTAAATTATAGTAAACACTCAGGCATTCCACCCGGCTGCCGTGCCTGGTCACGTCTTAACTTACACTGGTGTCCCCTGACCCGAGGTCAACTCGTACATTTCGGCCAGAGCACAGGCCCACGGCTACAACTTCCCGGCCTGGAGTGACCCCCAACTAAAATACAAACTTAGTTAAGCGAGGCCAAGTATAAATGTGTTACCTTTAAACTTCGGAACAACTATGCAACAGACAGAGACCCGGTAGGTTCATCAAGCCTTCGGCTGTAGGTCCCCACTGGAGCCCCAAAAGGTACATCATGATAGAACTGGTCAGAGGCTCGGCCTCTCGTCTCAAGGACAACAATGCCACCACTGTAGATCAATCTCTGATTCCGTAAGTTGCATAGAATACAGCTGGCGGACACGGCCGTAAAAGGCCGTGAAAGGCTTTCAACAACACCTCCGTAGAGCATTCTCCGGCTCCCCGTGATGCCAATTATACAGCTGGCTATAGATTCAGCTTCCCTTCTCGATGATCGGCTACCGAATGGCCTCTTCGGGTCGGGTTCGGAAGGACACACTCACGGAACCGGCCGAATATTTCCGAGTGTTACCACACGAAAGTGATGGCTACTCACGATTCCCCGAGATTTAGTGGGTAGTGTGTTGTACCGTCTGAGGCCCACTTCTGTTTCGTGACAAACCTGTCTTACTACTAGGCACGTCCACCGGGTGGCCGATTGTGTAGTGGCCTCTAGACATTTTGGATCGGGATTAGCTGTGAATATGTTGAACAAGAAGCCATGTACCAACACAAGCGTTGGTCACTGAGGGGAGACGAGTTAGTTGGAGGGACAGCTATCTTTATAGAATACCTCAAAACTCTATGACGTGACCATCGGCTGGTAAGAGGCACCATATATAATCTCCCCCCCCCCCCTGCTGCCTTGCAGAGTCTGTCTTTTAGAAAAAGGCTATTGGAGTCAACCATACACAAACTGGAGTGTCTTCATCCGGTAGAGAGCATCATGAGCTACAGGTGATACCCGATCGTCGTCAAGCAACTACATGCAATTTAGAGGTAACAAATACACTACTTGTTGGTACATGGAAAGCCAGAACACATAGTTTGAATGGAAAATTAGATAATATCAAGAAAGAAATTGAAAGAAAGAAGATAAAAATATTACAAATTAGTGAAAAGCGGTGGCCAGGTGCAGTGGGAAAATGTTTAGATAAGTATAGAATTATTTACTTAGCAAGGAAGGACTACAAAAGGGGTGTTGGTAGAATTTTGGAACAAATGAGTGCTAAGACAGTTACAGGATTTTGGACAATCTCAAATGGAGTATTATTGGTAAACTCCATGGCAAACCTCTGAATATTAACATAATACAAGTATATGAGTTAACAGCAGACTTTAAAGAAAGAGATGTAGATATATTTTATTACGAATTAGACATGGCCGAGGAAAAGTGTAACAATTGTGAAATGACTGTCATTCTCTGGGATGTCAATGTCAAAGTAGGCAACGAAAAGGTGAGTGGTTTCACTGGTGGCTATAGCCTAGGTCAGGGGTGGGCAAATTACGGCCCGCGTGCCGCATGCGGCCCTGCAACTGATATTATGCGGCCCTCGAGGGCATTTAAAAGTTTTTAAAAAAAGTTTACTTCGTTTTTAAGTTATTTTGTTGAATTTTACAGAATTTCATGTACTGTTATGATTGTTTTAACATTTTTTGATAACATTTCTTTGTAATTTTCTATTGTTTAAACAGTCGTTGACCTTCGTGATATAATGCTAAAATGCGAATTTATCGATGTTAATACAGATACATGCCGGTCTCTCTGGCCGAGGGGTTACAACATTTTCTCCGTAATCCCGTTTATCACGCAGAGTCTCGTAGCGGGCAAGAACTGGGAGCGGTTCGTCCCCCACTGGTGACTTGCGGGATAACTGAGCCGGCCGCTCAGAAAGCAATGGCAAACTACTGAGCGTAATCTTGCCAAGAAATCATCAGACAGCTGAAAGATGCTCCTGTTGACAACGATGTCCTGTAAAGGATATACGAATTTAAAAAACAAAATACAGATACATATTTATCGACATGTAAAAATTTGGATGATTTTAAGGATGATTTTTATGAAAAAGCAAATATTTCTCCGGTGAATAAAATGATTTATTTTGCAATAAGATATTAAATTTAAAAGTTTTTTTTTTTTTTTTTTTTTTGCTTTTATAAATTATTTTCACATTTACAATGTTTAAATTAATTTATTTGTTGTAGTAGTCTTGATATATTTCTGAAATTTATTCTGAGTTTACGCTTTGTTTTCCGAATATTTTATATTTACACACAGCCGGAAGTAGTTTTGTTTCATTTCCTTTTTAAAGTTTCTATTAAAACAATGAGATTCATTTTAAAAAAACGTAAGATTGAAGATGAATGTCGTGCTTTTAATGATCAATGGACAACTAACTACTGTTTTATAAAAGTTGGTAGCAAATCAGTTTGCTTGTTGTGTCGTGAGTCAGTGACTGTCTTCAAGGAGTAAAATTTTTAAAGACATTATCAAACAAAACATTCCGATTTCGGATACAATTTAACAACCGAAGTGGGGGAGTCTGGAGTTGATGAAAAATTTGGAGAAACAGCAAACACAATTGTAAAGCAGAACAAACCATTTTCTGATGGTGAGTTCATCAAGGAATGTTTGCTGGATGCAGTAAACATTATGTGTACAGAACAAACACAGAAAAAACAAATTGACAACATTACTTTATCAAGGAGAACTGTGGTCAGACGTGTCGACAAAATAAGTGACAATTTCATGCATAAACTTCAAGATGCAAGTAAACAATGTTTGTGGTACTCTCTTGCATTGGATGCGATTGCCGATGCACATGACACTGCCCAATTTTTGATATTTATACGTGGAATAAACACTTCTTTCAAACTCACGGAAGAGTTACTGAGTGTTGAGTCACTCAAAGACATATCCACTGGCCATGATATATTCCATGCTGTTACTAACTGTAAGAACTGGGTTGGTTTGGAACAAGATGGCAAGTGTTACAACTGACGGAGCTCGTGCTTTGACTGGAAACAATGTACACCTGTCAAAGTTGATAAGTGACAAGATTACAGCAGAATACCCTTACCACACATTATTACCACTTCACTGTGTGATTCATCAAGAAAGTCTGCGTGAAATTGTTTTGAATATCAAGCATGATATTGACCCAGTTGTCAGTGTCATCAACCTCATCAGATCAAGAGGACTTAATCACAAGATATTACTTGACGATTTGGAAACTGAAAATTCCGATGTCCTGTACTACACCAGTGTTCGATGGCTGAGTCTCGGCAAGGTGTTGAGGCGAGTGTGGGGCCTCAGAGAAGAAATAGTGATGTTCCTAGAGATAAATGGCATTGAATTTGACTTCAATACTAACATTGTCAATAAAGAGTGGAAATTAGACTTTATGTTTGCCATTGAACTTATCGAAAAGTTAAATGAACTGAATGTCTAACTTCAGGGCAATGGTGTGTTTGCACATGAATTGTATGTACATGTAAAATCATTTCAGGCAAAACTCTCACTGTTCTCCAGACAAGCAAGTAAAAAGAAAGTGTTGTTACTTCCCTTTGCTGAAACAAGAAACCATTTCTGGTGAAATGATTGAAAAGTGCATAGCCCAATTAGATGCATTGGCTGAAGAATTTGGATGGAGATTTCAAGATTTCAAGAACTTAGAGCCACAATTCAATATTCTCAGTTCCCATTTTAGTGCAGAAACTGATATAGCCACAGAGGACATACAGTTGGAGCTGTTTGACTTACAAGCAGATCATGACCTGAAAGAGAAATTCTAGTCAAATGGTTTGATGGATTTCTATGGATCTTCATCAGAAGAATCATGTTCCATCTTTAATAACTTTGCAACTAAATTTTTATCATTGTTTGGATCAATTTATATTTGTTAACATTCATTTTCTTGATTGAAGATCAACTAATCTAAGAATAGGTCTTTATTGTCGGACAGCAACTTGCATGCTGTCATGCGAATTTCACCAAGTAAACATGCTCCATATTTCAAGAATATTGTCAAACATTGCAAGCATACATTTCATTAGAAATCAATAATTGTAGTGACAATGTAGTAGGTTTGTGTCTAAATTAAAGCCATTGATAGATTATTTTTTTTTAAATTATTATAAAAAAAAAAATGTAACATCTTGTTAACAAATTAGTAAAGGCTTTTGTCCATATTTTAAAATATACTGTTTAATCTATATCTATATAAGAGGATGTGTGTGTGTGTGTGTAAGTGTGTGTGTGTGTGTGTGTAAGTGTGTGTAAGTGTGTGTGTGTGTGTGTGTGTGTGTGTGTGTGTGTGTGTGTGTGTGAATGTATTTGATGTGTTCGATAACGGTCCATCCGATTGAGATGAAATTTTCTACATGTTTTCTTTTCATTCCTGTGCAGCCAAATGTCATAGTTTCTTAGTGTACAATCAGCTATTTACTTACTAAAATTTAATTTTGTAATTACATTACTTAACATAAGAAAAGTTATATAAAGGGACATAACTTTTAGTAGCATTGCTATATCTTATGTTAAGTCAACTGGCTATAGACAGACAGACAGACAGACAGACAGACAGACAGACAGACACACAGACAGACAGACACACAGACAGACAGACAGACAGACATTATTACTTCGCTATATAGGTAGAAGAGATCCGATGACAAGACACACCCCTGTCGTACTCCTAACTTTATCTGTTCGTAACTTCCCTCTTTATTTCCCATTTTAATTGCTGCTACTTGGTTCCAGTAATATTCTTTATTATACTTAAATCTTTCCCATTAATGTTGATATCTTCCAACATATAATAATAAATCATGCAATTCAATTGCGCATGCATTTCCCTAGTTGCTTAGATATATGTTTGCATATCCTTTGCAGGACATCGCTGTCAACATCAGCAACTTTCAGCTGATTGTTGATTTCTTGGCAAGATTACGCTCAGTAGTTGCCATTGCTTTCTGAGCGGCCGGCTCACATACCCCGTAAGTTACCGACGCGATTCGAACCACTGCTGATTTTCACCGTAGTCACGTTACTTACGAGAGTATACGAGATTACGGAGAAAAGTCGCTAACCTCTAGGCCAGGAAGCCGGCCTAGTTGCTTAGAGCATAGTTTAATTAGTTAAAAGATCATAATAACATGATAGTAATGCCTTGATTGATAATTATGTTCAAGCATTCTGAGGAATTACAAAATATCTAAAAGAAAAACACTTAGATAAGCAAAAAGTAGGGTACATTTCGGGAGTCTACGTGGCGAAGTGGTCAAGCCATTTGACTCGGGCTCCGAAGGTTGTATTTTCGATTCCGGGCCGCGAACTTCGGTTCACGAGTGAATGTTTTAAGAGAATCCTGTGGGTCGTCGCTGGAGCTACGGAGATCGTGCTTTGTGCCACGCTTTCCGCGCTGCGGAAAGAGACCGAGCCATATGCAATAGAAACCTAGTGCAATGAAGTCGAGCCTGTCGACTTTTTAACGACCACTACTATCTGATTAGGGGACATGAACATCTAATATTGTTCCAAGGGAGACTACCGAAATTAGAGAAAAAATAAATTTTATTATAGCGACAATAAAAAATGTCAACTTCAAACGTCAACTTTTCTGCTGTTTAAATTAAAAAATTAATGTGTAAGTAAAATGTGTAAATGTCAAGTAAAATGCGTTTTTATTTCTTATAAAATATGTTTCTAATTTTTGGATATTTACATTTTAGAATGAACATTGGCGTTATAAATTTATTTTTTAAATTTTATTTTTATACTTTCAATGTAATTAATACTAGCTCAGTCTAACATTTCCCCGTATAATGGGGAAAGACCATTTTTTTACTGGCCTCCTAAGGCCACATAAAGTGTACAGGAATTTAACCACACACACATCCCCTCTCCTGTCTCTTCTCTTGTTCATAACATATATGGACAACATATGTCAAAGCAATGTCAAGCCAAACAGTTACCGCTAGAACACCGCATGACGAGAACACAGAAGAAGAACTATCTGCAAATTACCCCACAAGAGAACTCCTGTTTGCGGACGACCAAGCACTCCTAGTAAAATCAGAAGCTGAAATACAAGACAACATGAATAGTCTAAACGAAATCTATATTGCAGTGCTTCCCAAACTTTTCACTTTCGCGGACCGACATACAATTTTCCTTTTGCACCAGGGACCCGTGCCGTTCTCCATGTATTATGGAATTTTATATGACCTCAATATACATTTTAATATAAATATAAGATTTAACGTAATTGTGGGTATTGTCCCGGTGCGCTAAATACTGCTCCATAATGTTATTGGAAGACGGTAATTTATTTAATGGTGGTCCCTTTTCATGAATAAAAATTTGTAGAGATTTATAAATCAAAAAAAATGTTTCAAATGTCAACACTACATTTAGGTCTTCTTGTAAAGGTGTGTATACTCGTATACACCGACAGTAGTGAACACCGATATAAAATAAACATAAAATATATCTTGGAAAACGATACAAAATCTTACTTTTTTCAACTCACGTTGCGGACCGGCAAAGAAGGGCTCGCGGACCGGCACCGGTCCGCGGATCACCACTTTGGGAAGCACTGGTATAGGGAACATAACATGAAAATTAGTATAAATAAAACAGAGGTAATGACTATAACTAAAGAAGAAAAAACAACAACAACAACAATTCACCTAAACGAATACCCGTTGAGACAAGTAAAGAGGTTCACGTACCTAGGAAGTGTTATATCATCAAATGGCAAATCAGAAGACGAGATCGAAAAAAAGATGCAATAAGGCAAACCAACTCACTGGACAAATGGCACCAATACTAAAGAACAAACACGTATCACTAACTACTAAGAAAGCACTTTACAACACAATTTTCCCACCAACTCTATGTTACCATGCCAAACCTGGACAATGACAGAAAAAGAGAAAAGAAAATCACAATAGAAATGAGATTCCTGAGAAGAATACTCAATGTATCAAGATGAGATAAGATAAGAAATGAAGAAATCAGGACTAACGTCGGGTTAAAGCTGTGCTAGATTTTATTAGAAGGCACAAGTCAAATGGTTTGGCCATGCAAGTAGGTTACCAACTAACAGTGTACCACAAGAAGCAATAATGTACAGACCAGATGGAAGCAGAGGAAGAGGCCGACCACGCAAACGACGGACGCAGTGATGGACGCAGCAATCTCCGTAATGTACGGCTGACTCGCAGCTATCATAGTGCTGACCGCGACACCGATCATTCACTCGTTTCCAGCAAGGTGAAGATAAAGCATAAGAGAATCTACAGAACAGAAAGAAGACCGCGCATCGACACCAGCGGCACCCGAAACAAAGGGGTCAATAAATTCACCCAGGCTATGGCGGAGGCTCTGCCTGGCCCCACAAATGGAACTGCCACCGAGAGATGGAATCGTTTGCGCGACACCATCTATACCACAGCACTATCAACATTTGGCAAGTATCAACCAAAGTCAGCCGACTGGTTTGAAGCACACTCTGAAGAGATGTTCCCAGTCCTGGAGATGAAGAGACACTCATTCTCAGTGTATAAAACATCACCTTCAGAGAAAACATTGCAGGTACTGAGATCGGCCAGAAATAGAGTACAACAGACCGCAAGAAAATGTGCCAACACATACTGGCTACAGCTCTCTGCACAAATTCAAACTTGTGTAGACATTGGAAATATAAGAGGAATGTACAAGGGCATCAAGCAAGCTCTCTTGAGTTGGTCTGAATCCTGGACCTTGTACACACGACAAGAAAGAAAGTTGAATTGCTTCCACATGAGAAGTCTGAGGCTTATAATGGGCATATCGTGGAAAGACCATATAACAAACAAACACGTGCTTGAATGAGCGGATATTACCACAGTGCACTCCCTCCTCAAGCAGTGACGCCTTCGGTGGCAGGGCCACGTATCTAGAATGGAGGATGAACGTATTCCAAAAGATCTCCTGTACGGAGAACTAGCCACAGGGAAGAGGCCAACCGGAAGACCCTAAATGCGATACAAGGATGTGTGTAAACAATATATGAAAACCTTCGGCATAGATCCAGACACGTGGGAGAGAGTTGCAACAGACAGATGCTCCTGGAGAAGAGAAGTACGAAACGGACTGGCGCTTTTTGAGGGCAGTCTGATCCAACAAACTCAGGACAGGAGGGCACAGGCATAATATGCATGTCACGTACTTCGTTACCTGCCTCGTCTTACAGATGCGGAAACTGTAACAGAGATTGTCACTCTTGCACTGGACTCTGCAGTCACCAGCGGCGCTGAGAGGAGCCTCCCCAGCGGCACAACTCTATAGTCCTACAGGACTGAAAGAGGCCTACTACTACTATATGTGAGACCAGAGGGCATTATAACTTCCGAGGAATATATAGCATAATCAATTCTGGTGGAGAGAAAAAACTGCCAGAGGTAGCAATTATAATAGATATAGAAATGTAAGAAGAACAATGTGAGTTTGTAGAAGGCAAAGGTTCAGTAAATGCTGTATATACGCTGAGAACATTAATTGAACGTTCTATAGAAGTAAACAAAAACCCACATCTACGCTTTATTGACTGCCCAAAGGCTTTCGATAAAGTAATACATGTCAATATGATAAAGATGCTTGCAGAACTTCAAATCGATGTGAAAGACCTTAGACTTGTAAAAAAAACGTATATTGGAAACAACAAGCTGCCACAAGGATTGATAATGAAGTAGGTCAATATCAACCTATTAAGAGAGGTGTGAGACAGGGATGTGTAATGTCTCCGGATCGTTTTTTCCTGTACAGTGAAAATATTTTCAGACATGTAGAAGTTATTAAAGGAGTCATCATTGGAGGACGTAATAATTAGATGTGCGGATGATACAGTATCGATTGTAGACAATGAGCAGGATCTTCAACATTTAGTAGATGCGTTTGTTGCATACAGTGAACAACTGGGGTTAGAATTAAATTGTAAGAAGATACAAATTATCGTTGTCACTAGGAAGAAGGAAGTACGACAATGTAATCTTATATATAAATTAGGATCTCCGTCTGTCTGTATGTCTGTATGTATGTATTTATGTATGTATGTCCTTTATTTGTTCGCGAACGGCCCATCCGATTGAGATGACATTTTCTACACGCCTTCCTTTCATTCCAGCACTGCCAACTGTGATATTTTGTTAGTGTGAAATCGCCTGCTTACTCAGTATTATTTCATTTTTCATTTTTCATTATAATTTCATATATCTCAGGGGACCTAACTCCGTAAAAGTTATTTCAAGGGGCATAACTTTTCTGTATAACTTATAGTCATATTGTGGCATCGTTTTCAAAGATTTATAAACTCTTTGTCCATAGTTATGTACCGGCATATGAGTTATAATAAATAATGATACAATCTGTAAGGCATTTTCAAAGTTTTCATAAAAATAATGCACAATGCATAACATTGTAACTCATCTTTTTTTGCTTAAGAAGTTACTGTAGTCATGCAGGTGATTAGAAAGAGTTTTCATTAAAAATAATGGATGGTGTGTGGAAGGACATTCTTTTAAGTTACTTTTTTTGTTGTATGAATTTAATGAGAACTTATATGACTACTTATATGAATTAAATGAGATGCTCCCCACCAGGGACTGGGCGAAGCCGGACAGGGTCAGGCAGACAGATAGACAGACAGACAGACAGACAGACAGATAGACAGTCGGGAACAGGAACTTATATGACTACTTATATAAATTAAATGAGATGCTTCACACCAGGAGCTGGGCGATGCCGGGCCGGGTCAGACAGACAGACAGACAGACAGACAGACAGACAGACAGATAGTCGGTAACGGGAACGGGAACTTATATGACTACTTATATGAATTAAATGAGATGCTCCCCACCAGGGACTGGGCGAAGCCGGGCAGGGTCAGGCAGACAGATAGACAGACAGATAGACAGAAAGATAGACAGTCGGGAACGGGAACTTATATGACTACTTATATGAATTAAATGAGATGCTCCACACCAGGAGCTGGGCAATGCCGGGCCGGGTCAGACAGACAGACAGACAGACAGACAGACAGACAGACTGACAGACAGACAGACAGACAGACAGACAGACAGACAGACAGACAGACAGACAGACAGATAGACAGACAGACAGACAGACAGACAGACAGACAGACAGACAGACAGTCAGTCGGTAACGGGAACGAGAACTTATATGACTACTTATATGAATTAAATGAGATGCTCCCCACCAGGGTCTGGGCGAAGCCGGGCAGGGTCAGCTAGTATACAAATAAATGGGAATATTCTTAAACAAGTGAATCGGTACAATTATCTCGGAACAATCATAACTGCCTTTCAGTTATGTCAGTCTGTAAGTCCCATATATCTGTCGTAGTAATACTTTACTTTATTACTTTAGTGTTGTCCTTGGAGTGAGGGGAATCAACACCCACATTTATTTTAATTCAATATCACTATCCTGGAGATATCCACCAGACTCCGTCCACAACACTCCCTCAGTCTAAAGACACCTTCTTCTCACTCTTACTCACCCCTGGATCATGCCCCCTCTCATTCTTCCCCAACATAACATACTTGACAACTCTAGCTTCAACAAATAAATACAAGAAATTTATTAAAGCAAAGAGTATATGTGGGAGAAATGTGTGTGTGTGTATAATGGGTAGAATGTGTGTCGTATATTCTAAGGTGTATATAGACTCAGATCAGTGTTTCAGGAGCAAAGTCATTCTCATCATTGTGCTGAGCACACACCAGCACCATGTAATCCGGACAGACAACCTCACCCAGGTGATGCTTCTCCGGTCACGTGACGACTTTCTCCGTTGTCTCTCGAACCATTAGGATGCTTGGACATCCATGTCGAACACTGTCTAGTGCTGTTCTTCAATTTCCTATACTCTGTGAATCTTCTATGCTATTAACTGTTTGTTAACCACAGAATTCTATCACTATTGTTACTGTTACTTGGGAAATCTTAATTGCTCTATTGTCACTGGGTATAACAGATTCCCCATCTCAATAACACAATCTAAATGTTCCAGGTATGTATATAGTTATATGAGGGTTCCTGGTATCTGTGTTATCTATAATGTTCTGACTGTTCAGTGATCAAGCTATCACTTAATAAACACACATATCATTAGCATGTCCTGCTCAGCTGAAGCCAGGTTCCCGCAGACCAACTGGGGTATAAACCCAATTTAAGATGCCTCTCAGAAATCTCTGTCTTCAGTTTGCAAGCCATCATTTTCAATAACTGTGTTTCTAGCTTCACTGTGGAATATCGAAGCACACCCAGATGGAACCTGTAGAATAGAACACCCTGGTGAGAGCAACTCAATTCTGACCTTCATTAGGTGAGTGTAGGCCGATAGCAGCACTCAGCTCTATAACAGAGAACCGAACTCTGTCATACGGCCAAATAGCTCATCACATTATCTGAGTCATGGTAAAACACGGAAAGATTAAAGGAAAAGGGTAGAAACTCAGCAGAGGCCCTACTGGAAGATCCTACCATTTCACATTCCCCTCATCCCTCCCCACCATCCTCAATCTCTCTAAATAGTGTCCCACTACATTGGCCTTAACTCCCTGAGTTAAATGATATATCACACAGGCTAGTTTAAACTACACAATTGGCTACTGGTGCCGACGCTCCTATGATACTTTCTATCACCGCACTTCTCATACATTCTATCACTAATCATAATCTAAGCTAAATATGATTAATAGAATACCATATAGCAATTCTCGTTGCAGATGGAGATTATATAATCACAGACTGGATCGATGTCCGCCGATATATCTATATCAACAAATTGACATTATAATCTCGCTCTATAACACAACTGAGAATGCCGTTCCTCTCCTCATCACTTCAGAACTTGTGGTCGACTAACTCAACTTTGTTTACCTCAACTAGTTTTAATTTGGAGGCTTGAGTGACGTCACTAAATTGCCTAGACGCTAGACAGTCCAGAATCTGGTTTTCTCCCTCTATTTTAGACAGTGTGGAATCACCCCGCTGTCTAGTTTGCTTTCATCTGGGAATCCTTTGTCTCGTACAACAAAAGTCCTGTCTGCCTGTGAACCAGGGAATTTTTTCCCACATCACAGAATCCATCCGACGTGTATTCCGACATTTCGTCTACACTTCAAAGGCTAACTACCGCCTGGCAGACGTATGGCGCTATTGTCCGTTTCTCGAACAACCCACATCATAAAGAAATGCCGACAGTGTGCAGACAGTTTTCGCGACTTGTTTATTCCACATTCTCCCACTCATCAAAGGGGTTTGTCGGTTTTTGGTAGACGACCTTCACGTCTTTCTGTCATCGATCGAAACATCAAGTTTTTTCGTGACAATATCTATATTTTAGTCTCTATGTCTGGATGTTCTGTCTGTCTGTCACCGTGTCTGCTTCTCTCTCTCTCTCTCTCTCTCTCTCTCTCTCTCTCTCTCTCTCTCTCTCTCTCTCTCTCTCTCTCTCTCTCTCTCTCTCTCTCTTCTCTCTCTCTTTTTCTCTCTCTCTCTGTCTCTGTTTGAGTTTGTCTGTGTGCCTGGTATGATTGTCTGTTCTGTGTGACGGTCTGTGCTGTCAGTCGTGTCTGTTCATTATGTCTGTCAGTCAGTCCTGTTTAACCTTGTGACAACACCGGCCTGGTTCTCGGTGGTTGCCGATATATTGTACTTGGGTTCTTAATTAACTTCTGTCTACCCTGTAACTCCATTGACCCCAGGACGGTGCCCGGACGACCCTGCCCATATGAAGACTGACACTATTCCAAGACACCTACCTGACTATAAGCGAACAATCTTATAACAGGTGAATCTAGAATCTTTATTAGAGATTCAGACTCAAACACACAAACCGACAAACCGACAGACAAACATACAGAAATGAAAAGTCAATTGGGTGAAAGTAGTCTGCTTGACATTCTCATCATCCCACATGAGGTATGTCAGTGTAGTATTGGTTGTCAGTGTGTAGACCCAGGTGGTAAGACACATTCACCTGAACCTGTATGATGCCTCCTGGAGCCTCGGGACTTGGGCCAAGTAAGATTCAGCAGCCACTAGCCACTTGGCCTTCAGCACCATCTAAAGTCACAGCACACAACCACAGGTCCACAGCACCCAGCAACGGACCAACTGCAAACAGGCTCTCAGGAATCAGCAAAGGGTCAACAGCAAACAGGCCACTGCAAACAGGCAGCCGCCCTCAGGATACAGCACACAGCCAAGGGCACTCGCCCACAGGAATCCGCAAACAGCACAGCCAAGCAATAGCAATCAGCCAACAGCAACAGCAAAGGGCACTCGCCTACAGCAACAGCAAAGGGGTTCCTGTAAGCAAGAACAGGCCAGGTGTACACATCCATCACACCCTTGCACAATACACACTACATCAATATGCATCTACACTAACATCCTATTCATTGTGGTCAGTTCTTCCAGCTCAGACCACAATAGTATGTCTGAATTCCCAGACATGTCTCACGGACTGGTTATGTTACGACTCCTGGTAATCCTAACGTAGGTCAGTAGCTTTTCAGCCACAAGTCTCATACCTAATAGATAATAGATAAGATGACAGGTTCCATTCATGAGGATGGCCGAAATCCCTACCTCACATGAAGATCATCAAGTGTTTTGGCCTAAATCACAAGCATATCAGGATACCTCAGGTACGTACTCTAGATAGACAACCACCACTTGAATACATTCCTTTGGCTGCCTAGGAATGGTGTAAAGTCAAACACCCCAACAATCGGGTTCCGATAAAAGTATAGAGACAATAGAAAGTTAGCCCCGCCGGACAATTCATTAAAGGAATTGTGGAGTCTGATAACACTGATGAAATATACACGCGTGTGTGAATGTCTCCCCACCGCTACTCTGGCCCAAGGTTAAATCCCTAGTAGGTGTGAAGATATCTTTCCCCCTTCTGACTAAGAACAGTTAAATAACAACAGGCCTATGTGGCGATAATCACTTCACAGCCTATAGCCTCCTACATAGTTGGGTTTCACCTTAACGAGAAACGCATGTTGTGGTTCTCGCGCGTCACATGAGGCTGACTGACAAGTACTTGTTTCAACCCGCCACCTGATGATGATTGAAACGTACTAATGTCAAACCTATCATTAAGGGAATCAAATTACAGCTTTGTTCAAGAAGAATTCTTCTGTCCGAACAATAATTCCCTCATGTACCCCATTATTGAGATAGGGCGTCGAATGTATTGATAATTCACTTCAACCAGACTGCTCCACTGAGCTGGCTCGCGAAATACATTCCGTCGTGTCTGTTGACCTTAGCCCACGCGTTAATCTAAATTATAGTAAACACTCAGGCATACCACACAGCTGCCGTGCCTGGTCAAGTCTTAACTTACACTGGTGTCCCCTGACCCGAGGTCAACTCGTACATTTCGGCCAGAGCACAGGCCCACGGCTGCAGCTGCCCGGCCTGGTCAATAAGTGACCCCCAACTAAAATACAAACTTAGTTAAGCGATGCCAAGTATAAATGTGTTACCTTTAAACTTCCGAACAACTATGCAACAGACAGAGACCCCGTAGGTTCATCAAGCCTTCGGCTGTAGGTCCCCTCTGGAGCCCCAAAAGGTACATCATGATAGAACTGGTCAGAGGCCCGGCCTCTCGTCTCAAGGACAACAATGCCACCACTGTAGATCAATCTCTGATTCCGTAAGAGTTGCATAGAATACAGCTGACGGACACGGCCGTGAAAGGCTTTCAACAACAACCTCCGTAGAGCATTCTCCGGCTCAACGTGATGCCAATTATACAGCTGGCTATAGAAGCAGCTTCCCTTCTCGATGATCGGCTACCGAATGGCCTCTACGGGTCGGGTCCGGAAATACACACTCACGGAACCCGCCGAATATTTCCGAGTATTACCACACGAAAGTGATGGCTACTCACGATTCCCCGAGATTTACCAGAATGTGCGATTTACAAAATCCAGTATCTACGCACATTCGAAGAGTTGAGGTATGTTTCTCGGGACCAGTGAAATTCATGACAACCCCTATACATAACTGCGTATGAACCCAGAAGACGGTCCTAACTCTTTTTACTCGGAACTGCCCACTCACCCGCCTTCAAATGTGGCCAAGCCGCATGAACGGGGTGGGACAAAAGTGGGTAATGTGTTGTACCGTCTGAGGCCCACTACCGTCTCGTGACAAACCTGTCCTACTACTAGGCACGTCCACCGGGTGGCCGATTGTGTAGTGGCCTCTAGACATTTTGTCTAGGGATTAGCTGTGAATATGTTGAATAAGCAGCCGTGTACCAACACAAGGGGTGGTCACTGAGGGGAGACGAGTTATTTGGAGGGACGGCTATCTTTATAGAATACCTCAAAACTTTATGACATGACCATCGGCTGGTAAGAGGCACCATATATAATCTCTCCCCTCCTGCTACCTTGCAGAGTCTGCTTTTAGAAAAAGGCTATTGGAGTCAACCATACATAAACTGGAGTGTCTTCATCCGGTAGAGAGCATCATGTGCTACAGGTGATACCCGATCGACGTCAAGCAACTGTATGCAAATTAAGGTAACAAATACACTACTTGTTGGTACATGGAAAGCCAGAACACACAGCTTGAATGGAAAATTAGATAATATCAAGAAAGACATTGAAAGAATGAAGATAAATATATTACAAATTAGTGAAAAGCGATGGCCAGGTGCAGTGGGAAAATGTTTAGATAAGTATAGAATTATTTACTTAGCAAGGAAGGACTACAAAAGGGGTGTTGGTATAATTTTGCAACACATGAGTGCTAAGACAGTTACAGGATTTTGCACAATCTCAAATAGAGTATTATTGGTAAACTCCATGGCAAACCTCTGAATATTAACATAATACAAGTATATGAGTTAACAGCAGACTTTAAAGAAAGAGATGTAGATATATTTTATTACGAATTAGACATGGCCGAGGAAAAGTGTAAAAATTGTGAAATGACTGACACTCTCTGGGATTTCAATGTCAAAGTAGGCAACGAAAAGGTAAGTGGTGTGACTGGTGGCTATAGCCTAGGTCAGGGGTGGGCAAATTACGGCCCGCGGGCAGCATGCGGCCCGGCAACTGATATTATGCGGCCCTCGAGGGCATTTAAAAGTTTTTAAAAAAAGTTTACTTCGTTTTTAAGTTATTTTGTTGAATTTTACAGAATTTCATGTACTGTTATGATTGTTTTAACATTTTTGATAACATTTCTTTGTAATTTTCTATTGTTGTAAACAGTCCGTTGACCTTCGTAATATAATGCTAAAATGCGAATTTATCGATGTTAATACAGATACATGCCGGTCTCTCTGGCCGAGGGGTTACAACACTTTCTCCGTAATCCCGTTTATCACGCAGAGTCTCGTAGGCGGGCGAGAACTGGGAGCGGTTCGTCCCCCACTGGTGACTTGCGGGATAACTGAGCCGGCCGCTCAGAAAGCAATGGCATAATCACTGAGCGTAATCTTGCCAAGAAATCATCAGACAGCTGAAAGATGCTCCTGTTGACAACGATGTCCTGTAAAGGATATACGAATTTAAAAAACAAAATACAGATACATATTTATCGACATGTAAATATTTGGATGATTTTAAGGATGATTTTTATGAAAAAGCAAATATTTCTCCGGTGAATAAAATGATTTATTTTGCAAGAAGATATTAAATTTAAAAGTTTTTTTTTTTTTTTTTTTTTTTTTTTCTTTTATAAATTATTTTCACATTTACAATGTTTAAATTAATTTATTTGTTGTAGTAGTCTTGATATATTTCTGAAATTTATTCTGAGTTTACGCTTTGTTTTCCGAATATTTTATATTTACACACAGCCGGAAGTAGTTTTGTTTCATTTCCTTTTTAAAGTTTCTATTAAAACAATGAGATTCATTTTAAAAAAAAAAATAAGATTGAAGATGAATGTCGTGCTTTTAATGATCAATGGACAACTAACTACTGTTTTATAAAAGTTGGTAGCAAATCAGTTTGCTTGTTGTGTCGTGAGTCAGTGACTGTCTTCAAGGAGTAAAATTTTTAAAGACATTATCAAACAAAACATTCCGATTTCGGATACAATTTAACAACCGAAGTGGGGGAGTCTGGAGTTGATGAAAAATTTGGAGAAACAGCAAACACAATTGTAAAGCAGAACAAACCATTTTTCTGATGGTGAGTTCATCAAGGAATGTTTGCTGGATGCAGTAAACATTATGTGTACAAAACAAACACAGAAAAAACAAATTGACAACATTACTTTATCAAGGAGAACTGTGGTCAGACGTGTCGACAAAATAAGTGACAATTTGATGCATAAACTTCAAGATGCAAGTAAACAATGTTTGTGGTACTCTCTTGCATTGGATGCGATTGCCGATGCACATGACACTGCCCAATTTTTGATATTTATACGTGGAATAAACACTTCTTTCAAACTCACGAAAGAGTTACTGAGTGTTGAGTCACTCAAAGACATATCCACTGGCCATGATATATTCCATGCTGTTACTAACTGTAAGAACTGGGTTGGTTTGGAACAAGATGGCAAGTGTTACAACTGACGGAGCTCGTGCTTTGACTGGAAACAATGTAGACCTGTCAAAGTTGATAAATGACAAGATTAAAGCAGAGTACCCTTACCACACATTATTACCACTTCACTGTGTGATTCATCAAGAAAGTCTGCGTAAAATTGTTTTGAATATCAAGCATGCTATTGACCCAGTTGTCAGTGTCATCAACCTCATCAGATCAAGAGGACTTAATCACAAGATATTACTTGACGATTTGGAAACTGAAAATTCCGATGTCCTGTACTACACCAGTGTTCGATGGCTGAGTCTCGGCAAGGTGTTGAGGCGAGTGTGGGGCCTCAGAGAAGAAATAGTGATGTTCCTAGAGATAAATGGCATTGAATTTGACTTCAATACTAACATTGTCAATAAAGAGTGGAAATTAGACTTTATGTTTGCCATTGAACTTATCGAAAAGTTAAATGAACTGAATGTCTAACTTCAGGGCAATGGTGTATTTGCACATGAATTGTATGTACATGCAAAATCATTTCAGGCAAAACTCTCACTGTTCTCCAGACAAGCAAGTAAAAAAAAAGTGTTGTTACTTCCCTTTGCTGAAACAAGAAACCATTTCTGGTGAAATGATTGAAAAGTGCATAGCCCAATTAGATGCATTGGCTGAAGAATTTGGATGGAGATTTCAAGATTTCAAGAACTTAGAGCCACAATTCAATATTCTCAGTTCCCATTTTAGTGCAGAAACTGATATAGCCACAGAGGACATACAGTTGGAGCTGCTTGACTTACAAGCAGATCATGACCTGAAAGAGAAATTCTAGTCAAATGGTTTGATGGATTTATATGGATCTTCATCAGAAGAATCATGTTCCATCTTTAAAAACTTTGCAACTACATTTTTATCATTGTTTGGATCAATTTATATTTGTTAACATTCATTTCCTTGATTGAAGATCAACTAATCTAAGAATAGGTCTTTATTGTCGGACAGCAACTTGCATGCTGTCATGCGAATTTCACCAAGTAAACATGCTCCATATTTCAAGAATATTGTCAAACATTGCAAGCATACATCTCATTAGAAATCAATAATTGTATTTTTTTTTTTTTTAATATTTATTTACAAGGTGTAATGTGTGTTTCTTTTGTTTGTGTATATTACAGAGCGTTGCCGTTTGTTAGTGTTAGGTGTCACATGTGTGAACAAAGCAAATACATACATATATACAGTTATAATATGACATTTATGCCATAGTGCATGTAAACACACATGCCTTGCATATGATTCATTTCCACTTACACAAGCGGAATGTATGTAACACCTGTCCATCTCTCTCTCTCTCTCTCTCTCTCTCTCTCTCTCTCTCTCTCTCTCTCTCTCTCTCTCTCTCTCTCTCTCTCTCTCTCACACACACACACACATTTTATCTTGATCTATCTCATGCTTTCTGGAGACAGCAGTACATTGAATGCTGTGAGCTTGGGCAATAAACTTTAAATTATCATTCCCATTAAAATGTGGCTTCTGTGAAGAGAATTACTTTTTGGTTCGGCGGTCACCCCAGACTAGCTGGTAACCCCGCCTCCCCTTTTTTTGGCGTGTACCCTTAGTTCCACTGTGAGCTATTGCCCACAGTGGTCCACCGGGCCCACATTTAAAGTGATGCTTATGTGAGGTGGTTTGGATCCCCGGCCCCCGACCAGACCAGGCGCACTACAATTTTTTTTTCCATCTTTTATTTCATACAAAGCAATGCGTATTTACAAGTTGTAGTGTGTGTTTCTTTTGTTTGTGTATATTACAGAGCGTTGCCGTTTGTTAGTGTGACATTGTGAATGAAACATATACAAAAATATATACAGTTATGATAATATGACATTTGTGGCATAGTGCATGTAGATACGCATTCCTTGCATATACTTCACTTCCGCAAGCGGAATGCATGAAACACCTGTCCATCTCTCCCTCTCCTCTCTTTCTCTCTCTCTCTCTCTCTCTCTCTCTCTCTCTCTCTCTCTCTCTCTCTCTCTCTCTCTCTCTCTCTCACGCACACACACAAAACACACGCACACACAATCTCATGCTTTCTGGAGACCGCAGTACATTTAAATGCCCCGCGCTTGGACAATAAACTTTAAACTATCATTTCCATTAAAATGTGGCTTCCTTGTAATTTCTGGGTCACTAAGCTCCCGAGGCGAAGGTCGTTGGTGTTGTTGCCTGATGACAAATTTCAGGGTGACGCTCTAGTCCATGATATCTTTCGTTTGGGGGACAAGAATCAGGGATTTACTACTAGCAATTAGGGTCCATGGTCTGTCCCCAGGGAGATAATTGGTCCAAAATTGTGATAGTGTCTGGGTTTTATATACAATGGGAAGAACTTAAAACCTGGCCACTAAAAGCCACCTTAGCTTACTGGGTACTTAAAGGGCTCATCGAATTTGTTTATACATGGTGGTGCATATTTTTCTTTTGAAACATATCTTTACCATATACCATCATTTTAATACTTAAGATACCGACTTGGTTTAAAGACTGCTACACGCACGCACGCGCGCGTGCGCGCACACACACACACACACTCGTACACATGCGCGTGCAAATTCATGCACCACACACACACACACACACCTGCATCCACACACAGACGCTTACATATGTTACTGCCAACGGCACAGACACCCATCCACAATATATTTCATGTTGCACATTCAAATATAATAATGGGAAAATTAATAATAATAGTAGCAGTAATAATAATAGTATTAATAATAATAATAATATAATTGTAAGATTATTAATACCATCAATAAATACATTTACAGTTGTAGTATCCTTTATTTAAAACAAGTTATTTGCTTCTACTGTAATATGTGCTGTCTTCAGCCAAATATTTTACGAGATTTGCGCTTGTGGGGCTAAGATTAGAATGTTTGCGACTTTTTGTTGATAAAGTTGTTGGACAATTTCTTTGTTGATTGTTCTGTAATTGTATAGTGCTTTGTTTCTTAATGTCCATATAAGATTTCTGTACTCTGCCAATAGAACAAGTAGCTTTGTGTGGCTGTCTTGTGTGGAGTAAGGAATGGAATTTATCATGATTGCTTTGTAAACATCTGTTCTTTGTTTCAAATGAGTGTTTAGGATGTTTTGTAGGAGATTTCTTGTTGGCATGATTGTGTTGCATTCGTAATAGATGTGCTCTTCTGATTCTTGGACGTTCCGTCTACAAAGCTGACACTGTAGTATTTGTTTAGTTATTTTTGCTGTTCTCTCTGTTGTTGGGGTCATGCTGTAAACAAGCCTATATGTAATTTCCCTTGCTTTTGGAGTAATCTGCTTGTTGTGAATATTTGAGAAAATTTTGGTATAATCTTTTATGAAATATCTATGTCCTCTTTTAATTCTGAGATGTACCGGAGTTGCTTGTAATTTAACTAAATGCCTGTAGATTGTATGTGTTTTCTTGTGTAGTAATTTTTCATGTCCTTTAATGGCTGAAATACATGTTTTGTAGAACGTTGGGAGAGTGCCAAAATAATGTGAGGATGTATTCCTAATAGGTTTTAAAGAAGGTAGCCTAATTCCAATGTAATAGTGTGCTAAAGGGTGTTTTTCTGGGTGTTGTAGGATTTCACCTACGTGTTTGATCCTAAGTGCTTGTATTTTGGTTGTTATGTCTTGGAGGGCGATACCTCCATCTTTTTTGTCTTGCATGAGTGTAGTATGTTTGATACTGTAGATGGTGCTGCCAAACACAAAGCGTCTAATCTCTTTGTTTATGTTTGTGACAGTTTGACGTGGGGGATCTAGGATTGTGCACAGATATAGTATTTTTGGAATTATATATGTATTAACAATGGTACTTCTACCAAATATGGTAGTTGTTTTGTATTTGTATCTCTGTAACATATCTGTTATTTTCTTCTCTAGATGTTGCCAAGTGTCTTTGTGTGTCTGATTTGGTTGACATGGGAAGACTATTCCGTACACTTTTATAAGATTGTTTGATGTTAAGTCAAATGGAAAATCCGCCTTATTTTTCCATTTGCCTAAGCCCATTATAGTAGATTTTTGGACGTTTAATTTTGCCCCACTCCCTTTGCCGAAAAACGAGAACGTCTCCAAAATGATCCGTACAGATTTTTCAGTGGTCGGAAAGAAAATGGTATCGTCCGCATAAGCACGCAGCTTTTGTTCACCCTTCCCTGGTATGAACGTACCCCTGACATTGTCGTCCTGTCGTATCTTTTCTAGAAGTGGCTCTAGAGCGACAACGTACAGTAAAGGGGACAAGGGACATCCCTGTCTCACTGACCTAGTCAACCTGAAAGAATTGGTTAGGGTATGATTTAATAGAATCCGACTTTCCGGTTTCAAATATAAAATTTTGACCCATGTCCGAAAATAATTTCCCACGTTGCAGTGTGAGAGAGTTTTGTGGAGGTATGAGTGAGATATTCTGTCGAATGCTTTTTCTTGATCTAAAGAGAGAATTG
The DNA here is from genome assembly GCA_014155875.1 of Cepaea nemoralis. Taxonomy (NCBI): domain Eukaryota; kingdom Metazoa; phylum Mollusca; class Gastropoda; order Stylommatophora; family Helicidae; genus Cepaea; species Cepaea nemoralis. Next base: position 468,383 of record JACEFZ010008697.1, read on the forward strand.
AGGACTGGCAGTTTTTCAGATGTGTGTAGTTGATGATGTCCCTTATGAAGTGTGTGTGTTGCTGGATATTCCGGTGTTGTACACTACATTGCTGGTCTTCATGAATGAGAGATGCCATTACTGGTTTCAATTTATTTGTCAAAGTCTTTGTTAAAATCTTGTAGTCTACATTTAAAAGCGAGATAGGTCTGTAACTCTTTAAAAGTGTCTTGTCAGTGTTCTCCTTCGGAATAAGAGTGATGTAAGACGTGTTGAAACTGGATGGGAGTTCATGTTTGTGGAAAGATTCAGAGAATACTGCTAGTAAAAGGGGACCTAGAAGAGGAAAGAAAAACTGATAGAATTCAGCAGTAATACCGTCAGGGCCAGGCGATTTGCCCTTCTGCATTCCATGAACCGCTTGTGTTATATCTGTTAGTGTAATTCAGTATCTAGTGTTAGTTTCTGTTCCTCTGTGAGTTCTTTTGTGATATTCCATAAAGTGTTCTTGCACGTGCGCCTGTGTGTTTTCCTCTGTATAAAGGTTCCTGTAATAATCTTCAAAGGCTAAGGCTATTTGTTGTGGCTCGACTTGTATATTTCCTTCCCTGTAAATCAATAATTGTAGTGACAATGTAGTAGGTTTGTGTCTAAATTAAAGCCATTGATAGATTATTTTTTTTAAAATTATTATAATAAAAAAAATGTAAAATCTTGTTAACAAATTAGTAAAGGCTTTTATCCATATTGTAAAATATACTGTTTAATCTATATCTATATAAGAGGATGTGTGTGTGTGTGTGTGTGTGTGTGTGTAAGTGTGTGTGTGTGTGTGTGTGTGTGTGTGTGTGTAAGTGTGTGTAAGTGTGTGTGTGTGTGTGTGTGTGTGTGTGTGTGTGTGTGTGTGTGTGTGTGTGTGTGTGTGTGTGTGTGTGTGTGTGTGTGTGTGTGTGAATGTATTTGATGTGTTCGATAACGGTCCATCCGATTGAGATGAAATTTTCTACATGTTTTCTTTTCATTCCTGTGCAGCCAAATGTCATAGTTTCTTAGTGTACAATCAGCTATTTACTTACTAAAATTTAATTTTGTAATTATATTACTTAACATAAGAAAAGTTATATAAAGGGACATAACTTTTAGTAGCATTGCTATATCTTATGTTAAGTCAACTGGCTATAGACAGACAGACAGACAGACAGACAGACAGACAGACAGACAGACAGACAGACAGACAGACAGACAGACAGACAGACAGACAGACAGACAGACATTATTACTTCGCTATATAGGTAGAAGAGATCCGATGACAAGACACACCCCTGTCGTACTCCTAACTTTAACTGTTCGTAACTTCCCTCTTTATTTCCCATTTTAATTGCTGCTACTTGGTTCCAGTAATATTCTTTATTATACTTAAATTGTTCCCATTAATGTTGATATCTTCCAACATATAATAATAAATCATGCAATTCAATTGCGCATGCATTTCCCTAGTTGCTTAGATATATGTTTGCATATCCTTTGCAGGACATCGCTGTCAACATCAGAAACTTTGAGCTGATTGTTGATTTCTTGGCAAGATTACGCTCAGTAGTTGCCATTGCTTTCTGAGCGGCCGGCTCACATACCCCGTAAGTTACCGACGCGAATCGAACCACTGCTGATTTTCACCGTAGTCACGTTACTTACGAGAGTATAGGAGATTACGGAGAAAAGTCGCTAACCTCTAGGCCAGGAAGCCGGCCTAGTTGCTTAGAGCATAGTTTAATTAGTTAAAAGATCATAATAACATGATAGTAATGCCTTGATTGATAATTATGTTCAAGCATTCTGAGGAATTACACAATATCTAAAAGAAAAACACTTAGATAAGCAAAAAGTAGGGTACATTTCGGGAGCCTACGTGACGAAGTGGTCAAGACATTTGACTCGGGCTCCGAAGGTTGTGGGTTCGATTCCAGGCCGCGAACTTCAGTTCACGAGTGAATGTTTTAAGAGAATCCTGTGGGTCGTCGCTAGAGCTACGGAGATCGTGCTTTGTGCCACCCTTTCCGCGCTGCGGAAAGAGACCGAACCATATGCAATAGAAACCTAGTGCAATGAAGTCGAGCCTGTCGACTTTTTAACGACCCCTACTATCTGATTAGGGGACATAAACATCTATTATTGTTTCAAGGGAGACTACCAAAAGTAGAGAAAAAACAAAATTTTATTATAGCGACAATAAAAAAGTCAACTTCAAACGTCAACTTTTCTGTTGTTTAAATTAAAAAATCAATTTGTAAGTAAAAAATGTAAATTTCAAGTAAAATGTTTTTATATTTCTTATAAAAAATGTTTCTAATTTTTGGATATTTACATTTTAGAATGAACATTGGCGTTATAAATTTATTTCTTAAATGTTATTTTTATACTTTCAATGTAATAGGTGTTGATGCAATCTGTCATTTCCCCGTATAATGGGGAAAGACCATTTTTTTACTGGCCTCCTAGGGCCACATAAAGTGTACAGGAATTTAACCACACACACCCCCCTATCTTTTCCCCTCTCTTGCTCTTAACATATATAGACAACGTATGTCAAAAGCAATGTCAAACCAAACAGTTACCGTAAGAACACCGTATGACGAGAACACGGAAGAAGATAGTTAGTTAGTTAGTTAGTCGCAGTTCCAACTTCACAGCAACGGGTCTTCCCCATTATGCTCCGTTCCTGTGCCAGTGAATATCACACAAAACGCTCCCCACTGCCCAATGTGAAAAGTGGAAAAGACACGGAAGAAGAACTATCCGCAAATTACATCATTAGAGAACTCCTGTTTGCGGACGACCAAACACTCTTAGTAAAATCAGAAGCTGAATTACAAGACCACATGAATTGTCTCTAAACGAAATGCATATTGCAGTGCTTCCCAATCTTTTCACTTTCGCGGACCGACATACAATTTTCCTTTTGCACCAGGGACCCGATGCGTTCACCAAAAAAAAAAAAATTCTCCTTGTATTCTGGAATTTTATATGATCTCAATATACATTTGAATATAAATACTGCTCCATAATGTTACTGGATAGCGGTGATTTATTTAATGGTGGTCCCATTTTCATGAGTAAAAATTTGTAGAGATTTATAAATCAAAAAAAATTTTCAAATGTCAATCAACACTACATTTAGGTCTTCTTGTAAAGGTGTATATACTCGTATACACCGACAGTAGTGAACACCGATATAAAATAAACATAAAATATATCTTGGAAAACGATACAAAATCTTACTTTTTTCAACGCACATTGCGGACCGGCAAAGAAGGGCTCGCGGACCGGCACCGGTCCGCGGATCACCACTTTGGGAAGCACTGGTATAGGGAACATAACATGAAAATTAGTATAAATAAAACAGAGGTAATGACTTTAACTAAAGAAGAAAAAACAACAACAACAACAATTCACCTAAACGAATACCCGTTGAGACAAGTAAAGAGGTTCACGTACCTAGGAAGTGTTATATCATCAAATGGCAAATCAGAAGACGAGATCGAAAAAAAGATGCAATAAGGCAAACCAACTCACTGGACAAATGGCACCAATACTAAAGAACAAACACGTATCACTAACTACTAAGAAAGCACTTTACAACACAATTTTCCCACCAACTCTATGTTACCATGCCAAACCTGGACAATGACAGAAAAAGAGAAAAGAAAATCGCAACACAAATGAGAATCCTGAGAAGAATACTCAATGTATCAAGACGAGATAAGATAAGAAATGAAGAAATCAGGACCAACGTGGGGGTTAAAGCTGTGCTAGATTTTATAAGAACGCAAGTCAAATGGTTTGGCCATGCAAGTAGGTTACCAACTAACAGTGTACCACAAGAAGCAATGATGTACAGACCAGATGGAAGCATAGGAAGAGGCCGATCACACAAACGATGGACGCAGTGATGGACGCAGCAATCTCCGTAATATACTGCTGACTGGCAGCTATCATAGTGCTGACCGCGACACCGATCATTCACTTGTTTCCAGCAAGGTGAAGATAAAGCATAAGAGAATCTACAGAACAGAAAGAAGACCGCGCATCGACACCAGCGGCACCCGAAACAAAGGGGTCAATAAATTCACCCGGGCTATGGCGGAGGCTCTGCCTGGCCCCACAAATGGAACTGCCACCGAGAGATGGAATCATTTGCGCGACACCATCTATACCACAGCACTATCAACATTTGGCAAGTATCAACCAAAGTCAGCCGACTGGTTTGAAGCACACTCTGAAGAGATGTTCCCAGTCCTGGAGATGAAGAGACACTCATTCTCAGTGTATAAAACAGCACCATCAGAGAAAACATCGCAGGCGCTGCGAACGGCCAGAAATAGAATACAACAGACCGCAAGAAAATGTGCCAACAAATACTGGCTACAGCTCTCTGCACAAATTCAAACTTGTGTAGACATTGGAAATATAAGAGGAATGTACAAGGGCATCAAACAAGATTCTTGAGTTGGTCTGAATCCTGGACCTTGTACTCACGACAAGAAAGAAAGTTGAATTGCTTCCACATGAGAAGTCTGAGGCTTATCCTGGGCATATCGTGGAAAGACCATATAACAAACAAACACGTGCTTGAATGAGCGGATATTACCACAGTGCACTCCCTCCTCAAGCAGAGACGCCTTCGGTGGCTGGACCACGTATCTAGAATGGAGGATGAACGTATTCCCAAAGATCTCCTGTACGGAGAACTAGCCACAGGGAAGAGGCCAACCGGAAGACCCTAAATGCGACACAAGGATGTGTGTAAACAATATATGAAAACCCCGGGAAGTTTAACCCGGTCAACAAATGCCCGCAGAAGTCGGATGTGTCGGCCTAACGGCGCAAGAACGCAGCTCTGCTGTAAACAGGCACAACGCAATCACATCCGAAAAAAAACAAAACGGATGAACGAAGAAGAAGAAGAATATATGAAAACCTTCGGCATAGATCCAGACACGTGGGAGAGAGTTGCAACAGACAGATGCTCCTGGAGAAGAGAAGTACGAAACGGATTGGCGCTCTTTGAGGGCAGTCTGATCCAACAAACTCAGGACAGGGGGCACAGGCATAATATGCCTTGTCACGTACTTCGTTACCTACCTCGTCTTACAGATGCGGAAACTGAAACAGAGATTGTCACTCTTGCACTGGACTCTGCAGTCGCCAGCGGCGCTGAGACGAGCCTCCCCAGCGGCACAACTCTATAGTCCTACAGGACTGAAAGAGGCCTACTACTACTATATGTGAGACCAGAGGGTATTATAACTTCCGAGGAATATATAGCATAATCAATTCTGGTGGAGAGAAAAAAACAGCCAGAGGTAGCAATTATAATAGATATAGAAATGTAAGAAGAACAATGTGAGTTTGTAGAAGGCAAAGGTTCCGTAAATGCTGTATGTACGCTGAGAACATTAATTGAACGTTCTATAGAAGTAAACAAACATCCACGTCTATGCTTTATTGACTACCCAAAGTCTTTCGATTAAGTAATACATGTCAGTATGATAAAGATGCTTGCAGAACTTCAGATCCATGTGAAAGACCTTAGACTTGTAAAAAACGTATATTGGAAACAACAAGCTGCCACAAGGATTGATAATGAAGTAGGTCAATATCAGCCTATTAAGAGAGGTGTGAGACAGGAATGTGTAATGTCTCCAGATCGTTTTTTCCTGTACAGTGAAAATATTTTCAGACATGTAGAAGTTATTAAAGGAGTCATCATTGGAGGACGTAATAATTAGATGTGCGGATGATACAGTATCGATTGTAGACAATGAGCAGGATCTTCAACATTTAGTAGATGCGTTTGTTGCATACAGTGAACAACTGGGGTTAGAATTAAATTGTAAGAAGTGGGTACAATTATCTCGGAACAATCATAACTGCCTTTCAGTTATGTCAGTCTGTAAGTCCCATATATCTGTCGTAGTAATACTTTACTTTATTACTTTAGTGTTGTCCTTGGAGTGAGGGGAATCAACACCCACATTTATTTTAATTCAATATCACTATCCTGGAGATATCCACCAGACTCCGTCCACAACACTCCCTCAGTCTAAAGACACCTTCTTCTCACTCTTACTCACCCCTGGATCATGCCCTCTCTCATTCTTCCCCAACATAACATACTTGACAACTCTAGCTTCAACAAATAAATACAAAAAATTTATTAATGCAAAGAGTATATGTGGGAGAAATGTGTGTGTGTATAATGGGTAGAATGTGTGTCGTATATTCTAAGGTGTATATAGACTCAGATCAGTGTTTCAGCAGCAAAGTCATTCTCATCGTTGTGCTGAGCACACACCAGCACCATGTAATCCGGACAGACAACCTCACCCAGGTGATGCTTCTCCGGTCACGTGACGACTTTCTCCGTTGTCTCTCGAACCATTAGGATGCTTGGACATCCATGTCGAACACTGTCTAGTGCTGTTCTTCAATTTTCTATACTCGGTGAATCTTCTATGCTATTAACTGTTTGTTAACCACAGAATTCTATCACTATTGTTACTGTTACTTGGGAAATCTTAATTGCTCTATTGTCACTGGTTATAACAGATTCCCCATCTCAATAACACAATCTAAATGTTCCAGGTATGTATATAGTTATATGAGGGTTCCTGGTATCTGTGTTATCTATAATGTTCTGACTGTTCAGTGATCAAGCTATCACTTAATAAACACACATATCATTAGCATGTCCTGCTCAGCTGAAGCCAGGTTCCCGCAGACCAACTGGGGTATAAACCCAATTTAAGATGCCTCTCAGAAATCTCTGTCTTCAGTTTGCAAGCCATCATTTTCAATAACTGTGTTTCTAGCTTCACTGTGGAATATCGAAGCACACCCAGATGGAACCTGTAGAATAGAACACCCTGGTGAGAGCAACTCAATTCTGACCTTCATTAGGTGAGTGTAGGCCGATAGCAGCACTCAGCTCTATAACAGAGAACTGTCATACGGCCAAATAGCTCATCACATTATCTGAGTCATGATAAAACACGGAAAGATTAGGTTAGATTAGATTAGGAAAAGGGTAGAAACTCAGCAGAGGCCCTACTGGAAGATCCTACCATTTCACCTTCCTCTCATCCCTCCCCACCATCCTCAATCTCTCTAAATAGTGTCCCACTACATTGGCCTTAACTCCCTGAGTTAAATGATATATCACACAGGCTAGTTTAAACTACACAATTGGCTACTGGTGCCGACGCTCCTATGATACTTTCTATCACCGCACTTCTCATACATTCTATCACTAATCATAATCTAAGCTAAATATGATTAATAGAATTCCATATAGCAATTCTCGTTGCAGATGGAGATTATATAATCACAGACTGAGTCGATGTCCGCCGATATATCTATATCAACAAATTGACATTATAATCTCGCTCTATAACACAACTGAGAATGCCGTTCCTCTCTTCATCAATTCAGAACTTGTGGTCGACTAACTCAACTTTGTTTACCTCAACTAGTTTTAATTCGGAGGCTTGAGTGACGTCACCAAATTGCCTAGACGCTAGACAATCCAGAATCTGGTTTTCTCCCTCTATTTTAGACAGTGTGGAATCACCCCGCTGTCTAGTTTGCTTTCATCTGGGAATCCTTTGCCTCGTACAACAAAATTCCTGTCTGTCTGTGAACCAGGGAATTTTTTCCCACATCACAGAATCCATCCGACGTGTATTCCAACATTTCGTCTACACTTCAAAGGCTAACTACCGCCTGGCAGACGTATGGCGCTATTGTCCGTTTCTCGAACAACCCACATCATAAAGAAATGCTGACAGTGTGCAGACAGTTTTCGCGACTTGTTTATTCCACATTCTCCCACTCATCAAAGGGGTTTGTCGGATTTTGGTAGACGACCTTCACGTCTTTCTGTCAACGATCGAAACATCAAGTTTTTACGTGACAATATCTATATTTTAGTCTCTATGTCTGGATGCCCTGTCTGTCTGTCACCGTGTCTGCTTCTCTCTCTCTCTCTCTCTCTCTCTCTCTCTCTCTCTCTCTCTCTCTCTCTCTCTCTCTCTCTCGCTCTCTCTCTCTCTCTCTCTCTCTCTCTCTCACTCTCACTCTGAGTTTGTCTGTGTGCCTGGTATGATTATCTGTTCTGTGTGACGGTCTGTGCTGTCAGTCGTGTCTGTTCATTATGTCTGTCAGTCAGTCCTGTTTAACCTTGTGACAACACCGGCCTGGTTCTCGGTGGTTGTCGATATATTGTACTTGGGTTCTTAATTAACTTCTGTCTACCCTGTAACTCCATTGACCCCAGGACGGTGCCCGGACGACCCTGCCCATTATGTAGACTGACACTATTCCAAGACACCTACCTGACTATAAGCGAACAATCCTGTAACAGGTGAATCTAGAATCTTTATTAGAGATTCAGACTCAAACAAACAAACCGATAAACCGACAGACAAACATACAGAAATGAAAAGTCAATTGGGTGAGAGTAGTCTGCTTGACATTCTCATCATCCCACACGAGGTATGTCAGTGTAGTATTGGTTGTCAGTGTGTAGACCCAGGTGGTAAGACACATTCACCTGAACATGCATGATGCCTCCTGGAGCCTCGGGACTTGGGCCAAGTAAGATTCAGCAGCCACTAGCCACTTGGCCTTCAGCACCATCTAAAGTCACAGCACACAGCCACAGGTCCACAGCACCCAGCCACGGACCAACTGCAAACAGGCTCTCAGGAATCAGCAAAGGGTCAACAGCAAACAGGCCACTGCAAACAGGCAGCCGCCCTCAGGATACAGCACACAGCCAAGGGCACTCGCCCACAGGAATCCGCAAACAGCACAGCCAAGCAATAGCAATCAGCCAACAGCAACAGCAAAGGGCACTCGCCCACAGCAACAGCAAAGGGGTTCCTGTAAGCAAGAACAGGCAGGTGTACACATCCATCACACCCTTGCACAATACACATTACATCAATATGCATCTACACTAACATCCTATTCATTGTGGTCAGTTCTTCCAGCTCAGTAGCTTTTCAGCCACAAGTCTCATACCTAATAGATAATAGATAAGATGACAGGTTCCATTCATGAGGATGGCAGAAATCCCTACTTCCCATGAAGATCATCAAGTGTTTTTGCCTAAATCATAAGCATATCAGGATACCTCAGGTACGTACTCTAGATAGACAACCACCACTTGAATACATTCCTTTGGCTGCCTAGGAATGGTGTAAAGTCAAACACCCCAACAATCGGGTTCCGATAAAAGTATAGAGACAATAGAAAGTTAGCCCCGCCGGACAATTCATTAAAGGAATTGTGGAGTCTGATAACACTGATGAAATATACACGCGTGTGTGAATGTCTCCCCACCGCTACTCTGGCCCAAGGTTAAATCCCTAGTAGGTGTGAAGATATCTTTCCCCCTTCTGACTAAAAACAGTTAAATAACAACAGGCCTATGTGGCGATAATCACTTCACAGCCTATAGGTGTGGTTTTCGCGCGTCACATGAGGCTGACTGACATCAAATTTGCCAGTTGTCACTAAGTGTTCAACTTGATTTCCCCTCGTTGATAGCGCGCCACATTTTAGAAACTTGTCATGTAACTGACAGAAGCAATGCGATTGGTGTACTGTTTCACACACAAAATGGATTGCTTTACGTAAAGTAAAAAAAAACAAAAAAAAGAAAGACTTGACAGTCAGTTTAAAATTATCGTAGACAATTTCAAATATTGTAAAAAATATGTGTGTTGTATAATATATTTGAGCTTGAAAGATGTAGCTTGTTGTGTTAGTTTATGTTGTGACTTCTGCAGTATGTACCTGACGAGATGCAGCCAAATATACTAAGCAATAAATTGTACAATCTATTGTTTGAGTTTTCATAATAAAAATATATGTCAATATTGTTTTGAATAAAATGGAAATAACATGTTACACTTTAACTAAATATTACAACTCAAGAGAACGAAGAATCCTATACAGAACAGGAAGCAAATTGCTCCTGGTCTTTTTGGTATAGCTATAAATAAAGATTTCAGCATATCACTGGGTAAATATCCACTGCTGTATATATCATTCAACATTTTGGTTAATATATCTACTCCAAATTCTCCCAATACTTCTAATTCTTCTATTGTGATTTCATCTGGCCCAGCTGTTTTTCCTTTCTTCATACGTTTCATAGCGTCAGCGACTTCTTCTTTCAGAATAGGTGGACCTTCTAAGTTACTATCTTCTGTTAATTCTCCCCTTTCTCCTTCATATAATTCTCTTATATACTCATTCCACCTCTTCATTATAGCATCTTCCTCTAATATTATCTTTCCTGTTTTTGATTTCAAACACCCTGTATTTATTCTTATTTTTCTTCCTGTAAGCTCACTGATTTGTCTGTGCATATTTTTTGTATCTTTAATGGAATTTAATTCAATTTTTTTGCATTGCTCGTTTAACCAACTTTCTTTAGCCTTCCCACATTTATCTTTTATTTCTTTATTTATCTTAGCGTATTCTTGTTTGTCATTTTTACTCTGTTTTCTTTTGTCCATCAGTTTTAAGATATCTTCATTCATCCATTTTTTCTTAGCTATTTTGCCTCTCTCCGGTAATACTTCTTTGCTAGTTTGATGAATGGAGTCCCTTAACATTTCCCATTGTTCATCTATACTCTGTATTTTAGTTATTGCATTGTACCTATTTTTCACAGTCACTCTGTATTGTTCTTGCATTTCTTTATCTATTTTCAGAACCTCTTTATTAAGTTTCATGTTCTTAACCATTTTTTCCCTCTCTTTAATCTTACTTTTATTTGTCCACATAGTGGTACATGATCACTATTACAGTCAGCACCAGACATTGTCTTTACATTAATTAAAGCATTTCTAAATCTTTTATTAATTAGTATGTAGTCAATTTGGTTGCGTGTTTTCTTATCAGGGCTTATCCATGTGTACAGTCGTCTTTTATGGTGTTTAAACCATGTGTTTCCAATTATCATCTCATTGATATTTGCCCATTCTATTAGCTTTTCCCCTCTTTCATTTCTTGTACCTAAACCATAATTCCCCACTACATCCTCCATTTTTCCCTTTCCTACATTTGCATTAAAATCACCAAGTATTATTTTTATTTCTTGTGATCCAATTTGAGCCATCGCCATTTCTATTTCGTCGTAAAAGTGTTGTATTTCTTCATCACTACTGCTTGCTGTTGGTGCATATACTTGTATAATATTTATGTCTATTGGTTTGCCTTTGATTTTTACCATAATAACTCTATCTGAAATACACCAGTATCCATTAATTGACTTGGCTGTTTTTTCGTCTAATATTATTCCTACACCTTTTTCATGTGTATCCCCTCCAGAATAGATTATTGTATGATTGTCAGCTATAATTTTGCCCGATCCCTTCCATCTCATCTCACTAACGCCTAGTATATTCATTTTCATGCTATCCATCTCTCCTAGAACATTGGTCAACTTTCCTAGCTCATTTAATGTCCTAACATTCCATGTTCCTACTCTAAATTTATTTATTTTAGTTATGATTTTGCCATCAGTAGCTGGATGACGGTCTGGTGTCACCTGTGGCTCATGACTGTCCCTACCGGACGAGGATGCCCTAAGACAGCCATTAACGTCCTTCACTAACTTTGATTTATGTTTTGCCATGAAGTCTTGGGAAGATAATGTGGTGGTTTCCCCTTGCCTTCCACATCCACATGGTGGTCTTTTACCTCTGCCTTTGACAGCCATTTCCGACTGTAAGGACAAGTGAGTGCCCTGCCCTGCTCAGCTGCAGAGTTGTCCACTTATTCCGGTGGATACTCGGTCCCCAGAGCTGTGTTAGCCACACCGTAGTGTGTTTCCATCCTCTACCGCGGGGAGGTGCAGTTGGGATTTTCCCTTCATAAAGTTATGGTCTCTGACCAAAACTCTCCAGTACATTTTAGAGGACAAAAAGTTTCATAAAGTTTCTTAATTTGGGTACAATTTTTTTTCTTAACTTTGTCGACATAGTTCTTACTTTTCCATAGCTATTTCTTAGTTTGGCTGACAGATTTTTCTAGTTTTTTATCACTTTGGACGACAAGTTTATAAGTTTGATTGACATATGTCTTTACTAGGTCAATATTTTTTCACATTCGGTTAACAAAGTTTCGTACTTTTCATGAGTTTGGGCGTGATATTTATAACTTTGGTCAACATTTTAGTTGTGTTGGCTAATATTTTTCCTAGATTTTTATAAGTTTGGTCGAGCTATTTCTGTACTTGGCCAACATTTTTCGCATTTGGCTAACACATTTTCGTAGTTTTCATAAGTTTGAACAATGTATGTCGCTACTTGGTCAATATCTTTCCGTATTTGGTTAGCAAAGTTTCGTACTTTTCATAAGCTTGAACGATGTATTTCGTTACTTGGTCAATATTTTTTTCCATTTGACTACCACATTTTCCTACTTGACCTAGATTTTTTCCCATTTCGCAAACAGATTTTCATACTTTTCATAAATTTGGCCGAGATCTGTATAAGTGTGGTTGATATATTTCTTTACTTGGTCAGTTTCTTTCCGTATTTTGTTAGCAAAGTTTCCTAGTTTTCATACATTTGACTGAGATATTTCTGTATTTGTCATAACTTTTCCCCCGACTTTGTTCATGTCTGTATCAAATATCTCTGTACATGTCTGTATGTGTCTCTGTTCATCCCTCTCCGTCAAGAAAAAAGACAACGTCATGAAAACAAACTACTTTAAAAAATCAACAAACAAACAAAACACTTGGTTTCAATATTTTATCAGCAAAGTATGTGGGATGTGTTCACAACATATTCAACAAAACAGTTTAGTGATATCAGTGTCATAAGAAAAAAAAATAATCTTTGACAAACATGGTTACTGAACTTTTTGATTCAATACAAGTTGATTCTGGTTTAGTGATCTTCATTCTTGGGTATACAGTTGTCTGAGTAGTCCTATATGTCTCCGGGTTCTGATCATACATCTGACTATCAAACAACACTGTTGTTGTCGAGGTCGTCACACATACATTATTTGTTTAGGATCCAGAATAAAGACATGGATGAGAGTTGAAGCATCATACCAAGGTATCTGAATACTTTTTTTTATGAATTTTTATGAAAATTTACTTCTCATACCAATACCACCCGGTAGCGGTGGTCGTCACTTTTTTCTAATACTACCACTTGATTGGGTAGCATGATTGATAGGTCCTTGCAGTACGCCTTAAGGGCTGCCAAACTGTCCCTATCATTTGGTTGGATATCGTCTGCTACTATGAGTGCATGTGGCTATGTTGGCAGGTCCTTATATTGGGTATCTAAGGGTGTCGTCCTTTCTCGTGATGTCTGGTGATGTGTTCGTATGTAACGTTGTAGGTCCGAATTGTACAACTTATCACGTAACTGACAGGTATATATTTCATCATTATGGATGGTCCCACCGTGGCGGGTAAGCTTATCACTGAAGTCACAACTGGCACAGTGGTGACAGTCTGGTACTTGCGTTACACTACGACGATGGCGTAACTATACATGTGGTGGTGTTCTCTGATGTGGTGTTTTTTTCGTCGCCGTTGTGGGAATTGCCTCTGGTGTATCCATAGGTGCATGATGCTGTGTTTGTATGTGTCTTTGTAGACTGCATTTTCTGTTGAAAAGTTGACCACAGATATGACATAAGTGTGGTTGATCCTCATGGATGTGAATGATCCGAATGTGGCGATTAAGGTTATACTTATAACAATAGGCTTTGTCGCACACTGAACACATGAAAGTAGCTTTGGTGGCCATATTGATAAACGTGCTGGTATATGAATAAGTCACACAACTGTCAAGTTTTCACTTGTTGTTTTTTTTACAAGCCCAAAATGTTATGATGTAAGCAAGGCGAAGACTTATACACAACAATATATGTTTCACTGTTTTATAAAAAAATCAGATGCCGACGCCACGAACAATGCTAAGCGACTCACACCAGGCTGAATCACAAATAACTCTGTAGCGAAGGTTAACCAAGTCAGCACGTGAACAATATCTGATGTAGAGCGACTGAGCTCACAAGAGACGCCGTCTATTTTATACACTGGTTGTGCACACGACACTACATAGCTGACGTGGCGGTTTTGTAGACACCGCCAGGCTTTTCTCACGCAACCGCCCGCCCGCCTTTATGTGACCGATGACTCACGCTACCGACCGCCCACTTAATGACTTTTGCATATGGCGCTGATGACGTAGGGGTTTTCTCGGACATCCGCGTTCGTTAACAAGAAGGGTATGCGCTTTGTGTAGTTTATTTTTTGTGATATTCATGTGGGCAAGGAAGAGGATATGCGTGTGTGTCACTGTTCATGTCTGTATGTACAAGTGTGTATGTGTCTTTGTTCTTGTTTGTATGTGTGTGTGTGGTTGTCTTTATATTTGTGCGTGTGTACTTCTGTGTATGTGTGTATCAAGTGTTTGCTTCTTTGTGTGTGTGTGTGTGTTTGCACTCGTGATGTCTGTATGTACAAGTGTGTATGTGTGTGTGTTTATGTCTGTATGTACAAAGTGTGTATGTGTCTGTCTTTGTGTGTCTGCACTCGTCTGTATGTAGAAGTGTATGTGTACTTGTCTGTAGGTGTGTTTGTGTTCCTCTGTCTGTACTTGTATGTCTGTACGTGTGATGTCTGTGTGTACAAGTGTGTCTTTGTTTTGTTTTTTTATGTCTCTGTACTTGTGTATGTCTGTCCTTGTGTGTGGTTGGTTATCTTTGTATTTGTGTGTGTACTTGTGTGTATTTGTGTATCACGTGTTTGCTTCTTTGTGTGTGTGTGTCTGCACTCGTGATTTCTGTATGTACAAGTGTGTATGTGTGTGTGTGACTGTTAATGTCTGTATGTACAAGTGTGTATCTGTCTGTCTTTGTGTGCCTGCACTCGTCTGTATGTAGAAGTGTATGTGTACTTGTCTGTACGTGTGTTTGTGTTCCTGTGTCTGTGTCTGTACTTGTATGTCTGTACGTGTGATGTCTGTGTGTACAAGTGTATATGTGTCTGTCTTTGCGTGTATGTGTGGTTGTGTCTGTACTTGGGTGGGTTTGTTTGTTTGTACGTGTGTGTGGTTGTCTTTGTGTTTGTACGTGTGTACCAGTGTGTACTTGATTGTCTTTGTATGTGTGTATCAAGTGTTTCCTTCTTTGTGTGTGTCTGCGCTTGTGATGTCTGTATGTACAAGTGTGTGTGTGTGTGTGTGTGTGTGTGTGTGTGTGTGTGTGTGTGTGTGACTATTCATGTCTGTATGTGTGATGTCTCTGTACTTGTGTGTGCGTGTGTGTGTGTGTCTTTGTGTTTATGTGTCTGTGTACTATCATTACTATGATGATTACCGCATTCATATCACTGCCAAGATTTTACTGGTAACATCTCAAGACGCCACAGAGGAACCTCCTCACATGCTACTATTAATATTCATGTTGACATTTTTCCATACGCGCCCGCTGACGAAACGTGTGTGGTGGTTTTCTGACGCAACCGCCCGCGCCCGCTGACGAAACGTGTGTGATGTTTTCTCATGCAACCGCCCGCCCCCGCGTCCGACTGTGTGTGTCTGTACGTATGTGTGTGTGTGTGTGTCTGCAAACGTGATGTCTGTATGTACAAGTGTATCAAGTATTTGCTTCTTTGTGTTCATGTCTGCCTGTGTTACAAGTGTATGTGTGGTTGTGTCTGTCCTTGTGATGACCATGTCTGTATGTATGTGTCTTCTTGTTTATGCGCATGTGTATATGTCTGTTATTGACAATGAACCCTCGTGACAGCATTGAGGCTACCCTCGTCGAACTGGAGACGAATACCATGAACTATTGTGGCGATTTCCTAGACTAGCACTCCAACCAACTCATACGTGTATGGGTCATTCTTTCAGAGAGGTTGTCGACATCCATCTGGGAGATGTGATGCGAACTGTATTGACAACAGACACCGACAACCCCTACCGTCACCGGTGATGGTAAGGTGGAGTCCTCCAAACATCACCCCACCCACTCAGAATTAGGTCACCATCCCCTCAATATATTATTAATCCCAGTCCACCCCACCAGACTCCTACGACCATCTTTACTTTTTCAAATGATAGTGAATACGAACCTCTACATAACACTAATACCACACCTCTATCAACTAATGACAATAAACCACTACGACCCTCTTTACATTTTTCAGATGATAGTGAATGCGACCCTCTACATAACACTACTACCCACCTCTTATCAATACTCATTACGTTTAAGATTTATGATCACCCCATATACTATTTCCACTATAGTCCTATATTCACATGTAGTACGCCCCTCACAGAAAAGAGAAGTAGACAAGATTTAAAAGGTACCGAACGGGGTTCAAACCTACCACATCCATATGCCGGCTCACTGCACGACCACTTCGACCCATCACAAACTAGACACTTTTTACTATAGTACAAGTACACATCCACTTCAAAACAACCCTCTCACATTACCATACACAACAACGCCTACACCCAGATTTTTAAAAAACACACACATCTTTCTCTCCACAACCTCACGATTCCATTTTTTTCTCTCCATCAACATATCACCGACTTTCACCGACCCAGATATATTTCTCACACACCCACCATTTCGCCGCATGACCCAGATATTTTGTCACCGACCCAGAATTTCATCGTTCCTACGATTTCCGACCCAGATTTTCGAGATGTTCAACCTCAACATCACCAGCAGCATGATTTGCCTAATCCTGAGCTTCATTCGGATCGTCTCCTTAACATAATCTAGTACTGTCATCCCTCAAAGAAAGGCAGGGACAGTCCATAGCATTTTCCACCATCCAGGGTGGCTTCCATAGTTGCAGGGCCGACAAATAGCGCCCTGGTGCTGGGCTCACCGAGGGAATCGTCACGTCCTGCTCATGGCTGCTTTAATTCCTTCAATATACTGGGCATTTCGTTCGCCCCGGGCCGTACCCGCACAAACCAGACTGGTCTGCAGTTGGTATCCACTCAGCGAGTTTCGATTCGGATATGTGCTTGTGGTTGTGCCCGTCAGAACAGTTCCAGACACGTCGGAAATTCGGAAAACTACCTAGTCAGAGCTGTTCCGAACAAGAGCGGCATTCGGAAACTAGGTAGCTGTTCCTAGCACGAGGGAAGACTAGTTAGAGCTTTTCCGGCCACGAAAGGCATTTCACTCGGACTTAATTGCGTAGTGTTAATTTTTATTTTGCCACCCGTAGGCTGGCACTTTCCGTCTTCGGCGGGCATTTTTAATGAGGTTAGCCTTCCTCGGGTTTCTAGGCAAGTTAGACTCTTATTTCGACTTCCACTTGCTTCGGGCTGCCACGTAATGGATTCGCTAGCCAAGCGTTCCATTTCGTGTCAACGAGACAATCTTTTACCTTTGACTACACTCATTCCATGGGTACGGTTACAGACTTTCATCGGAACGTGCGACCGAGGTGTTTTTCCACCTTCTAGTAGTCGCTCACGAGGTAGGCTACATGTGCTGCCGGTTCAGCACCTTACCTCCGTAAGTCTGTGGGCGAGAAACGGCCAGGCCCTCTCATCCGGGGATCCCTCATATCCCCCAGCTAAGAGCCTTTAATCAAGTATCTGCACCAAGCATTAGCGTGCTCTGCACCTCACCTCAATTTTCATGTAGGTAAGTCGGCTCGGCTCTCACATCTGAAGGTTTATGGCTTTGAGACGTTCAGCCATATCCCTCGGCTGAGAGCCTTAGAGGTTGTGTCCGGACTGAGATTATTGGCATCGTTCGCTTGATTTAGACTGCTATCCTCAGTCTACCTGCAGAGCAGCAGGTTGTGTCTCTCTTAGCCTGGTCCCTATCCCAAGAGCTATCCAATATGTAAATTGATATATATTGGAAGTCCGCAGTTTGAACAATATAAAGGTGAATCCTGTTTATCTCTTCTCGGTGATTCAGCCACTCCATGATGTCAAAGTCTCACATGGAGTAGGTATGGACATAAAGATATAAGGGATTTATAGAAGGGATATAACCCCAATATAAGGGAAGTAAAACCATTCGAATGCTCAAACAATCTAGAGCCTTCGAGAAGGATAGGTCAGTTTGCCTACAGCTCCGTGGACACAGGTGGAACCCGCCTACCGCGTGCCAGGACCTGTTCCACGAGAAGCTCGAAGAGAGTTACACCCCGTGTCCGACCGAGACACGTTAGAGGGCAGACGGCGACTGGACACCGAACACGAAGCAGGGTCTAGCTTAAGGGGGACTTGATAGATAGAAACCAAGTGTATTTAAGGATTGTTGATTGTTGATAGAGTTTGTCGTGATGATTATGTGTATGATTGCTTTGTTATGAACTCATGTGATATTGTAAAGATTGTAACTGGCTGCGAAACCCATTCTTCGCCAGGATTACTGTGAATAAATTATATCAGATAGTATCAGAATGGAGTTTGTTGCCTGTCTGAACCCGAGTTTCATTTCCCTAGGTCTCTAGGACGTTGACAGGCTATTTGGGGGCTCGAAGCCGGTTTTGGCAAGCTCAAGACGATTACATTCTATTCTCGAATTTCTCGACAGCTCTTGGTTTAGCCAAGTAAAGTATATTAACATTCATACACGACAAAGTCTTAAGCTTACAGCGACTATCTTCTCATCTGTTCATAAACTATCGTAGTCCCTCTAGAAAGTTACTTAGAAACCATGTTTATAAAATTTAACATTGACATGACTGGACAATAACTGTGACAAAATACTAATCTTTTTCATTCCAACAACAGATTGTTCCGCGAAAAATTGTGTGCATGTAAATCGTTCTCCAGCAGGAGCGAAAGAACCGGAGAACCAAACAACAACACTACAGCAAAGAAACCAGTAAATCAGATAAGTCCCATAGGTTTCATGCTTATTGTAGCCCTAAACGATACTTATATTTTTTCATTGATGTAACATTTTTCTATTTATTGCAATTTATTATATACATGCAAATTTCATGACCATTTGAATTTATTATATAGAAGGTGTATATGTAAACATTAAGGGACATAACCAATTTTTGTACACCCAAACTATTTCCAAAGGGATTTAATTTCTTTAAAAATTCAAAATTAGCTAAATTTACAAAATGTCAACACTGGAACAGTGTATTGAGTTAGGACTTAAATTAGGTTATACTGCCGATAAACTGTCAGAATGGGCGCAAAAAACGCATTCAGAAAACATAGCGAGAGAAGATAGGGCAGCGGAAAGAGAACAGAAACGACTGCAAATGGAAGCTAAAGATAAAAAGATGCAAAGGGAGGCTGAAGAGAAAAAGACGCAAATAGAGGCTGAAGAGAAAAAGCTGCAAAGGGAGGCTGAAAAGAAAAAGATGCAAATAGAGGCTGGAGAGAAAAAGCTGCAAAGGGAGGCTGAAGATAAAAAGATGCAAATGGAAGCAGAAAATAAAAGAATGGAGCTCGAAGCTGCTAACAAACAAGCAGAGAATAAAAAACTAGAAATCGAGGCTGCTAGCAAACAAGCTCAATTAAACGCAGAAACAAAAAAGTTAGAATTAGAATTAGCTTTGAAACAAAAGGAAATCGAAACGCAAACACAATTAAAAGTTAAACAAATGGAGATTAACTCAAACATGGAAATTTCGGTAAATAAATTAAGGAGTAAAGAAGAGGAGCAAAAATACAACAAATATAAAGGCTTAGTCAAACCTTTCTGTTCCGGAGATTCGATAAGTGCATATTTAGAGAACTTCGAGTGTTCAATGGCATATCATAGCATTTCAAAAGTCGATTGGGCATTTATCCTAATGAGAAACTTAGCATTAGAACCCTTAAAAGTGATTGAAACAATTCCACAAGACATGAGGAAAGATTACGACTATTTAAAACAGAGAATATTGCAACATTTTTCATTAGACACAGCAGGTTATCAACTGCAGTTTTCAAAATTATCACCATCACCCAACCAAACGTTCATAGACTACGTGTCTACAGTCCAAGATATTTGCACTAAATGGATTACCTCAGCGAAGACAAACAGCTATGATAAACTAAAAGAGCTAACAATAATTGACAAGATTGTGAACACAATACCCTCTCCTTTCTCTAAATTGCTAAGACAAAGTGATTGTAAGACTATTCAAAAAGTCGAACAGAAAGGAAGGGCTTATTTCACAGCGAGCGTGACATTTTTCAATTGAACACTAGTCAGAATGAAACAGCAGCTGTCACAAACACCAAATATTCTAAACCAAGTGATAATAAGTTCAAACAACGCTCTAAATTCACCAAACCAGTCCTCTGTCAATATTGTCATTTAACTCATGAACAGTATGCTATATGTGATAAAGCACCAACCTATCCACACCACCTCCAAATGATGGTGGAAAAACAAAGGAACAAAAGAAATGCCTATAAAAGAGCGGTTAACTGTTTTTTTTTGTTCAGCGTACGGCCACTATAGTGGACGTTGTGATGGCCGCAAGATGATGAAACAGGCCAATGCAGCATTAATAGATACATCTACGGATGAAGAAATCGAAGAACTGAACTAGTGTCACAGCAAGAATGAAAGTGAGAATGAATCAGGGAATGCTTTAGAAGTCATTAATACCATCAATAATAACACCTGCAACACATGTAAAAAGTTCCAGTTGGATACCACCCTGGAGTGTGGCCATACAATTTGTATTTCCAACGAAATAGCCAACGTCTTAAAGACGTCAAAAGGCAAGTTAAGATTTGTAAAGGGTTTTGTAAATAACAAACTATGTACAATCATGCGTGATAGCGGAGCGACTCTGGTTGGAATTAAAAGGACTTTAATTAATGACAGAAACTACACACACGACTATGTGACATGTCGCACATTCGCAGGTACCATCGAAAGATACCCCCTGGCACTGGCCGAAATTCAAACACCTTTTGTGTCAGGACAAGTGCTGTGCGCGGTGTTAGAAAATCCGTGCGCAGATATTATTCTCGGGAATCTTCCCAACATAAAATCCTGTTCTGAAGAAGATATCAAAGAATGGGAACGAAAAAACTGCATTCAAACATCAAGCAGTGATCCCAGAACGAAAGAACACAATTGTATGTCTCAAACTGCCAAAAGCTTAAGGGAGACCACCAATGACAGAATTCCAAACGAATTCACAGAGGTGCACAACACAGGGGCGGTTGAATCTTTCAATGACACCATCAGCATACAACCTCGAATTGAGGATGCCATCAAAAAGCAAAATTGTGAACCTGTAAATGTGCAACAACAGACAGAATACGCCAATGTAGTGACCAGACAAATGACTCACAAGACTCGACAAACGACTCAGATAAGCCACATGATCAACCAGACACAGATAACAGGGGATACTAACCGGACTAACAGAAACGACATTGACAAGAACAACAATGACAATTCTACTTTAGCGACACATTCTCTTGACAACGAAACCGACGAAGTCAACGACACAATAGCAACAACTTTTCTTAACCACAACGAACAGCTTGACGAGTCATTACAAACCGACTCGACTCTGTCAAATTACTCTCAACCGAAACCATATTATGCCAGGAACAACAATGACAGAAGCACAGCAACGACAGTACTTCTTAACGACATTACTACACATGACAATGAAGACGACTTCACATAACGGACAGTTTCTCGTGAGACAAAAACGCAGTTACCAAACCAACAACTGAGAGAACTCATAATTCCCAACTCTATGAGTTGAAACAATTTGTTTCTTTCGAAACAAGAAACAGTTACGTGATTAATTCCAGGAAACATAACCAAGAAATACAAGGACATCCAAGGGACACTACTAGTGACAAAGAAATATTATTAACAAACAAGTGTCATCATATGTGTTCATCGCAAATTTATCATCGATCAATGACACATAAGATAAAAATAGAAATAACTCATAAGTCTGCAGAAAGTTATGCAGATACAGAAATAACATCATCAAACATCAATCATGCAAGTAAACAGTATGCAAAATAAACAAACACAAACAATTGACTTCTCACAAAATCAAAGTCAGAAACGATTGCATAAAAACAAACTGCTTTATTGCATGAACAAAAACAGCAAACGATGCGGGTCTAAATCCATCAGCACAAAGACTACCATTTTCAACTCACCATCTACCAGTTTAGCAGACAAATACAGTAATTTCCTTGAAAACACTCCTCAACCAACAAGAGTAAACAATCAGTTTCACCAAACAGTAGAATGAACAGAGACAAATTACTGACACTCTTGCTACTTTTGCTGTTAACGCAACTTGCAACAACACGACCTACCTTTCAAAATATATCTTTCACCACTATCTGGATAACAAACACATTTTCCATCATAATTACCATCTCAGTCATATATCAGTCAACATTGCGCCATATTGAAAGAGGGAAAACCATGGTACAGTTCATTAACTCCTACTGGTGCAACATTTTCCATATAACTCTGATATATGCTCATTGTAAATTCATTTTCACTCTTACATTATTTTAACTTATTATTACATCAATACCCATACAATTATGTATTATTTGGAATTGTAAGAGTATCAGTTTAGAGAATACAATTTGCAAATTGAAATCTATTTTTTCCAGTCCACCCATACTCAGATTACCAAACATAGATTTACCATTTATATTAACTACAGATTCAAGTGCTATCGCGATCGGAGGATGTCTGATGCAAGAATATGAAGGCGTGAAACATCCAATCCTGTATGTCAGCCGTAAATTGAAAGCGGCGGAAACCAGATATTCCACAGCTGAGTTGGAAGCCTTAAGTTTGGTTTTCTGTGTTCTTCGATTATCTAAGTTCCTTTTAGGCACCCACTTCGTTGTCTTGACAGATAATGCGCCACTGTTGGTCATTAAAGAAGGCAAACCAAAGAACCATAGATTGGCAAGATGGTGCCTTTTGCTACAGGATTTCGATTTTGAACTCCATCATATTAAAGGCACAGATAATTTAATTGCCGACATTCTTTCAAGATTACCCAATGCACCAGCAGATTAGCACTATTTACGTTCATTAGTCGCCATATAATAAGCTGTGATATTTTATTCTGTTGCATAAAATTCAGTGTACCTCTACACTTATTGTAGAACTACAGAAATGTCGACAGCCTATTCAATACGCTACTTATAGCGATTACAAACATGAAACGTTAGATAACTCAAACTTTTAGAACCACTAAGTTGTATTACGCCACATTGGCAATTAGCAGTGCAGCAGAAACAATCCGAACTGTGCACATTAAGAGTTGCGAATTTATTTCATCAACCACAGAACATAAAGTTACCATGTGAATATTAAGAACTTTACATACGAGTGAATTTAATGGACTTCGCCAACTAACGGAACAGAACATCGCACATAACCGCAACGATATATTATGACTATTACAACATGTGAGAGACAATAACACAGAAATGTGACACCAATACGTTACCTATGAACTGTAACATCATTTGAAAAACACACGGACAAAGAACGACGACACACGGATCGTCGATGGATTTAATTAGTTAGTTAAATATGTATTACATTGTTGCGTTACTATATACATGTGAACATGTCAATTTTTCACTTTCTATCATAATATGCCATAAACATTTTCATTCATGTTTAAAATCTTCTTCCAAAAACTGTTTCAATTTAACTTATAAACCATTTGTTATCACCAGTACAAATAGTACTTGGCGCTTTAAATATAAAATATCGCCTAAGTTGTTCTTGTTCTAAGGGTGACAACATTTACCTCAACTTAATTTGTATATTTTAACAAAATACTATGTTGAATGAAAGGTGTACGAATCAGAGAGTAAATGAATTAAACGAGAGAGCGGTATACTGAGCTTACCTGGGTGGGTACCGTCCAAAAAGAGAAACCTGGACCAATGCAGCAGTCTTTGCCCAAGATGTCTATGAAGGTTTCCACTCAGGCACTGAAACCGTTGCTGCAGCGATTGATCTTGAGGACGCATACAACAGAGTACCACTGGTTTTTTTAATGTTTCAGCTTCTTGAACTAAACGTAAGTCCATTCCTCCTTAGTTGGATCGCTGCAGCCCTCTTCCAACGGAAAGTAGTTTTTAGATGTGGCAGTTGGACTTCGGAACCAACAACAATATATCCTGGCCTACCACAGGGATCACCATTATCTCCGGTACTGTTCAACGCCTACACAGTGAGAATCACCAGTGAGCAGATCACTGGACCTGGCAGGACATTGTCATATGCCGATGATGTGTTAGTGTATCGTCAGGGTAAGGATAGAGAGGAGGTTGCTGTGGAACTACAAACCGAACTCAATCTCATAAGTACTTGGTGTGATGAAGCTGGGGCAATGGTCACCCCAACAAAGGCAACAGTGACTTGGTTCTCGTTGAATAATCATATTGTCAACGATCCAACACCAACTGTAATGCTGTGTTCAGAGACGGTGGAAAGAATGCAGGCAATGAATTACCTGGGGATACGGTTTGATCGAAGCCTTGCTTATAATGTGCACATAGACCAGGTGATAACAAAGGCCAAGCGGGGTTTGGCAGCGATGCGGGTGATGGCAGCAGCAAACTGTGAGCAGCGCCATCTATGTCTTCTGTATGAGGGGCTGGTCATGTCTGTTTTGGAGTATGCAATGGCAATCCTGACTCTCAGCCATAAGCAGATAGAACGGATGGAAAGGATACAGAATGAAGCTATGCGCATTATTCTTGGATGTACAAGAGATACAGTGTACAGGGCGATGCGCTACCTTCTTGATTTTCCAACCATTGAAGAGAGAATACAAGTTTGCAGGGCACGCGCCTACCTCAGAATTAACGCAAACACACAACATCCACTGCATAATGAAATTAGGAAGGTGAAGGGCAGCAGGTTAAAAAGAGGACGGTCGTGGATGGGTCAAGCCGAAGACATTCTTCAACAGGTGTGTTCACTTGAGGACTTAGAACCTGGCGAGGAGTGGGTGCAAGTGCCAACAGACTTCTGCACATCCTTTTCAGTTTGCATCCAACTAGATAGAAAATGCAGACAAGAAAATCCGGCTGCTGTTGAGGCTGAAGTACAAGCGTTGATTTTCGAGAATTCGCTAGACGGTGACGCGGTCATCTACACAGTTGGGTCGGTCGTCCGACATGTGAGAAGCTCATGGGCCTTTACAGCTCGGGCCGGAGGGAGAATTGTGAAGGAGGACTCTGGTGCTTTCACTGAAACCACAAGTAGCCTGACCATGGAAGTCATGGCAGTAAGTAAAGCAATAACATGGCTCGAGACACAGACATTCACTAGGGCTTGTTTCCTTAGCGACTCAATTAACATGATCAAGAGGATAGAGGAGGGGTCGATCCGAAGAGAATGGTTGCTGCCTCTTAAGCGGTCTCGGCTGGCAAAGATTAGTTTCATCTTCGTGCCAGGGCATGCGGGAGTACAAGGAGATGAGCGGGCTGACAAGCTCGCAGGTGAGGCTACTGTGGAGGGCGGACGCACCATGGACCAGGCTGACATTCTGAATGCTCTACGAGAAGTGAGACTTTTGCGAGAACCAAGTGATGACTGTGAATCTACAACAATGGCCAGACTGCGAGCGCAGCAACTTAAAAGAGGGGTGGCCAAACAAGAACACTACGCAGGAAGCCAAAGAAGATTGATAAACCAACATAGAACTGGCGTCGTTAGCCGCTACACGCTGCGGGATTTGCTGAGGAGGGGATCCGAGCACTTATGGACTGAATGGTTCGATGTGCAACGAGGATGATCTGTCGACTAACTAACTAACTATATGTTAATACAAAGAAGATGGAGATCAAGCATAACATCTGCACAAAAACCTACAAAGTGCAGACTGTGATACAGATTATCAGTTATTAGAAGCAGATCTAAAATTAAACCTCAAAAACCCGAGGACCAAGATCACTTCGTTTTGATCTCACAAAAATACCAGGTGCGTACAACGTAGAACTGAGGAGTCGTTTTGGGGTCTTGATGTCTATACAAGAGGAAATGAAACATGATGAACTGGTTTAATTCCGACCAAGAAAAGGCAACAATAGCCATGGATTACATCAGACTCGTTAGAATTAATAAAACAGCGAAGGAAACTCAAACAGAAATGAAGTGAATCAATTAAAAGCAAGATGAAGTATAAATCTTTAACTCGCGAAATAAGAAAGAACAGAAGAAAGGGCAAACACCAATATATACAAGATTGTTTTTCCAAAACAGAGCAATATCATAAGACTGGAAGGGATTACGAAATGTTCAAAGAAATGAAGTTATTAACACGAAATGTTCAAACTCAATTAAATGTTATCTGTGACAAGTTAGGAAATACCTTAACAGAATCTAAATAAATTGTAGAAATGTGGCAAGAATACTGCAGTGGAATGGATGATATGAGTGGCAGTGAGGATATGAATGAGTTACGTGAACCAATGACAGCAGAGACAGAACCTGAAACCTCATTAGATTAAATTTCTTGGGCAATAAAGAACATGAAGAATGGCAACTCACCTTTATGTGATGAGATACCAGCTGAACTAATTAAACCAGGGCGAGAAGAGCGCATACAAATCTATCACGCATTATGTAAAAGGACACGAACATATGGTATATGGCCAAAAGATTGGAAGAGAACTATCTTCATTCCAATACCAAAAAAGGGCAACTTGACATTATGCACCAACTAGAGAACTGTTGTCCTAATCAGTCATGCAAGTAAAATTCTGCTAAAAATCATAATGCGTTGCCAGTTGTGGGTTGTGCTTGATCTTTGAATCTCAAATCCCGTAACAAACAAATAAATCAATTTGATTATTGCTCGCTGGACTTTAGGCGGCCTGGTGTGCCTTGTCAGTGAGAAGGCATGATCATTCGGGCCACATCGAATGAAGGATCTCAGTCGCGGCGATCGGACAAATTTTGAGCTTTAACCTAGGATGGGTGACGTTGTGATATTCTAGTGTAAAAATTTGGTTGCGTCTAAGTATAGCGTGTGCCGCGTAGTCTGGTGGTTACACACCTGCGTCACACGTCAGTGATCCTGGGTTTGTTTCCGGGTCCGGGCAAGGACATGCACTGATGATGAGCTCAAACGAGAGCGAAACTCGAGTCTTGTGCTTTCATATTGGCGTGAACAAGACCTTAGCTTCGTACCAGGATAATATCAGCGTTGCCAGTTGTGGGTTGTGCTCGATCTTTAAAGCTTAAATCCCGTAACTTAAATCCCGTAACAAACAAATAAATCAATAATGGGAAGACTTTGTAAGAAAATGGAAGAAGAAATTAATGTAGTTCAAGCTGGACTTACACAAGGAAGAGGAACAAGAGATCACATACTCAACATGCGTTTAATAATTGAGATGTTTAATATCAACCATATTCTCATGTTTTGTGGATTATTCAAAGGCATTTTACTGTGTACAACATCAGAAACTTTGGGAAATCATGACGAATATGGGCTTTCCGTCACATTTAATACAACTAATAAAAATTCTCTATCTAGACCAACAAGCAGCTGTTAGAATAGATGGCGAGACATCAGATTGGTTTGACATCAAGCAAGGTGTCCTTCAGGGATGTGTGCTGTCCCCATATTTGTTTAACTTGTGCGCCGAAAATATAATGAGAAATGTCAGAGATGATGTAAACAGGGAGCAATATGATGCCCTAAATATCGACCAGAGATTCGATATGCTGATGATAAAGTATTTCTATCCACAAGACAGAATGGTATAGAAAACCTAATAACCTCAACCCAACTGAATAGTGAAAATCACAACTTAATCTTAACAAAGCAAAAGCAAAGATAATGCATACAGATAAAACTACTATGCGGAATGAAATTATATGTTAATGGGGACAAATTGGAGGTGGTGGAAATTTCGAATATATTGGGTCATTGATTACCAACAATGGTGACACAATGAAAGAAATTAATAGACGAATGTCTACTGCTCTTAAAAGACTAAAGCAACTGAATATATTGTGGAGTGGGACAGATAGAACTACAAAAATTAGATTTTTAGGTTAAGAGCATGCATCTTTACCATTGCAACATACGATTTTTAGGTTAAGAGCATGCATCTTTCCCATTGCAACAATCGCCAGTGAGACCTGGACATTTACTAAACAAACTGAACAGCGCATAAATGCCTTTGAATATAACTGTTATAGTCGAGTACTAAGAATAACTTGGATAAAGAAAAGAACAAATGCATCCATACTTCAAGAGCTGAATACTGAAGACCGTTGGCTATTTGCCATGGTCCAGTTGATACAGGCCTGGAACATGGCATGAGTTGGTAACAGGCGCGGTTTGCACGAAGAGACCGTGCGAAGTGACCTACCACGGCAAAGTATGACAAGTGTGCAAGCGCAAGCGCAAAACGTCACCTTAGATCAGCGGGACTCGAGCTAGCGTCAACGTCGGACCTAGTTCTTGTTACTAGAGCATTTCTCTGCGTTCATTCGGAGTGTTTTTTTTTTTTTTTTTTTCAGATGTGATTGCGGTTTGTCGGTTACGCATCCTTGGGCCGAAGCCCTTAGACTTTAGCGTGCAATTTTGAACAGGTTAGCATTCCTGGGAGACTCACTTTTGTGGTACCGTCCACTTCCCAGATTGTCAAGTTGGTACCGTCGAAGACTTCACGGTCATCCCTCAAGGGAAGGCAGGGACAATCCATGGCATTTTCCGCCATCCAGGGTGGCATCCATAGTTGCAGAGCCGACACATAGCGCCCTAGTGCTGGGCTCACGGAGGGAATCGTCACGTCCTGTTCATGGCAGCTTTAATTTCTCACTTCAATATATTGGGCATTTCGTTCGCTGCGGGCCGTTCCCGCACAAACTAGTCCGGTCTGCAGATGGTATCCACTCAGCGAGTTTTCGATTCGGACATGTGCTTGTCGTTGTGCCCGTCAGAGCTGTTCTGGGCACGACGGGCATTCGGAAAACTACCTAGTCAGAGCTGTTCCAGCCACGAGGGGCATTCGGAGAACTAGGTAGTCAGAGCTGTTCCTAGCACGAAAGACATTTCACTCGGACTTTTATGCGTTGTTCCTGATTTATTTGCATCCGTAGGTCAGCACATCCGACTTCAGCGGGCATTTTTACGGGTTCGCCTTCCAGGGGTTTTGACAGACTGTTAGACATTTACTGCTGTGGTGTCGCCCACATCTCAACTTGTCAAGGTTGAACGGTCAAAGACATCACGGTCAACCTCAAGGGAAGGCAGGGGCAGACCATGGGCATTCCCCGCTATCCAAGGAGGCTTCCATAAATGCAGAGCCGGCACATAGCGCTCTGAGACTGGGCTCACCTGAGGAGTCGCCACATATTGCTCGTGGCTGCTTTAATTCCTCACTTCCGTGCGACTGAAGCTTTGCCAACTTAAGGTACCGCTCACGAAGTAGGCTACATGTGCTGCCGGCTCAGCACCTTACTTCCATGCAACATGGAGCAAGTAACGGTCAGGACCCTCTCATCCAGGAGATCCCTCGTATCTCCCAAGCTGAGAACCTTCTCACAGTCCGAGGGTTTATGGCTTAGAGGCGTTCAGCCATATCCCTCGACTGAGAGCCTTTGAGTATGTGTCTGGACCAAGATTTCCGCCTTCGTGCGCCTATTTTGGCTTTTGACTGCTATCCTCAGTCTACCTGCAGAGCAGCAGGTTGTGTCTCTCTTAGTCTGGCCCCTAACCCAAGTCCTATCCGACACATAGTTGTGCTTCCGTCGGCTTAGTTCTTGGGGTCATTGGGACACACAAGCCCCCCCCCCACCCCCACCCCTTTCTCCACCGCGTCACGACTGTATCTGATAGTCTTCGCGCCATCTGACTTTCGTTCTTGATTAATGAAAACATTCTTAACGAATGCTTTCGCAGTAGCTCAGTCTTGCGGTGATCCAATGAATTTCAACTCTAACGCCGCGATACGAATGCCCCCGTTTGTCCCTGTTAATCATTTCTTCCAATTACGCAATTAAGCTCTTTTATACTAGCATGTTTAGGTATTGTTATGTATAGTTGTGGACGTTTCTGTGGAGCAACTGGTTGTGTTGTCGATCATGTCAGGTGTAGAGTCTTAGTAAAGTAGACTGTGAAAAACCATATCCGTGTCGTGTTGTGCAAGTTCGGTTCCAGTAGTTAATGACTTTAGCCTGTATAAGATTGAAAGGCTCAAGGGGTCATCAGAAGTAGAAGTCGAGATGTCTACTAGATATAGATCAAGCATCTCTCATGAAAAAAGTTGCCGGTATGGAAAGCCTACATACAACTTCAAATGACAATGGATGGAGAGTCATCAACCTAGCAGAAGCCAAAGGACTGCAGATCAGCAGTACCAGACTGCAAATAAAGTATATACGTAAACAAACTTAGAAATCATGTGACAAGAGAACTTATAATCAAATAGATCACATTTTAATTAACAATAAAAATGCATCAAACATACAACAAGTTAGAAGTTATAGAGGAGCTGAGTGCCACAGCGACCACTTCCTCGTTGGAGCAAAATTTTAAATAAAACGTAAGAGAGCTTTCTTTGCTAAACTACAAAGGTTACACCCAACATATAACAGAGAAAAACTACAAGAAAGTACAGTCAAAGAGTAATTTGCAGATGAAATAAATGTAAACTTGAAATTCTACACAACACGTTGGAGGAAAGCGTTGACCAAACTTGGTTGAACATCCTCCACCCACTCACGCATCCCATCCCGACACATACACATCCCTCACCCACATACACATCCCTAAGCCACTCACACACCCCCACCTACACATTCCCCATCCACGCACACATCTCCCACCCACACACCCCACCACCCACACATAATTCCCCCAACCACCACACATCCCTTCTCACCCACACATATCCCCCACCCATACACACATTCGCCGCACCAATCACACACATCCCAGGACCACACACTATCCCCCACCCACACACATATCCTCTCCCATACCACCACAAACATACCCCCCCCACCCACACACCATGCACACATCCCCCACCAACACACCGCACACATATCCCAATTCCACACACCATACACTTCTCCCCACCCGCCATTGCATCCCCACACAATCCCCTACCCACACAACCCCGCCACCCACACATACTTCCCCAAACCATCCCCACATCTCCACCCACCCACACATATTCCCCACCCAAACACACATCCCCCGCACCCGTCCCATACACATATCCTCCACCCATGCACACATCCCCACACCCATTCCCACACCCCTACTTTCACCTCCACACATCCATCCACACATCCCACCACCACCCACAGATATCACTGCCCACCACCTCCCACACACCCCAACCCATTCAAACGCATACCCCCATCCACACATCCCCCACCCACACATATCCCCACACATATCCCCACACTCACAAACATCCTCCACACACACTCACATATCCTCACATCTAGACACATACAAAATGTCTCACGTGAGCATTGAAACTAGCATGAACAAACTCCCACACTTTACTCACACACATACACTGACAATTGTCGTGAGCAGTCTCATAAAAATGTTAAACATGGAGAAAAATGTGTACATAAACAGTGTGTGACGTAAAAAATAGTGATGCTCCCACACACAGAGATACACACAGAGAAGGCACACACACACACACACACACACACACACACACACACACACGCACACACGCACACACCCACACACATTCACTCTTACGCTCACTCATTCTGTCTCTCATTCTCACTCACTGACTCTCTCACTCAAACTACAGTAATGTACATAAATTTATGTTATACATGATAAAATCAAATGGTATCAACTGATAATATGACAGATTGATTGATTGATTGATTGATTGACTGATTGATTGATTGATTGATTGATTTAGGAATCAACATCACAGCATTCGGGGCATTCCCATAAGCGCTCCGTCCCCATCCTCAGCAGCCAGCGAAGAGTTCTAGCACTCTTCATATGATAATATGACAGATGAGAATACACAAACATACGGCTTCGCGTGTTACATAACATACGTGTTACATGACATGCGTCTTCTCAACTCTCACACTGTCTCACAAGCACTTGGAATCAGCGACTGGCAAGAGAAGGTCAACCAGAGAGACGAATGGAGACGGCGTGTATCTGCAGCAAAGAACCTCAATGGCTCGGAACGCTGAAGAAGAAGAAGATCTCTAGAGGTATCAACGAAGCGCCACTGAACTAGCACAGTGGTGGCGCGTCGCCACTAAACTAGCACAGTGGTGGCGCGCCAAGAACGAGGTTGTCGTCCAGTTATCTAAGCGCATATGGCCCATCAAATCTATGTATTGCTCAACCATGTGGTGTATAAACTTGCAGGCGTTCCCTGACATACCATCAGAGCAAAGAATGCCAGAGATCTGCTGTGTACACCGAGCGAGCCAAGCGACATTCTTCTTCCTAGCACAATTAAAGATGATAAAGCAAAGACAATTGAAATATTTTGGTCATTTGAAATGTCACGAAAGTTTGGAGAGAAAAATAATGAAGGGGTATGTGCCTGTGAAGATAGGAAAAGGAAGGCCAACGAGAAGATGAGTGCAGGATGTGGGGAATGCCCTCCAGATGGGTGTATCAGAAAAGGTACCATCTCCGGAAGGTTGTTATGGGAGCGAGGTTCTGCAAAGGACATGCTACTGAATGATTGAATATGTTATGAACAAGAGAGGAGACAGGGGAGGGATGAGTGTGGCTAATTTCCTGTACATTATGTATGGTCCCAGGAGACCATTAAAAAATTGCTTTTCCCCCATATAAGGGGTATTTGTAAATGTAGTTGGTGTACATTAAATTCATACAAAATGGCAGTTTTGAAATAAATATATAACTAAAGAGTTGATTATAAAATGTAAGTATACAAATATTAAGAACATTTTTATATAAATAATCTACAAATACTATAATTGGTATTAAATAATTTTACTTTGGAATTATTTATTTTATTTTTAAGAGAATAGTATGGAACTTTAGATGTAAGATAATAATAGTATTGCTAGTATATAATTTATTTTTCTTAAACTCAAGTAATTTCCCCTGTAACAATATTAGAGGTTTATGTCCCTTAGTCTTTGCTAATCTAAGTGTTTTTCTTTTAGACATTTTATAATTCCGCAGAATGCTTAAATATAATTATTAAGTGTAGCGATCAATCAAGCTCCCACGATGGTGTTTCCACCTTGTCGTGGCGGGGGAGCTTGCGTTTCTCAATGACCCTGAGAGCTATGCCGGCGGTAGCGTAGCTACCAGCAGGGCCTCACAAGCCGGACAGGTCAAAGGGTAGAGAACAGTCAAAGAGAAACACCCTGGTCCTCCAGGTTGGGGGTTGAAGCGTGGGGTTAACATCCCCACCTTTGTAAAAACTATTTTGTTACGAAACAGATAAATATAAGGCATAATGTATAATAT
Organism: Cepaea nemoralis; assembly: GCA_014155875.1. NCBI lineage: Eukaryota > Metazoa > Mollusca > Gastropoda > Stylommatophora > Helicidae > Cepaea > Cepaea nemoralis. The sequence goes on from JACEFZ010008697.1 coordinate 501,888, forward strand.
AATAATAATATGAGGTGTAAGGTATAATACATAAGGCCAAGGTTCGCCTGGATATGTTGTAGTTTGGGCAGTCCTGGAGTATGTGCTCTGCTGTCTGCGACGCCAAACCACATGTGCACATGGCTGTGTCACCAATCTTGAATTTTGTATACATATGGTTGCGTAATCTATTGTGTCCTGTTCTAATAGTCAAAACAACTGTTAAACTCTTGATGCACAGTCTGCTCCGCAATTTTGATTTTATAACTCCCACCTGACTGAAAATACGCTCCACGTCCGCATTAGAATGAGGTAAAATTAGCTCAGTTAAAGATAAATCTGTAAGATCTTGGAAAGGATATTCACCGGTGGCATCCCTGTATGAGGCTATTTCTGCCCACAGTCCAAGTGTGTCAGAGGTCTGTGTCCACTGCATATGATGAAGTTTTCTCCACTGGAAATCGATGCGGGTGAGAGTAGCTGCATCTTCAACAAGCATTTTAGCAAGATCCAATATACAGGGCTTCATTGGCTGTAGACATTCACTTCCGCTAAGACATGACATGGACTGCAACACTCGAACGTTATCGGGTGTACGTAAACGCAGCTGTGTCAATAGCTCTATTAAAAACTGGATGCACCTTCCACGAATTTCTTTCTCATCAGGAACCTGGTAGACTTCTATTTCTTTCTCAAACTCATAATTTAGATTGGGATTAGGATTTAAATAATCTTGAATAGCATCACTTTCTGTTATTTTTTCCCCAGGAATAGCAATCTTTGAACTGATAGAATCAATGAGCTGGACAAGATCACTGAGTAGTTTTGCTGGATCCTGCATATCTGCTTCGAATTTCTTATTCACACATTGAACTTCTCCGAGAATATGCTTGAGAAATATGAGATACACATGGTTTTTCATGTCGCTAAACATAGAATTTAGAAGTTCTGCTGTGCAACAGCGCTCGTTGAGTCGTGCTATATCAAAATGAGTTCTGAGCTCGACCCACTGCTGCAATATTCTGACAATGGCAGATTGAATGGACATCCATCGTGTCTGGCTTAATTGAACAACCTTCAGCGGATGTTGTCCATCATTTATTGAAGCAAAAAGCTCCCTGTACTTTGCTTAACGAAGACTTGAGTGATAAAACCAGTTATATGTTTCTCTAATCATGAATTTTATGTTCCTGGGCAGACAAGCAGCTGCAGCCTGTGACACTGCCAGCTAAGGCTAAGGGAATGACATACACACATAACTAGTACCAGATGAGGAACGTCGGATTATAATTTTGTATATACTCCATTGTTTACACCTGTCATGACAGATGCATTGTCAGTGTCGAGTGCAACTAGTCTTTGCAACTCAAGTCCATTCTTGTTTAAACAATCTTTTAACGTATTGCATATTGCCTGCGCGTTGCAGTCACTCACTTTAAATAAATCGTATTAAAGGGAGTTAATTTACGTGAATATTGCGCATTAATGTAGTAAGACTGTTTTACTCCATCGCTTCAGTTCAAATTCGACTTTTAGTGTTCCCACAAATGATTTTGAAAGTAATTTTTACCCACCCCCCAAAAAAAGCACTAAAAAGCACCCCAAATTAAATTGTGAAGCACCAAATTCGCGCGGCCGCGCTAACCGCAAAATTGTGGCACTAAATGCCTTGAAAAAGCACTAAATTTAGTGCGAAAAGCGTCAAAATGGCAATACTATACTGGTCGTAGGAACTCCGACGCGGAGCAAACACGGCAAGGGGCTTCTGATCTTCAGAAGGGTACCCCTTTCTTCAAGTGTTTCGGCCCTTTAATCCCTTGACACTATCTTGGGGCGGGCTCGCCCGGGTCATGACTCCGGGAGTCTGTCCACTGCCGTGGAGGCATGGGAAAGATTTAAGAATAATAAAGAATATTTACTGGAAGCATATAGCAGCAATTAAAATGGGAAATAAAGAGGGAAGTTACGACAGATACAGCTAGGAGTACCACAGGGGTGTGTCTTTTCACCGGATCTCTTCTCCCTGATATAGCTAAGTAATAATGAGAGAGATCAAAGAGACGCCAGGAATACTATTTCGGAGTTATAATATAAATAGTATGCGCTATGCAGATGACACAATATTGGTGGCGGATAATTCAACAGACCTACAACAATTGTTAAACATTGTGATAACAGAGAGTGCAAAGAAAGGACTCTCCTTGAATATCAAGAAAACAGTAACAATGTTGATATCAAAGAAAATGGTGACACCAAAATGTGACATAGAAATAGAAGGGAAAATTCTTAACCAAGTGGAAATTGTAAATACCCATGGGCATTTATAACATCAGATAGAAGATGCACAATAGAGAATAGGAGCAGAATAGGGCAGGCAAAAGCTGCATTTCAGAATATGAAGAGCAGCACGTGTTTTTTATATCGTCTTTCAACTAAATGCCCAGGATACGTCTCAGGCATCTCATGTGGAAGCAACTAACTTCAACTTTCTTTCCTGTCGTGAGTACAAGGTCCAGACCAAATCAAGACAGCTTGCTTGATGCCCTCGTACATTCCTCTTATATTTCCAGTGTCTGTATAAGTTTGAATTTGTGCAGAGAGCTGTAGCCAATATATGTTCGCAGATTTTCTTGTGGGCTGTTGTACTCTATTTCTGTGAAATAGTAAGAGACAGATGATGCTCTTCTTGATAACTTTTCTGATTTGTTGTTGTATTTTTAGTATTCGTGTATGTGCGTGCTACAAAAGATGCTATGCGCCACAAGTAGCGAACGTGGACCGCAGAAGAAGTGGAAGAGCGCCCTGGCCATCCACTGCACCTGTATTCGTCTCCAGTCGTCTTGACTTGCCTTGCCACTGGACTCAGACGAGAGAGTGAGGTCGACGAATTGCTCAACTCTTCCTCACTTTAATCCAGTTCGTCGCGCAAGTCATTCTTCATCCAACTTCAAGCCCTGTGGCGATGGACGAGCGGCGAAGCGGCAGGCATGGGTACGCTGGCAGTCGTAGTCGCAGACCTGCCCTGGCACCAACACTGTTAAGCCTTATAAGAAAAGGCTGAACAGAAAAACCACTGCGGAGAGATCCTCCTCCTGGAACGTCAAGCATTCTTTGCCCACATTGTCAAAGAAGATTTCGAGCCAAAATAGGCCTTATCAGTCATCTTAAAACTCACGGCTCCATACTTTCAACCTCACTGGATTAAATGAATGGTCATCATCATTCTTGATGGACAAACAACATTACTAGCAGGGGACACCAGGGTTTGAACCGGGGATCTCTCGATCTGCAGTCGAATGCTTTACCACTGAGCTATATCCCCTCTGGTTACAACTATTATTACCAAATTATATAATAGACTGAAAAGTGATACAGCAATTGAGTGGTATATAAACTGGACACATTTCAATGAAAACAAAAAGATAATTTACGTCCTTTATAACTTTAGACATATCTTACAACAAAATATAACATGAGAATGGAAGGCGGGGCTGTAACGATGGTCTTTTAGTAGTGACGGACTCATATATAGTTTAAAACGGTTGAAAGGGCAAGAATGTCGACGTCATTCAGTTAATCAATCAGGTGCCGTTACCACAATGAAGGTTGGCTGCAATGGATCACCAACACTGCCTGTCTCTCGCCCTGTCTGTACATTCTGTCAGATTGATGTTCGTCCATCTGTTGATGTTATCTTCCCACTTGTATCGCTGTCTACTTCTTGTTCGCTTGCCTTCAACCTTACCCTCAAGTATGGTTGTTTTTTTTTTAATAAAAGTTGCAGGGCGTCGCACAAAGCAAGAACTCAGTAGCTCCAGCGACGACCCCCAGTAGTCTCCGAGAAAAGTGCACACATGAACCCAACGACGTGACCCGGAATCGAATCCACAATCTTCGCAGTCTGCAGATGAAAGGTGTTTTAAGAAAGTAAATGTAGACTATCCCGAGTTAAAACAGCATTTCGGAAGATTAAGACCATTTTCTGCAATTTATCTGTGTCGGTAAATGTGCCATCACCATCATCATGTGCCATGCCTGTAAGCGTAGGCGGTCATGTTTCGTCATCTCACTTGATCACCAGAGTCGTGGATCAGCTCAGTGTTCTTGTCTCGACCATACCACGTGGCCAAGCCATCCAGGTATTTACTTCTCTGCCCTCCCCCTTTTCTCTTCCCCTGGATCGTGCCAGTTGTCACCAAGTTCTCCAATTTATTTCTTCTCATAACGTGACAAAAAAATTGTGACTGTCTACGTCTAATTTCTCAATCAGATTACGGTTTTCATTTGTTTCTTGTAGGACTTGGTCATTGGTTTTTCTGCCTGTCCATGGTATTCTTGTGCCATGGAGACGCATGGACTCGCACAGCATGCTTCGAAAAGTGGAAATTAGCTTGTTCCTAGTGGAGCGACTCCCGTCACTTTTTTCTGCCCAAGGCATGCAGGTTTGCAGGCTTAAGTTGTGGAGTTGAACCACCGTCGCAGTCCTGTTATTTACATATTCAATAACAATATTGTTGCGTTTATTGTCTTAGAAGTAGGAGGTGCTAGACCTTCGCATATACTAGATCATGACGTAATAATGAGATGAGGGAACCAACTATTTTCATTGCCGAGTTCGTTTTCTAGAAGCATATTGTGCTGGAGGGGGGAAATCCTGCCACTAAATATGAACTGCAGGGTGGTTTGCCCACTTATCAAGCATTAGCAAGTGCTCTCTCTCTCTCTCTCTCTCCCCCCCCCCCCCCCGTGTCTTTCTCTCGTAATAGAATATTAGATGCAGTAGTGTTCAAATGTGAACGTTCACACCCCCCCCCCCCCCCCCCTCCAGAATGTTAGAGCTGTGTATCAATGATAGCAGAAAATGTGTTACTTTCCTTCCTATTTCTCTGCAGTGTGCTGAAGTTGTGTCGAAATTGTAACTGAAATTTGGTTACTTTCCTCCCTACCTCTCTCAGCAAAAGTTAGATAGTGTCCAATAGTTAACTTAAAGTCCGTTGCTTCTCTCTCTCATCCCCTCCCCGATTTCACTATCATTCTCGACGGAATAGTGCGCTTCTCTTTCACTCCAACTCTCTCAGTAGAATGTTACCCCACGCGATAACTGAAAATTCGTTTCTCTTTCATCCTCACTCTTTTTCTCGACATAATCTTAGTCACCTAATCATAACTGAAAGTTCGTCGTTTCTCACCCCCACCTCTCTCGCTTCTACACTCTCAAGAATGTTAGAGTCAAATTGTTAACTCTGTTCTCTCTCCCTCCCATACATACATTGTCGAAGAAATATTAGTGTCCAAATGGTTGGTTACTCGTTGTTTCGGGATTAATGAGACGCATAATTGTGATTACCCCCCGACACGAGTCTATGGTTCGAAATCGGCCTCTGGCATTTTGAAAGCTGGGAGCTTTGCGCTGATTTTGATATATGAGGCGTCAGCTATTCAGAGAACAATGGCAAACAACTAAATGTGCCTAGCAAATCACAACCAGCCAAAACACATGCCGGTTATTATTACACCCCCCCCCCCCCACACACACACACACACACACACAAACACATATTTTCAAACAAAAAGAAAACATGGCACATTGTGTGGATAAATGATGAAATGTATGTTTATTCCGAGAACTCATAAAACATGTACACCAAGCCACCAGAGAGAAGAGACAGGTACAGAAAGACAGTAGAGGAATCGTATCATTAGCCTCAAATACAAACCAGTGACAACAAATGGAAAACAATAGAAACAAACCGAAAAAAGTAACCTCAAAAAACCACAGCACTCTGACAAACTTGAAAAAACAAAATCAATAAAAGTAATGCTAAACTTTGGCTTTGCCTGGAGGAAACAAACAGAAACTGCTGCTGGACAATGACACGATTAGTTTACAAAAATGCTTCCACTTCTTCTGCAATCCACGTTTGCTACGTGTGGTGCACATAATCTATTGTAGCATGCATATACACACATTCTATAAAAATACAACACATCAGAAACGTTATCAAACAGAACATCCTCTGTCGTTTACTATTTCCCTCTCCCGCCTCCAAGCTGGGCCTGATAAACATGACTTTTAAAGGGGAAAACAATATAATAATATTAACATACAATAAATAAAAGAGGGGCAAGGTTCATGATTTTATTTTACTTTGTCAATAAAAACGTGAAATGATAGTGCTGTCCTGCAAACAAAATGTGGAAACAGATTAAAGACATCAAGAAGATAATGCTGCAGACGTTCTATACTCACCCGTCTTATCTACTTGCTTATCCTTGTGCTTATCGATGTGGTATGCTGTCCTATCTACTTACCTAAACGCTAACTTATTTATCACAGCTGAGACTCATCTATTCATCCGTCCAACCAACCAACCGTCTACCTATCTATCACATCAATCTACCTATCTAGCCATTCACATATCACAGATTTCATGAGGTGAAAACTGTTTACAGTCCTAACTTCAGCCATCTGCCCACACCACAATGTATGTAGACTACAGTTGATCAGAAGGCAATCATGATCAAACAGGAAAGACAGTCACGAAACAAATGAATCTCTTAACATTTTGATTATCTGTTAACTGGTTGCAGTACGACACTTCTCCGCTGCACGCAACACTGCAACTTACTATATTACTGATATGGTCACTAACCTTAATATGTAAGGGTTTATAATGAGTTCAGAAAAACACAAAAAATGCATTAGTCAGCTTTACACAGAAATAATCAAAGGGCAGGGTGGGATGTTGCAGCTTCCCCCAGCATACAACTACAACGTCAACCAAATAATAATATACCTAACATAACGAAGTATTTCCATATATAACTCAAAACCACACATCTAAAACATAAGAATATACATGTCCTCTGATTGTTCTTTTGCAGAACTGACCAAGAAATATTATTACTTTAATTAATGACTGAATATAGATGAACAATAAGGCTTGACATGTCCCGTAGGCTACAGTTTGGCGACCTCTGGATGACCCATACACATATAATACTCTCTAATGACTATGCAAGCTGACCATGCAGACTGTGGATGACTAATATCATATGGACTCTGATGATGACTACCAGAGGCTATCCCTACCATATTATCGCTGAGCTGTATGTGAAGCTTCAGCAGTGGTCAAACTAAAAGTGTCCATCTGCCTCATCTTTGTCATGGTTCCCATGAAATGCTGGAGATGCTAGAAACATGTTTTTCATAACTGACGAACATAAAGCTGTATACCTGTAATATGAGGTAGGTCTTAACTGGCCATTCTTGATCTGTGCAGCAACAATCAGACCTGAGGCGTGAAATCAGAGGATCTATGGAAAACCTTATACAACTCAAGCTGCAGCTTATGTGCAATTACCACAGGTACTAAACATACGCAATGGCATACTACTGAGCGTAATCTTGCCAAGAAATCAACATACAAGGACGGCTTACAAAGGTTGATTATTATAGCTTCAGCAAACTTTAACAATCGACTACTTCGTGTGTTGAACAACAAACGGAAGGCACTGTCTCTTTCAACCACGTGACCACTCTCCAGCACATGTCTCGCGACCGATGAAGCAGGACTATTCCGGTGTGTCGATTGTTACAGTTTGCTGAAGCTATAATAATCATCCTTCGTAAGCCGTCCTTGTGCAAGCAGAAAGACATGTTAGTTAGTTTAAAATTACCGTGGTAGACAATCGACATTACTGTGCGAACATGTGTATATTTCAGTTTGAAGGATTTATCAAGTTAATTCACTTAAGTTGTATGATTTCTGCAGATAGTACCTGGCGAGATGCAGCGAAATATGCCAGGCAATAAATCGTGCAATCTATTGTTTGTGTCTTCGGTATGTGAAGCTGTTGACTTTTTCAAGAACGTGGTTGTTTAATTTGGTGACGTCTGAACTGTTGGAAAGATCAATAGTTTTTGTTTTTGCGGTGTTAATTTGGAAACCAATTTGTCCTGAAACATTTTGGTGATTACGAATTACTTTAGAACCCCAGCTAAGCGAAACACAACTTGGATTTAGGAAAAACAAAGGATTCACAGGTGCCATTTTTGCTCTTAGACAACTTATAGAAAAATCAATCGAATTCAATGAAACACTCTACTTAGCCTTTGTCGACCAAGAAAAAGCATTCGATAGAGTAGATAGAAACAAGCTATGGGAAATCCTTAAACAATATGGAGTGAGTACACATCTAACAAACCTATGTAGAAGCTTATACAACAACAGTGAATGCATGGTGAGAGCAACTGGAGGACACTCAGGACCCTTCACCATAAGATCTGGAGTAGGACAAGGTTGTGTCCTGTCCCCTCTCTTGTTTATAACATACTAGCTGACCCGGCCCGGCTTCGCCCAGGCCCTGGCGGGGATCTATCTATCTATCAGTCTGTCTGTCTGCTTGTTTGTCTGTCTGTCTGTCTGTCTGTCTGGCTGACCCGGTCCGGCTTCACCCAGTCCCTGGTGGGGAGCATCTCATTTAATTCATATAAGTAGTCATATAAGCTCCCGTTCCCGACTATCTGTCTGTCTGTATGTCTGTCTGTCTATCTGTCTGACCCGGCCTGGCTTCACCCAGCCCCTGATGGGGAGCATCTCATTTAATTCATATACGTAGTCATATAAGCTCCCGTTCCCGACTATCTGTCTGTCTGTCTATCTGTCTGTCTGTCTGACCCGGCCCGGCTTCACCCAGTCAATGTTGGGGAGCATCTCATTTAATTCATATAAGCTCCCGTTCCCGACTGTCTGTCTATCTGTCTGTCTGACCCGGCCCGGCTTCACCCAGTCCCTGGTGGGGAGCATCTCATTCAATTCATATAAATAGTCATATAAGCTCCCGTTCCCGATCTATCTATCTGTCTGTCTGTCTGTCTGTATGTCTGTCTGTCTGTCTATCTATCTATCTATCTATCTATCTATCCATCAATATATGTATGTTCGGCCCGTTTCCGTTAAAAATATAGATAGAATAGAAGAATGGATAGATTGAAAGTAGAAAATATGATTGGAAGAGATCTATCTAAAGTAAACTTACCAAGATATCACGGACAGCCAATAAATGGTGGGCGGTGGGTTGACTGCAGAGTACTGCAAACGATATGCAACTAACTTGCTCTCACAAAAAAATTACTTTGTTTTTTAAACTAACGAAAATCGCAGGCCCGTCCTACATTCTGCCCTTCTTCTCTATTTCCTCTCATACATTCTTTCATTCAACATCTCTTATGAAGCAATGCTTTTTTTTTTTATAAACTTTTATTTCATACAAAGCAATGTATACTTACAAGTTGTAGTGTGTGTTTCTTTTGTATGTGTATATTACAGAGCGTTGCCGTTTGTTAGTGTTAAGTGTGACATTGTGAATAAAACAAATACATACATATATACTGTTATGATAATATGACATTTATGGCATAGTGCATGTAGATACACATTCCTTGCATATGCTTCACTTCCACTTCCGCAAGCGGAATGCATGAAACACCTGTCCATCTCTCTCCCCCCACTCTCTCTCTCTCTCTCTCTCTCTCTCTCTCTCTCTCTCTCTCACACACACACACACACACACACACACACACACACACACACACACACAATCTCGTGCTTTCTGGAGACCGCAGTAAATTAAATGCTCCGCGCTTGGACAATAAACTTTAAACTATCATTTCCATTAAAATGTGGCTTCTTTGTAATTTCTGGGTTACTTAGCTACCGAGGCGAAGGTCGTTGGTGTTGTCGCCTGATGACAAATTACAGGGTGACGCTCTAGTCCATGATACCTTTTGTTTGGGGGACAAGAATCAGGGATTTACTACTAGCAATTAGAGTCCAGGAGGTCTCTCTGGCTGTGGGGTTACAACACTTTCTCTCTGTAATCCCGTTTATCACGCAGAGTCTCGTAGCGGAGCGAGAGCTGAGGCGGTTCGACCCCCGCTCGTGACTTGCGGGATACTGAGCCGGCCGCTCAGAAAGCAATGGCAAACTACTGAGCGTACTCTTGCCAAGAGATCAACATACAGCTGAAAGATGCTCGTGTTGACAGCTAAGTCCTGTAAAAGGATATGCTTAAAAAAAAAAAAAAATAGAGTCCATGGCCTGTCCCCAGGGAGATAATTGGTCCAAAGTTGTGATAGTGTCTGGGTTTCATATACAATGGGAAGGACTTAAAACCTGGCCACTAAAAGCCACCCTAGCTTACTGGGTACTTAAAGGGCTCATTCAATTTGTTTATACATGGTGGTGCATATTTTTCTTTTGAAACATATCATTACCATATAACATTATTTTAATACTTGAGATACCGACTTGGTTTAAAGGCTGCTACACGCACGCACGCGCGCGCGCGCACACACACACACACATACACACACACACCCATACACATGCGCGTGAAATTCATGCACCACACACATATACGCACACACACCTGCATCCACACACAGACGCATACATATGTTACTGTAAACGGCACAGACACCCATCCACAATATATTTCATGTTGCACATTCAATAATAATAATGGAAAAATTAATAATAATAGTTGCAGTAATAATAATACTATTATTAATAATAATAATGTAATTGTAATATTATTAATACCATCAATAAACACATTTACAGTTGTAGTATCCTTTGTTTAAAACAAGTTATTTGCTTCTTCTGTAATATGTGCTGTCTTCAGCCAAATCTTTTACGAGATTTGCGCTTGTGGGGCTAAGATTAGAATATTTGTGACTTTTTGTTGATAAAGTTGTTGGACAATTTCTTTGTTGATTGTTCTGTAATTGTATAGTGCTTTGTTTCTTAATGTCCATATAAGATTTCTGTACTCTGCCAATAGAACAAGTAGCTTTGTGTGGATGTCTTGTGTGGAGTAAGGAATGGAATTTACCATGATTGCTTTGTAAACATATGTTCTTTGTTTGGTATGAATGTTTAGGATGTTTTGTAGGAGATTTCTTGTTGGCATGATTGTGTTGCATTCGTAAAAGATGTGCTCTTCTGATTCTTGGCGACAACAAAAAATACCCAATGTAGGTGTAACGCGCCATACATGTGAGACAAAAAGTTTATAAATCTTTAAAAACAATGCAAGAATCTATATATAAAATAATAGCAATGTTATTAAAAGTTATGCCCCTTGAAATAACTTTTCTTATGTTAAGTCCCCTTGCTATATAGAAATGATAATGTAAATTTAAATTATTAAAATTTTAGTAAGTAAATAGCTTTTAGTAAGTACAAAACTATGACAGTTGTTTGCACGGGAATGAAAAGAAAACATGTAGAAAATTTCATCTCAATCGGATGGACCGTTCGCGAACGCATAAAGAACGGACACACATACATACATACATACATTGCCTTTTATAGTATAGATATAGACAACATATATAAAGAAACCAGCCAAACAGAGACAGCAAGAATACCGCATGACAACACAGAAGAAGAACCATCTGCAAATCTAACCATTAGAGAACTCCTGTTTGCGGAAGACCAAGCACTAATAGCAAAATCAGAAGCTGAATTACAAGACCACATGAATAGCCTAAACGAAATGTGTAGAGAACATAATATGAAAATTAGCACAAGCAAAACAGAGGTAATGACTATAACTAAAGAAGAACAAACAACAACAATTCATCTAAACGAACATCCCTTGAAACAAGTAAAGAGTTTCAAGTACCTAGGAAGTATAATATCATTAAATGGCAGATCAGAAGACGAGATCGAAAATAGATGCAATAAAGCAAACCAACTCATTAGACAAATGGCACCAATACTAAAGAACAAACATGTCTGCGCCTCAGAACAGGACACAATAGATTACGCAACCATATGTATGCAAAATTCAAGATTGGTGACTCAACCATGTGCACATGTGGATTGGCGTCGCATACTACAGGACTGCCCAAACTACAACATATCCAGGCGAACCTTCTGGCCTAGAGAGGCAGCAGTAGAAGATACACTCTTTGGACCGCTGAGTGAACTAAAAAAGACTTAGATTCATACAAGAGACAGCATTGCAGTTACAGACATATTTCAAGCGAACGGAAGAAGAAGAAGAAGAAGAAGAAGAAGAAGAAGAAGAAGAAGAAGAAGAAGAAGAAGAAGAAGAAGAAGAAGAAGAAGAAGAAGAAGAAGAAGAAGAAGAAGAAGAAGAAGAAGAAGACTCGGAAAAAGAAGAAGAAGAAGAAGAAGAAGAAGAAGAAGAAGAAGAAGAAGAAGAAGAAGAAGAAGAAGAAGAAGAAGAAGAAGAAGAAGAAGAAGAAGAAGAAGAAGAAGAAGAAGAAGAAGAAGAAGAAGAAGAACTAAGAAAGCACTTTACAACAGAATCTTCCTACCAACTCTATGCTACCAATGCCAAACCTGGACAATGACAGAAAAAGAGAAAAGAATAATCACAACAACAGAAATGAGATTCCTGAGAAGAATACTCAACGTATCAAGAAGAGATCAGATCAGAAATGAAGAAATCAAGACTAAAGTGGGGGTTAAAGCAGCACTAGATTTTATTAGAAAGCAGAAAATCAAATGGTTTGGCCATGCAAGTAGGTTACCAGTCAACAGAATACCACAACAAGCAATGATGTACAGACCAGATGGCAACAGAGGAAGAGGCCGACCACGTAAACGTTGGACGGAGGGAATAGCAGAGTCCATGGGAATATCGATACATAAAGCCATAATCGGGAACTCTCACGATGTTTATACTTCACCTCGACACCGCAAGGTACAAGAGGAACATGATGAGATGAGATGAGATTTTGGTGAGGGATAAGTATGGTTAATTTTGTGTACATTTTGTATGGCCATAGGAGACCACTAAAAAATTGCTTTTCCCCCATAAATGGGGTACTTGTATATGTAGTTGGTATAAATTAAAATAATACAAATAGTACTTAAATAATAATTATTTAACTAAAATGATGATTATAAAATGTAAGTATATTAAACATTGAGAACATTTATTATAAGACATATAAAATTATTTAACTAGCATTATAATATTTTACTTTAGTATTAATTCTTTTATTTTAAAAAGAAAAGTGTAGAAGTTTAGAAGTTAGATTATAAAATTGTCGCTAGTAAATAATTTACTTTTTTTAATTTAAGTAATGTCCCTTGCTACAATATTAGATGTTTATGTCCCCTATTTTTTTCTTATTTAAGTGTTTTTTTTTTAGATATCCTGTAATTCCGCAAAATGCTTACATATAATTATTAAGTGCCGTGATCAATCAAGGCATTACTATCATGTTATTATGATCTTTTAAATATGCTCAAACAAACAAAACGAATAAACAAACAAATAAACTTTATTTTCAAAGGATAACAAATTGGCCACGCAGGCCCGTTTTACATTCAGCCCTTCCATTTCATTACATTCAGCCCTTCCAATCACTCGTCTTTCGTTCATCAATAGTGCATGATACATTCACGTAGGAAAATAAAAACATTGTCAAATGAATGTTGTAAACATAAACAATGCATATTATCATGTTAAGAGACACATCCCTCACCCACCCACACACACGCACACACACACACACACACACAGACATATATGCCCCACCCTCCCATCCCCCACCCACATATCCCCGACCCACACAACTCCCCCACCCACACACAATTCCCCCAAAAATCCCATAACCCACACACACTCACCCACACACATATCCTCACTACCCACACACCCCCAACCATCCAGCCAAACACACATCCCTCAGACATACATCCCCCACCCACACACAAACATCCCCCACCAATTCAATCATGCCGCACCTACCCACACACATCCAGCACCCACCCACACATCCCCAACTTACACACATTCCCCACCCACAGAATTTCTTCCCACCCATCCACACATCCAACACCCATCCACACACACCCCACCCATCCCCCAACCTACACACTTACTCACCCACACATCCTCCACCTACCAACCCACGCACCCCCAATCACCCATCCCCAACTACACATAACTTAACCACAATCCCCCCACACACACACACATGCCCCACCCATACACCCACATCCCCACCAACACACATATCCCCACCACACACACACACACACACACACATCTCCCCAGCCATACGCACACACCCCATACACACATCCCCCACTCAACCACAAACATCTCCCACGCACGCACACACGCCACCACTCAAACATACATCCCCGACCCACCCACACAACCCCCACTCACACACACATCCCCAAACCAAACACACTCACTCACCCACACATTCTCCACCCATCCACCTCCAAATCATCCATTCCCCAACCACTCATCCCTTAACCACACATCCCTCACCTACATACATATCGACACCCTCACACATACACATCTCCCCAGCCATACACACATACCCTACCCACACATCCCCATCCACCCACACACATCTCTCACCCACACACCCCCGACCCATCCACACATCCCCCACCGACACACATATCCAAAAGCACATACACACATCCCCACCCATACACACATACCCCCAAACCACCTACACACCCCAAACACCCACCCACACATCCTCAACCACCTACACTCACACATCCCACTACCCACCAACACCCACACACCCCGCCTACTCAAACACATACTCCCACCCACACATCTACACCCACATCCACACATCCCCCAACCCACAAGTCTCTCATCCACACACACATCCCAACCCACCCAAACATTTTCCCACCCACCCTACTGCTCTAAGCAGTTAAGGAAATGCATGCACAGTTGAATTTATGATTTATTATTATATGTTGGAAGATATCAACATTGATGGCAAAGATTTAAGAATAATAAAGAATATTTACTGGAAGCATGTAGCAGCAATTAAAATTGAAGATAAAGAGGGAAGTTACGAACAGATAAAGCTAGGAGTACGACAGGGGTGTGTCTTGCCACCAGATCTTTTCTCCCTGTATAGCGAAGTAATAATGAGAGAGATCAAAGAGACGCCAGGAATACTAATCGGAGGTTATAATATAAATAGTATGCGCTATGCAGATGACACACTATTTGTTGCGGATAATTCAACAGACCTACAACAATTGTTAGACATTGTGATAATAGAGAGTGCAAAGAAAGGACTCACCTTGAATGTCAAGAAAACAGAAACAATGGTGATATCAAAGAAAATGGTGGCACCAAAATGTGACATAGAAATAGAAGGGAAACTTCTTAACTAAGTGGATAATAGTAAACACCTATGGGCATTTATATCATCAGATGGAAGATGTACAACAGAGTTTAAGAGCAGAATAGGGCAAGCAAAAGCCGCATTTCAGAAAATGAAGAGTAGCACGTGTTTGTTTGTTATATGGTCTGTCCGCGATATGCCCAGGATACGTCACAGACATCTCACGTGGAAGCAATTCAACTGTCTTTCCTGTCGTGAGTACAATGTCCAGGATTCAGACCAAATCAAGACAGCTTGCTTGATGCCCTCTTTGTGCAGAGAGCTGTAGCCAGTGTCTGTTCGCACATTTCTTGCGGTCTGTTGTACTCTATTTCTGGGAAATAGTAAGAGACAGATGATGTTCTTCTTGATAACGTTTCTGATTTGTTGTATTTTTAGTATTTGTGTATTTCCCAAGGCTCTACCTGGCTTGCTTGAGTAGTCTGGCAGGTTTAATATAATAGCAACCAACTGAGAATGACATTGAACACCGGATTCTCAACATCCACATCTTTATTATCGATAGTTATAGATCACAAGTCCCACTGCACCGTCAGCTTTACAATGTTGTTATCGCATTTCATGCAGGGCCATTTATACACCGATAAATCAAGTCATAAGATTGTGAAATGTTCTCACCTGAAGTGCAACACTCCAGTCTGTCGCTACAGTTCTGTCATCACTCTTAACTTAATCTACTTACAGACATTTTGATGCCCGAACTCCTGACACACAAGTTTGCCGAGTTGCAGTCGTTGTTACCTCATATAGCGACCGTTGGCTAGTCGATATAACTTTCCGACGCTTCGTTTAGGAGTATACTTTGTTTCATCTTCGTTGAACTTACTCTGTTGGTAAATAATCAGTGCTTGATTTTCTGTTCAGCAATACTTCTCCTGCAAGTTTGCTATTTGGGCGAAGGTGTTCCCGCTAGGACATCTTGTCGGCTGAATCCATCTTACAGCCATCTAGGTCACCAGGTTATCTCCGTTACGTCGCCAGCTGCGTGCGCACTCACCCTTTCTTTGTGTCAATTCATAATTCATTATTCTCTGTGATAATTATGTAGTATGTTTTGTCTGCACTTGTATGTTTCTCTTATCACCATTGTTTCCCTTCGTTGGTGATCATCATAGCTCTTTTCGTGACATGGCATTATGCCCCCTCCCCCACTTTTTTTTAAATGTTGAAAAAATTGTGTCAGTCTATTCGGTCTCTTATACATTGACATGGAACGAAAAGTGGTGCTGTCTGGTCGTCTTTCTTAGTCAATACTATCAAGCTCACTCACACATATATATTGCGATGGCATGCGAAAAGTGGATATTCCAATAAACATCACAAAAGAAAAACATGTTATATGGCGGACACGACTTACACATCCATCCTCACATGGTCGTCGTGTAGCCTCAGCCTCCTTTACTATTCAAAGGACTGAAGTCTAACAGCCATGAGATCCAATGCCCCTCGGACATCCTCAAGCAGTCTCTCATTCATGCACTTGCATGAGCATCTTACATCCTTCTACAAGCCATTACGCTCTGGGTGAAGGTACGTGTGCGTTTCGGAAATATCCTGCTCTCACTTGCGTTGTGGTATGTGATTTGCTTAATTGTCTTGTAATTGACTATTATTACCTTTCAATCAATCTTGGTTCATGTTTATTACCGTATGACTGCTTTGTGATTCTCTGATTTAATGTATGGAGTATGCTTCTTAG
Organism: Cepaea nemoralis; assembly: GCA_014155875.1. Taxonomy (NCBI): domain Eukaryota; kingdom Metazoa; phylum Mollusca; class Gastropoda; order Stylommatophora; family Helicidae; genus Cepaea; species Cepaea nemoralis. The sequence continues at coordinate 518,795 of JACEFZ010008697.1, forward strand.
ATGCACTTTTCAAACATATTTCTGGTTCTACTGGTGACTGTTCACGAGTTGTTTAGATCTTTCTGTTGTTTATATTTATTCTATCTTACCATTATGTCTATCATATATCTTAAAGTCTGCCATAAATTATTATGGTTATCCTTTCATGCCTAATATGATAATTCACTCTATTGTTAATTTCCTTATGTTCCAGTTTCTTTCTATCCATTCATCTACGTGACCATGTATAACAATATACCAAACAAAAACAAAAACAAAAACAAAAAAGAACATCTTCACGTACAATACAACACAATACTGTATCATGAATTCTTTCTAGTCCTATGTCTATTAAGTTTATACGCCTATTTTCTAGATGCTGTTTTATATAGTTATTTGCACCTTATATAATCTTTCCAAATTGTAGTAATATTAAAATACTTATAGCCTTTAACATTTGTTTTAGATGCATGCAATACAGAGGCGTTTCCCTTTTGAGCCATACTGGGAACATATTTTGCAAAATTCTTGAGAAAAGATTACGAACTACTACAGTACCCCAGCTAAGCGAAACACAACTTGGATTTAGGAAAAACAAAGGATGCGTAGGTGCCATTTTTACTCTTAGACAACTTATAGAAAAATCAATCGAATTCAATTAAACACTCTACTTAGCCTTTGTCAACCAAGAAAAGGCATTTGATAGAGTAGATAGAAACAAGCTGTGGGAAATTCTTAAACAATATGGAGTGAGTACACATCTAACAAACCTATGTAGAAGCTTATACAACAACAGTGAATGCATAGAGAGAGCAACTGGAGTACACTCAGAACCCTTCACCATAAGATCCGAAGTACGACACGGTAATGTCCTGTTCCCTCTCTTGTCCATAACATATATAGACACCATATGTAAAGAAACCAACCAAACAGAGACTGCAAGCACACCGCATGACGATAACACCGAAGAAGAACGATCTGCAAATCTAAATATTAGAGAACTGTTTGCAGACGACCAAGCACTAATAGCAAAATCAGAAGCTGAATTACAAGACCACATGAATAGTTTAAAATGTGTAGGGAACATAACATGAAAATTAACATAAGTAAAACAGAGGTAATGACTATAACTAAAGAAGAAAATGCAACAACAATTCACTTAAACAAACATCCTTTGAAACAAGTAAAGAGTTTCGAGTACCTAGTAAGTATAATATCATCAAATGGTAAATCTAAGGCCTATCCACGTCAATATGGACTGGATAGGCCTTAGGTTCATACTAGAATACGATCAGCGTTGCCAGTAGTGGGTTGTGCTCAATATTTAAATTTCAAATCCCGAAACAACCAAATAATCAAATGGTAAATCAGAAGACGAAATCGTTAATAGATGCAACAAGGCAAACCAACTCAAGGGACAAATTGCAATAATACTAAAGAACAAACATGTATCAATAACTACTAAGAAAGCACCTTACGACACAATCCTCCCACCAACCCTATGTTAACAATGCCAAAACTGGACAATGACATTTTAAAAAAAAAAAGAGACAAGAAAAATATCAACAACAGAAATGAGATTCCTGAGAAGAATACTCAGATAAAATGTCAACGTCTGTGATCTCTTTTAGTGAGATGAATTTTTCTTATTTCTGGTGGTATGCACCATCGGACTGCCATATCTCTACCTTGACGATTTATCCATCATTTTTAAAATTCCATCAACATTCTGTTATATGCAGTTATATTTTAAAATATGTATATATGGTGTAACATGATGATGTAAGATAATCAAATGCTGGTTACACGCGTGAGCAACTTGAAATTCTTTTATGTGTGGTGATGAGTGATGTAATGATTCTATTATTTAGCATTCTTCAGATGCCGTTGGTACTGTTGGTAATGTGTATTCAACGACTGGGGTTTGTTTAAATATACTCGGTCATCTGGCATCTTGATTCAGTTCTTGTAGTACTTGTTTACAGGTAGTATCTATTGCATTCTTTCACTTATCTTGACAACTTCGTGTTTTTTTCCAGTCTGTTATTTCTAGATGGACTGTTGCTCATGACCAGCACAGACGCTGGGGCAGATTGTCCCCTAGTACTATAACGGGTTGCATAATATTCCATTGCTGACACTGGCGGAGGTAGCGGCATTGATGGAGGCATGGGAAATCCGTACAGAGGAGGGTTCAAAGCATTGCATCCTCCCATCGATCCGAGCGACTGAGTGACTGTTGAGGACAGGAGAGATACTGTATTTTCATGACTACTATGAAAAGGTACACTGAAATTGTTAAATTGAGGATGAATAATTGGGGCAGACGGAATCAACTGTTGTATGCTTCTATCAGTGACACCTGGACCACTTTTAACTTTGATGAGATTGTCTTTTTCTATGGCCGAAGCTGCATCTGTTACAACTTACATTGCGAATGCCAGCAACAATGTAATTCTGAAGATCTGTTCATGTTTGTTGTTGCTCCCAGAACTGAGCAAGTAAGGTGTAGCCCCGCCATGTGATATACTCCATGTTGCTATAGTTAGATTGGAGTCACTTGAGATGGGTGAATGGTATCGGCGTCTGCAACTATTTTGTTTGGCCTGGGTGTTTCTTGGGACTTGCTGGTAATGCTCAGCTTCTCGTTGACAACGTCTTTCAGTCTGGTACCTTGAGTGATCACACCTTCAACAACACTTCGCTTCAAGACGTCTACTGTTGCTTTTTTTTTTTTTAAATGTTGCATATCCCTTGCTGGACGCTGCAGTCGACACCAGCATTTTTCAGCTGCTGTTGATGTACTAGGCAAGTTTTTACGTTCAGTAGTTTGCCATTGCTTTCTGAACGACCGGCTCCCATACCAGCACGTTATAACACAACGCGACACGGTCTGCTGCACAAATCGGTCGCGGCTGAGTTTCGAACACCTGGTACCCGGCTCACGAACCGCGTTCGCAAGCCTTTGGCCACGGAGACCGGCTTTATGGAGACTGTTGCTTTATGGTGACTTAAAAGCTCGGCGTACTTAGACAGATCTATATGTAATTGTTGCGGCTTCCTAGATACAGAATTGCTCTTCTTTGATTCAAAATTAAACGTGCTACACTAGACGCTATGCACCACAAGTAGTAAAAGTGGACCGCAGAAGAAGCGGAAGAGCGCGATGATCATCTACTGCACCTGTATTCGTCTCCAGTCGTCTTGACTTGCCTTGTCACTCTACTCAGATGTAATAAGGCGAGAGAGCGAGGTCGACGAATTGCGCAACTCTTTCTAACTTTAATCCAGTTCATCGCGCAAGTCATTCTTCATCCAACTTCATGTATCACCTTCAAGCGCTGTAGCGAAGGGCGAAGCGGCAGGCGTGGGTACGCTGGCAGTCGTAGTCGCAGACCTGCCCTGGTACCAACACTGTTCAGCCTTATAAGAAAAGGCTGGACAGAAAAACAACTGCAGGAGATCCTCCTCCTGGAACGTCAAGCATTCTTTGCCCACATTGCCAAAGAACATTTCGAGCCAAAATAGGCCATATCAGTCATCTTAGAACTCACGGCTCCATACTTTCAACCACACTGGATGAAATTAATAGTCATCATCATTCTTGATGGACAAACAACATTACTAGCAGGGGACACCAAGGTTTGAACCGGGGACTTCTCGATCTGCAGTCGAATGCTTTACCACTGAGCTATATCCCGTCTAGTTACAACTATTATTACCAAATTATATAATTAGACTGAAAAGTGATACAGCAATTGAGTGGTATATAAACTGGACACGTTTCAATGAAAACAAGAACATAATTTACATCCTTTATAACTTTAGACATATCCTACAACAAAATATAGCATGAGAATGGAAGGCGGGGCTGTAACGACGGCCATTTAGTAGTGACGAACTCATATATAGTTTAAAACGGTTGAAAGGGCAAGAAGGTCGGCGTCATTCAGTTAATCAATCAGGTGCCGTCTCCACAATGAAGGTTGGCTGCAATGGATCTCCAACACTGTCTGTCTCTCTCCCTGACTGTATATTCTGTCAGATTGCTGTTGGTCCATCTGTTGATGTTATTTATCTTCCCACTTGTATCGCTGTCTACTTCTTGTTTGCTTGCCTTCAACCTTACCCTCCAGTATGGGTTTTTTAAAAAAAATAAAAGTTGCAGGGCGTCGCACAAAGCAAGAACTCACTAGCTCCAGCGACGACCCCCAGTAGTCTCCGAGAAAAGTGCACACGTGAACCCAACGACGTGACCCGGAATCGAATCCACAACCTTCGGTGTCTGCAGATGGAAGGTGTTTTAAGAAAGTAAATGTAGACTATCCCGAGCTAAAACAGCATTTCGGAAGATTAAGACCATTTTCTGTAATTTATCTGTGTCGGTAAATGTGCCATCACCATCATCATGTGCTATGCCTGTAAGCGTAGGCGGTCATGTTTCGTCATCTCACTTGATCACCAGAGTCGTGGATCAGCTCAGTGTTCTTGCCATCCAGGTATTTACTTCTCTGTCCTCCCCTTTTTCTCTTCCCCTCGATCATACCAGTTGTCACCAAGTTCTACAATTTATTTCTTCTCATAACGTGACCAAAAAATTGTGACTGTCTACGTCTTATTTCTCTCATCAGTTTACGGTTTTTATTTGTTTCTTGTAGGACTTGGTCATTGGTTTTTCTGTCTGTCCATGGTATTCTTATGCCATGGAGATGCATGGACTCGCACAGTACGCTTCGAAAAGTGGAAATTAAGCTTGTTCCTAGTGGAGCGACTCCCGTCACTTTGTTCTGCCCAAGGCATGCAGGTTTGCACGCTTAAGTTGTAGAGTTGAACCACCGTTGCAGTCCTGTTATTTACATATTGAGTATTGTTGCGTTTATTGTCTTAGAAGTGGGAGGTGCTGGACCTTCGCATATAATAGATCATGACGTAATGAGATGAGGGAACCAACTCAATTCATTGCCTAGTTCGTTTTCTAGAAGCATATTGTGTTGGAGGGGGGAAATCCTGCCACTAAATATGAACTGCAGGGTAGCTTGTCTACTTATCAAGCATTAGTAAGTGCTCTCTCTCTCTCTCTCTCTCTCTCTCCCCGACTCTTTCTCTCGTAATACTAATAGAATGTTAGATGCAGTAGTGTCCAAATGTGAACGTTCGCCCCCTCCCCCCCCCCTTTTCTCTCCAGAATGTTAGAGCTGTGTATCTGTTTGTTCGCCCCCCCCCCCCCCCCTCCACACACACACACACACAAACACACATATTTTCAAACAAAAAGAAAACATGGCACATTGTGTGGATAAATGATGAAATGTATGTTTATTCCGAGAACTCGTAAAACATGTACACCAAGCCACCAGAGAGCAGAGACAGGTACAGAAAGACAGTAGAGGAATCGTATCATTAGCCTCAAATACAAACCAGTGACAACAAATCGAAACAAACCGAAAAAAGTAACCTCAAAACACCACAGCACTCTGACAAACTTGAACAAACAAAATCAATAAAAGTAATGCTAAACTTTGTCTTTGCTTGGAGGAAACAAACAGAAACTGCCGCTCACTGTTGCTGGACAATGACACGATTAGTTTTACAAAAATGCTTCCACTTCTTCTGCGATCCACGTTTGCTACGTGTGGTGCACATAATCTATTGTAGCATGCATATACACACATTCTATAAAAATACAACACATCAGAAACGTTATCAAACAGAACATCCTCTGTCGTTTACTATTTCCCTCTCCCGCCTCCAAGCTGGACCTGATAAACATGACTTTTAAAGGGGAAAACAATATAATAATATTAACATACAATAAATAAAAGAGGGGCAAGGTTCATGATTTTATTTTACTTTGTCAATAAAAGCGTGAAATGATAGTGCTGTCCTGCAAACAAAATGTGGAAACAGATTAAAGACGTCAACAAGATAATGCTGCAGTCGTTCAATACTCACCCGTCTTATCTACTTGCTTATCCTTGTGCTTATCGATGTGGTATGCTGTCCTATCTACTTACCTAAACGCTAACTTATTTATCACAGCTGAGACTCATCTATTCATCCGTCCAACCAACCAACCGTCTACCTATCTATCACATCAATCTACCTATCTAGCCATTCACATATCACAGATTTCATGAGGTGAAAACTGTTTACAGTCCTAACTTCAGCCATCTGCCCACACCACAATGTATGTAGACTACAGTTGATCAGAAGGCAATCATGATCAAACAGGAAAGACAGTCACGAAACAAATGAATCTCTTTAACATTTTGATTATCTGTTAACTGGTTGCAGTACGACACTTCTCCGCTGCACGCAACACTGCAACTTACTATATTACTGATATGGTCACTAACCTTAATATGTAAGGGTTTATAATGAGTTCAGAAAAACACAAAAAATGCATTAGTCAGCTTTACACAGAAATAATCAAAGGGCAGGGTGGATGTTGCAGCTTCCCCCAGCATACAACTACAACGTCAACCAAATAATAATATACCTAACATAACGAAGTATTTCCATATATAACTCAAAACCACACATCTAAAACATAAGAATATACATGTCCTCTGATTGTTCTTTTGCAGAACTGACCAAGGAATATTATTACTTTAATTAATGACTGAATATAGATGAACAATTAGGCTTGACATGTCCCGTAGGCTACAGTTTGGTGACCTCTGGATGACCCATACACATATAATACTCTCTAATGACTATGCAAGCTGACCATGCAGACTGTGGATGACTAATATCATATGGACTCTGATGATGACTACCAGAGGCTATCCCTACCATATTATCGCTGAGCTGTATGTGAAGTTTCAGCAGTGGTCAAACTAAAAGTGTCCATCTGCCTCATCTTTGTGATGGTTCCAATGAAATGCTGAAGATGCTAGAAACATGATTTTCATAATACACGAACATAAAGCTGTATAGCTATAATATGAGGTAGGTCTTAACTGGCTGTTCTTCATGTGATCTGTGCAGCAACGATCAGACCTGACGCGTGCAATCAGAGACCTCAAGGAAAACCTTATACAGCTCAAGCTGCAACTTGCACGTAGTTATCCCCGATACTAAACATTCAGGATCACAGTTGTTTGCCATTGCTTTGTTTTCAGAAAGAAATTAACATGTCCGTTGAAACAACTACCATGTGGGTCTTGCAATCAAAGGATGCTAGGCTGTATTAATTATCTAAGAGAGATGGTGATATTCTTAAGACAATAATGGCAACAGCCGTACCCTATTTCTGACAACTGAAACCCCACTACACACTTCAAGTTACTGAATCCTCTGTCAAGCAAGCAAGACCTCAAGATGTGATAGTTCACGCACACAGTCCCTGACGCAGTACTTGCTGGTTCTGGAATCCATGGCCACAACTCCCCTAGGTGGGTTCACTTAATGATGTCTCCATGAATATCTATAGTTATAATGAAGATGGTAATATCAATGCTGGCTGTCTACTACTTCACTAGTCATCAAGTAGAGAACTCAATAAGGCATGTTTGTTCATCATTACATCACTGGCCTAGCCACGTGATTCAACTCTATTTAAATGCAGTTACAACTCTCCATGTGATATTCAAACTGTGCTTAAAAGCAGTTATACTTCACAATGTGATAATACAGCTCTATTCAAAACCAGATATTCCTCACCACGTAATTATTACTCTACTTATAAATAAACACCATTCTTACAACCTGTCCCTGATATGCCCTAACAACACATAAACAATTGTATTTTTGCTACAACAAAATATGGAAGTCTTGCAGTAAAGGGATTATACATTATTGTTAACTCAATGCTACTGGTTTGTCTGCCCTTGGCAGTCAAGCATTCATGAACTACAGGATCTTCAGACTTGATTTTTCAACCACATGTGCATCTGAACTTTCACATGTAGTGTGTCCATTTCCAGCACTTTCTTTCTTGAGATACTAGAACAATTATGGTCAAGCTACGACTATTTTATAATATTTTAATACGTAGATGTGAAATTCCAGTACCTATCTTGCACAACCCACTAGTTTCCAAGCTTGAAGAGGGGAAGGTGAGCTCAGGAAAACAGTCCCATGAAGATGGTATTTTGGTAGGGGATTGGGAGGAAAGTCTTCGCATCAATTCATTCAGATAGCAGCAGGCCTTATTCAGGGTTCACTTGACATGGACGCTAATGCCTAGGACTTAAGAGTTAAGACACAATCTTTATAATCTGCATAATAAGTATTACTTATTGAATCATTACTAACCTTAAACTGTGCAATTGCATGTTATTTATATGATCTTGATTACAAACAGAACATCCTACATACCAGTATAAGACACTTCCCCCCCCACCCCCACCCACCCACCCACTCTCTCTCTCTCTCTCTCTCTCTCTCTCTCTCTCTCTCTCTCTCTCTCTCTCTCTCTCTCTCTCTCTCTCTCTCTCTCGATTTCTTGAAAACTAAAACATATGTATGAATATGAACATAGAGCAGCCATTACAACATAAATGCTACAAAGAAAATGTATCAACATAGAGCATAACAAGAAGAACACAAGAATATACACATTATAAACTCAATGCTCAAGAAGATTACATTCATATTAATTTACATCATATATTCTTCAAACTAGATTTACATATCATGTCCCAAATAATTTAGCATTGTAAGAAACATGTTTAACACCTGGTTTCATATGTAACACCTTGCAGCTGAACTTAGAAATAATAATTATACATTAGATGCTGCAAACTGTAAAAAAAATTGTTTCTGACAGCTTAGTATCAAATATGCTAACCTCAAATTAAAATCTGTCGAATCATTTGACTGCAGCTTTACACATATCAAATCCTGTTGACCATAATGTTAAAATATGTCAAATATTTTGACAACAGTTTGAAAAATTGTCAAAGATTTTGACATCAGCTTGAAAACATGTCAAATACTTTGACCATAGCTGTAATAATGTCAAATACTTTGACCACAGCTGTAATAATGTCAAATACTTTGACCGACAGCTGTAATAATGTCAAATACTTTGACCACAGCTGTAATCATGTCAAATACTTTGACCACAGCTTTAAATGTGTCCAACACTTTTTACTGCTGCCTTGAATGTGCTAAAGTTGTGACCATAAGCTCTCAATGTACCCGATGGTCTGCTCATAGCTTTTAATGCATCAATTCTGTCAGCATAACTTGCATTGTATTAAATTCCTTAATCATAGCATTTAAGGTACCACAGATTTGACTACAGATTTCAAAGTGCCAAAAACTTTGCAGCTTGAAAAGTGTCAAATACATCTTCAGCTTGAAAAGTGTCAAATACATCTTCAGCTTGAAAAGTGTCAAATACATCTTCAGCTTGAAAAGTGTCAAATACATCTTCGGCTTGAAAATTCTCAAAACGTTGACAATGCTTTGTAAATCTCAAACTCTAGTTTTAACACAATACACCAGAAACTATCAGTCTATAGTTACACGAAGTGTGTCCTGTATATCACACATCAGAAACTATCAGTCTATAGTTACACGAAGTGTGTCCTGTATATCACACATCAGAAACTATCAGTCAATTGTTACATGAAGTCTGCCCAGTATATGACACACCTGAAACTCTCAGCCTGTGTGTCCTGTATATCACACACCTCAAACTATACCTAATGTTCTGTATATCACATACCTTAAACTATGCCTAGTGTGTACTGTATATCACGCACTTGACACTATGCCTAGTGTGTACTGTATATCACACATTTGAAACTATGCCTACAGCTAGAGTCTAGCACATCAAAGTCAAACAGCGCTGTCTTCAATAGAGTTATATCAGGCAACAAGCACACACAATGTCATAAAACTGCCCAACCTCTGGCACTAACAAGCACAACACACCTTCATCATTAACCTAGCACGCTTGACAACATCTGTAAGTGTTTCCTACTGACGCGAAGTTGGTGCTGTTCTAACACACTGAAAAATGAACTACCTATCAGAAATACACATTCATGACTCTATCAATTTTCCTTAAATATACTAAACAGGAGGAATTTTTAACCGTTTATTGTTCCGTGGACCCCACTTAGAAGTCTGGGCAAACTTATGAACCCATTCTCAGAATACTGCCAAATGCATGAACAAAGTCAGCTGTCTCAGTACTGAAGAGCAAACACGGTGCAGAACTAGCTGACTTAACAGCAACACTCCAGGACTGTCAGGAATCCAAATGGGTCCTTCAATAATCACAATGGATCCTGACACATTCAACACTTCTGAAAAGACAGAATAGGCAAAAGGAAGGTGGAAGACTACCTCAGCCTTATGTAGATATAACCTATGATGAGACCAGGAGTAAATAAAATACTTGTAGATAAAATGTGTATCCAGAGCATCCAGAAATATGATGAACATTATAAACTCAACTAAAGCAAACAACTAGCAACCTTCAGACTATGCAAAGGACAACAGGCTGAGAAACCACTTGTTCAACAAGCTAAAGATAAGACTGGTAAATGTAACTGTGGAATTTGCAAAATGACAGCCAAACAGTGGCTGTGAGTCTCCAACATATGCAGTACAGAGAAGATTATTCCAGCCTACACCTGCTCCCTTTGAAGACAAATTCTATGGACTTCTATGTCACCAACATCCATGCTTTCTTTAAATACATTAAGGTTGACATCTAAAAGCATATGAAGAAGAAGAAATACATGTAACAACAAAGGAATCCATCAATACCAAAATGCCATTGCATCTTTTGTTTATCTCCAATGAAATCTTGGGATGCAGATGACAATAATAATTGCCAGCCTTTTACATTTAACTTTTACAGACCATTGGAAAGGATGAATTAATGTACACATAGTTAAATTGTGGATATGCAGAAACATGGGAGTTAATTTCACAGAAAGACAATGAAAAAGAAGTCCTGAACAAGCTGGGAATTAAAAGAACATATGAAGAAGTTTAGACAAACGAATATTTTGAACACATAACAAGACATGCCTCCTGAAAACCATGCTGGATGGAAAGGTGGAACGCGAGCATACAAGAGGACAACAACAGCATGAATGAAATTAACACAATGAATGAATTAAACAGATCCAGAATAAATAGCTGTCAGTGGAGTGGGTAATTTAAAAATAATTGTACTGACCAATCGGAACTCAGTATAGTGTAAATTATCCCATGATAACTGGGCTGGCAGTTATTGTACCACCATGCCTCCCTAAAGGGTATGTGTGTTCACACACCAATCACAGCTCGTGGACCGCCTGCAACAGGCCCACGAACCACTGGCTCAGAACTCCTGCTCTACAGAGACTACATGTTTATTTACTTCAAATGATAAAAGAACAAGTCATCGGCACTTATTGTATGTAATGCCATTTATGAAACAAACAGGGAAGGAAACAAGTTATGTAGTGTTATGAACTGCAAAGTCCTCACAACACAGAAAAACAGCCATATTACAATACTGTTAAATAACAGGGCAGAAACATACACTGGCATAACAGCAAACACTATACTAATGAAGATTACATATGACCATATTATACATACATATTTAGTCAATTATACCATTTCAGTATCAACAAATACAAGATATTTCTGTTTCTCTTCATAAAACATGAGACAAATAATGTACATTGTATGACATCTAGCATGTTGCCAACAGAGGCAAAGATGATTATAAGTTGCCAAAGTTAACTATCCCAACATACTATATAAGGAAGGAATGGCAATCTGGTTGACATTTATTAGCATCCATACATGAAACACAACAGTCATATAAAAGTAGTCAGAAATACATGAGAAAGTCACATTAAAGTCGTACAAATATACATGACAATCATACTGAAGTAGTCAGACAAAAGCACATGAAAACGACATTAAAGTGGTTACAAATACAGATGAAAGTCACATTAAAGTGGTCACATATGCATGTGAAAATTATAGTAGTCGGTGAAAGTTAATTAAAGTGGTTACAAATATACATGACAGTCATACTGAAGTAGTCAGACAAGTACATGTTAAAGTTACATTACAGTAGTCACAAATATACATGAAAGTCATATTAAAGTAGTCAGATGAATGCATGCAAATGTCACTTTAAAGTGGTCACAAATGCATGTGATAGTCGTTTTAAGGTAGTCAGACAAATACACATGAAAGTCATTGAAGTAGTCTGACAAATACACATGAATGCATGTGAAAGTCACAATAGTTACAAATGCATGCGAAAGTCATTCTGAAGTAGACAAACAAATGCATGTGAAAGTCATTCTGAAGTAGACACACAAATACATGTGAAAGTCATACTGAAGTAGGCACACAAATACATGTGAAAGTCATACTGAAGTAGGCACACAAATACATGTGAAAATCATTCTGAATTAGACACAAATACATGTGAAAATCATTCTGAAGTAGGCACACACATACATGTGAACATCATTCTGAAGTAGACACAAATACATGTGAAAATCATTCTGAAGTAGGCACACAAATGCACATGAAAGTCATTCTAAAGTAGACACACAAATACACATGAAAGTCAGTCTGAAGTAGGCACACAAATGGACATGAAAGTCATACTAAAGTAGACACACAAATACATGTGAAAATCATTCTGAAGTAGACATACAAATACATGTGAAGGTCATACTGAAGTAGACACACAAATACATGTGAAAATCATTCTGAAGTAGACACAAAATGCACATGAAAGTCATACTAAAGTAGACACACAAACGCACATGAAAGTCAGTCAGAAGTAGGCACACAATTGCACATGAAAGTCATACTAAAATAGATGCACAAATACATGTGAAAGTCATACTGAAGTAGACACACAAATACATGTGAAAATCATTCTGAAGTAGGCATGCAAATACAAGTGAAAGTCATACTGAAGTAGGCACACAAATACATGTGAAAGTCATTCTGAAGTAGGCACACAAATGCACATGAAAGTCATACTAAAGTAGACACACAAATACATGTGAAAGTCATTCTGAAGTAGACACACAAATACATGTGAAAGTCATTCTGAAGTAGGCATGCAAATACAAGTGAAAGTCATACTGAAGTAGGCACACAAATACATGTGAAAGTCATACTGAAGTAGACACACAAATACATTTGAAAGTCATTCTGAAGTAGGCAAATACAAATGACAAGGGATAATATTTTCCATCAGGGATATGAACTCTGTTTGCAAGGTATTAAACCACAATCTTTTCCCCCATAGCCCATCCAACTCTTACATTAATTCCACTTGGTCAAAAGTCATAACATTAACTCATTTTGCCATATCATTGTTCCTTCCACTCATCCTGTCCTACAATGGTTAACTTAATTCATCCAACTCCACACAGTTATTGTTATTTTAACTCATCATACCTTAGAACAGCAATCTATTGACCCACTCCATGTCCAACCATTTTTTTACAACTCTTTCTGATATAGACAGACATGAAAGAGTTGAAGCTAATACCATATCAGATACTACCATTGGCATGCGACGTGTTATCCATCCATCCATCATGTGCCATGCCAATAAGTGTGGGCGGTCATGTTCTGCCATCTCACTCGTTTCAATTATCTTTTTATTGGTCAGTATGTTAGGCCGTCACATATTCTAGTCCATGACATAACGAGCTGGAGTGACCAGTTTACTTACTCGCTTCCTGCCATGTCTCAACGGTTTCTATAACATTTGGAAAATTATCCAGCAGCCATTTTACAAGGCTGTGTCAACTCCAGAATCATGCTGGTGGAGAAATGTAATCCTACCACTGCAGGGAATTAAACCAGGACCAATGTCTTGGTTAGTGGATGTACTGACCATTATTCCCCCACAGCTCCCAGACAGACATTACTCCTAAGTCAAAATGTACCTTCAAGCAAGTCCCCTGGCACAGACTAAGGTCTGAATTGAACCACTTGCTGTTTTACCTGGCTACGCATGTTAAGTATAGATACCTCACTCAGGAGCATTTTAGCTAGGAAACAACAATTTCATCTCCAGTCTTGAATAGTTTTGCATCGAATAAGTTGTTCCCTTGTCCAAAACACTGTTGAAACCTTAAGTATTTCCATTGTGTTGTTTTCACGATGACTTGCATGTCAAATTCCCTATAAACAACACAGACTTTTGTTGAATAATGAAAAATGTTTAAAAACCTGTTGACAATATACAGATGATGAACAACTTGGCTGGCTGAACAAGGATAAAATATGACATCAACACAACTGTTTATACCGATGACAATGTTGCATGAGGGATAAGATATAGAAACAATACAAGAGTTTATACATATGACAACTCAATAAACACTGGGGCGATTAATGAATCATCTGCCAACAGTAAAATCTTATAACCAAGTGAACAATTATTACACAGGTGACAAGAGTTAACTCTCCTACACATGAATACAAAAATATATAATGAACATTATGTACAGATGAAACATGGGAGAAGCTGAATATGCTTTCACTGTTCTACATAAACAAATATTGGCAATATTAACTCTTAATGAACAAGTTCAACTGCATTTGCTTTTTCACACACTCATTTTTGGGACTGAATGTCAAGTCATGATTAGTCATAGAAATGTGCAGGTGACTATGTTAGTTCGACATTACTGAAAATTCCCCCACATGTCAACAAGCAGATTTTCGGATGTGACTTATGTGAATATTGGAATGGGCACAGGCCATATAATTTACTAAATCTAGGCTGTATAGTTTACTAAATCGGGACCATAAAGTTTACTAAATCTGGACTGTATGGTTTACATATTCTGGACCATAAAGTTTACTAAATCTGGACTGTATGGTTTACATATTCTGGACCATAAAGTTTACTAAATCTGGACTGTATGGTTTACATATTCTGGACCATAAAGTTTACTAAATCTGGACTGTATAGTCTGGACCATAAAGTTTACTACATCTGGACCATAGAGTTTAGTAAATCGGAACTCCTGGAGCCATTATAAGTGGAGTTGGTTTATTTGAGGTGATTTTGTGAACCACTTCATGTGATGCATGATA
Source organism: Cepaea nemoralis (assembly GCA_014155875.1). Taxonomy (NCBI): domain Eukaryota; kingdom Metazoa; phylum Mollusca; class Gastropoda; order Stylommatophora; family Helicidae; genus Cepaea; species Cepaea nemoralis. The sequence continues at coordinate 533,828 of JACEFZ010008697.1, forward strand.
TATAACAGTAATCCCATGATATATAACAATAATCCCATGATATATATAACAGTAAACCAAGTACAAATTCCCTATTCAGGCCATTTGGCATACTGGATGTATGATGCAAGTCCTGTAGTTTAAGACACTTTAAGACACAAATGGCACTTGATGGATGATGCGTTTGGTTGCCCTTACTTCCCCCGGAACTTTCCTGATATCCACTTTAGTCTGGGTCAACCTGACAGCCCAGGCCAATGAAAAAAATATCTGCCTCAAAGGAGATTTGAACATGTGGCCACCAGGGAGATAAGCAAGCGTACTAACTTGCCTGTACACTACCTCAATTCCCAGTATACTAAGTGTTAAAGCCCACAGCTACAATATTCCATGAGACTTTTGGAAATAGCATGGAAGTGCTGTAGAGCACACACAGCCTGCTACAAAGAATAGAATGGACTTTTGCAGAAACACTTGACTATTTTGCTACAGGAGATAATGAGCATTGGTACTGATTGATATCTGCCGACTGTGAATGTGTGACGTATTACCTATGTAAACTCACATGTATTGTTTGACGCTCACAGAAGTAGAAGAAAGAAGACATATGGTTACTCCACCGGAATTCGAACCTGTCACTTCCAAATGACAACAGTGCCTCACTGCATAAACAAATCTACATTGATACATGACCAACTTGGGGTATCATAAACTCTACTTATTTCTTCTAGTTCGGTAAGCGTCAAACAATACATATGTATTTATTTAGGAACTGTCTTAGTGGCCTCAGAGGGTTCCCCAACTGATATGTCTGTGTATTAGGCTTCAGAAATAGATACGAATTTGTCAATCAATGGAAACAAAATTCTGCAGCTCAGGAAAATGAAATAGAAGAATAAGAAAGACAAAACTGCCACTGAAACATACATACACCCATGTGGAAATGCACAGATCTACGGGTCAGTAAAGGTCATGCCATAAATTATACATCAAATTCTAATTTTGTAGTGTGGGCCTGAATAAACACACATTTTCTTGCAACTGTCAAGCAGCAAGAAATAAATATTCTAAACACAGAGAATTAGACTACACTTAAAATCATAATCAGTATCACAAAGTGCCTTGCCAGCTGGCATAGGCGATTATGCTTCTCCACAAACTGTGATCTCCAATGATATTATGGATCAATTCATGTGTTGAGACTCCCCCCCCCCCCCCCCCCCCCCCCCCCCCCCCAACTGTGATATTTTAATACTTTCAGGAATCCCCCTACCAATCTCTCCCTGGCATCACCACCAAATGCATATAACGAATCACTTATCACACGTGTTTTAATACTGCAGCTCCAATAGGCTAGTTAGTGTAAACAAAGAGGCTACTAACAATATGTCACATTGCAAGTTCTGAAACATTGCTATTTGACGTCACAACAACGGTGTAGATCACACAATGGTTACATTTCTTTTAAAAACAGACCTATTACAAAGACACTCTAGCAGTAGTTATATTCTCCAAGTCAGTATGTCATCAGTATCTTCCTATGTTAACTGTCATCTCCCCAGTGTATTATGGCACATCATCACTAACACTGTTCATTTCTTCCCAAACACTTGTTTAATATAACTAGGGTAGTCTTGTGTTGACATTTTAAATGAGAATTACAAATGTTGAAATCCCTTATACAGTCAACTATTATTCTAATACACTATTTCAATATGTTGCAACCTTTTATACAGGTAACTATTACTCTTAACTCTATTTTAAAATCTTGCCATAGGTAAAGCTAGACCGTAAATGCTAAATTAGTGTTCAATGTGAACTGGTAACAATATGCAACAGCTTCTCACTAATCTACAATATAAAATATAATCTTAATCTCATCCTGTTCCTCTTGTAACTTTCGGTGTAGATGTGAAGCAAAAAACAACAGGAGAGTGCCTGTTTATGGACTTCATATATCGAGATTCCCATGGACTCTATTATTCCCTCTGTTCATCATTTACATGGTCAGTCTCTTTTTCTGGTTCCATTTGGTCTGTACATCATTGCTTGTTGTGGCATACTGTAAGGTGGTAGCCTAGTTACATTGCCGAACCATTTAACTTGCTGTTAAATTCTCATTAATCTACAAAATGAAACAGCTTCTCACTAATCTACAATATAAAACAGCTCACACATCTAAAGATTTTTTAATGTAGTTATACAGGTAATTTTGAAGAATATAATGACAGGAGAACCAAACAGACACAATATGGGCAGCAATGTAGACAAACATGGAGGAACAGATAAAGATATTAAAATAAGAATACAAAAGGCAAGAGGAGACTTCATAGCAGTAGGACATTTGTGGGAATCAAAGGAAGTTAAACTTAGCACCAAACTTGGAATCTTTAACTCCAATGTGAAATTGCTACTGACTGGACGGGTCAGAAAGATGGAGAACGACTAATTACTAATAAATGTACTGTTTTACTAGTTCGTGCCTGCGTACAGTAGTCAGACTAAAATGGTATGACAATATCACCAATGCAGAGCTCAGTGGAGAGAACTAAATAAATTCCAGGGAATCAAGACGTGAGGAAAAGACACTGGTGCTAGATAGGGCACACAGTGAGGAAACTTGAACATAACAAGACACTCTTGTCTGGATCCCACAAGGCAAACAAAATAGCAGCAGACCTGAAAGCACACGGAGAAGAGCTCTACAGGCAGAGATAAATGATACTAGGAGGACATGGAGGCAGCTGAGCTCTACAGGCAGAGATGAATGATACAGGCAGGACATGGAGGCAGCTGAGCTCTACAGGCAGAGATAAATGATACTAGGAGGACATGGAGACGAGCTCTACAGGCAGAGATAAATGATACTAGGAGGACATGGAGACGAGCTCTACAGGCAGAGATAAATGATACTAGGAGGACATGGAGACGAGCTCTACAGGCAGAGATAAATGATACTAGGAGGACATGGAGGCAGCTGCAGGAGATAACAACAGATTGGACAGCTTAGCATGGGTTGGTTCACAGACTATGCCTCAACGGAACATCAAGGGCAAAAGAAGAACAGGAAGACATGTAAAGATGTATGAACGGAGGGAAAATTGGGAGGAAGTGTCCAAGAGGATGACATTGTTATATTGTGAAAGGAAGAGGCCTGCAGAAGTGTTCAGTGGAGATTCAGGACAGCTGATGTTGGCGACTCACTACAGCTGAACTTCAAAGTGGAGATGGCACTTGATTAAGATATACTGTTCCAAAACAAAAAAAAAAAGATGCAATCATATTGTGAATACAATAAATTGCTAACATAGAAGTCATGGGGGGGGGGGGGGGGGAACCACAAAATGAGGCTTATTATTAATAACAAAAACAAAGGTAATGGTGGAACTCACATGGCAATTACTTCAATTGGAATGTCAAGTAATACAACTTCACATACACAAGAAGACTGGTGGTGGTTAAATCTACACTAAAGCTGCATGTGATCACCAAGGCTGGGTGATCAGTTCCTTTCTTCACCTCATGTTCATTATCTCTAGTATACACTGTGCATGGCTGGTCTACCCTTGTGATCTCAGGGACTGGAGTGTCAGTTCCTTTCCTCACCTCATGTTCATTATCTCTAGTATAAACTGTGCATGGCTGGTCTACCCTTGTGATCTCAGGGACTGGAGTGTCAGTTCCTTTCCTCACCTCATGTTCATTATCTCTAGTATAAACTGTGCATGGCTGGGCCTACCCTTGTGATCTCAGAGACTGGAGTGTCAGTTCCTTTCCTCACCTCATGTTCATTATCTCTAGTATCAATTATGCATGGCTGGGTCTATCCATGTGCCCCTGTGATCCAGCTTGTGGGCAATGTCTTCAACAACATAAGAAATATACTCCCTCCCCCAAATTCTTGGATCCTTAGCCCTCTTGAACAAGGACAAAAGAAAAGGGGCTCACAAGTGTGAGTTAAAAAGGAAGTTACGGATTAGATCAAATAGGCCACAGCTCTAGCTAACTTTAAACATAAGAGACAACCTCCCCACAACAAAATATGTGTAGCATGTGTGGTTTGGTTTAGGATCACTTTCATTGTACATGGAAATCTCCATAAGTGTTCCTGTCTCCTCTAATAGATCATGAAAGGATATCTCCATAAATGCTCCAGTTTTCTCCTATAGATCATGAAAGGATATCTCCATAAGTGCTCCAATCTCCTCTTATAGATCATGCAAGGATATCTTCATAAGTGATCCAGTCTCCTCCTATAGATCATGCCAGGAAAATCTCACCACAGTTCACGAACTCTATAGCACCAGCAAAGATCTAAATGTGCCGATACCAGAATCACATGTGCTATAAATATTCATTTAGTGAGCAAGTATTTTAATATGGACATTTAGCCAGGACAAAGCCTATCTGGCCTGCTCTTATCGATTTCCAAAAGCTGATTTACGTTTTAGATGCATAAAATGCTTGCAGGTCCTCTGAGCCTTTTCCATCATAGTTCACGAAAGCTTGATCCCCGATCCACAACCTCCAGGATCAGGGTGGAGTATATCATTCTTTTCCCATTTAACAAACATTCCACAGTTCCCATCTTACTGTTCACCTATGAGAACATTCACACCTATTGTTTTCTATCTACAAGACCATCCACTGTTCTCTATCAACAAGAACAACCACTCCCACTGTTCTCTATCAACAAGAACAATCTACTACCACCTTTCTCTATCTACAAGAACAACCACTCCCACTGTTCTCTATCTACAAGAACATCCACTCCCACTGTTCTCTACAAGAACAACCACTCCCACTGTTCTCTATCAACAAGAACAATCTACTCCCACCATTCTCTATCTACAAGAACATCCACTCCCACTGTTCTCTATCAACACGAACATCCACTCCCATTGTTCTCTATCTACAAGAACATCCGCTCCCACTGTTCTCTATCAACAAGAACAATCTACTCCCACCATTCTCTATCTACAAGAACATCCACTCCCACTGTTCTCTATCTACAGGAACATCCACTCCCACTGTTCTCTACAAGAACATCCACTCCCACTGTTCTCTATCTACAAAAACATCCACTCTCACTGTTATATATCTACAAGAACATCCACTCCCACTGTTCTTTATCTACAAAAACATCCATTCCCACAGTTATATATCTACAAGAACATCCACTCCCATTGTTCTCTATCTACAAGAACAATCCACTCCCACTGTTCTCTATCAACAAGAACATCCACTCCCACTGTTCTCTATCAACAAGAACAATCTACTCCCACTGTTCTCTATCTACAAGAACATCCACTCCCACTGTTCTCTATCTACAAGAACATCCACTCCCACTGTTCTCTACAAGAACATCCACTCCCACTATTCTCTATCTACAAAAACATCCACTCCCACTGTTATATATCTACAAGAACATCCACTCCCACTGTTCTTTATCTACAAGAACATCCACTCCCATTGTTCTCTATCTACAAGAACAATCCACTCCCACTGTTCTCTATCTACAAGAACATTCACTCACACTGTTCTCTATCTACAAGAACATTCACTCCCACTGTTCTCTATCTACAAGAACATTCACTCACACTGTTCTCTATCTACAAGAACATTCACTCCCACTGTTCTATATCTACAAGAACAATCCACTCCCACTGTTCTATATCTACGAAAACATTCACTCCCACTGTTCTCTATCTACAAGAATGATCCACTCCCACTGTTCTCTATCTACAAGAACAATCCACTCCCACTGTTCTCTATCTACAAGAACAATCCACTCCCACTGTTCTCTATATATGAGAACATTCACTCCCACTGTTCTATATCTACAAAAACATCCACTCCCAATGTTCTCTATCTACAAAAACATCCACTCCCACTGTTCTCTATCTACAAGAACACCCACTCCCACTGTTCTCTATCTACAAAAACATCCACTCCCACTGTTCTCTATCTACAAAAACACCCACTCCCACTGTTCTCTATCTACAAGAACATCCACTCCCACTGTTTTCTATCTACAAGAACAATCTGCCCTCTATCTTCAATGCCTCAACTTATATCAATCTACTTCAACACCATTCAGCAACCTCTTGTCTGGTTATTCCTCCAGGATCATACTTCAAATGTGCCCACTCCACGCCTTCCGTACCTCTGCCAGACTGCATCCAGCAGTCATGATTTGATATGATGATGATGATAGATTGTGCTGGCTGACTGTGCTGCTTCATTCTCCCGTTGTTCTGATTCCACATGTACATTTTGCCATCTTTTATAACTGTTATTCTAATACTCTGTTTCAAAATGTTGTCATCTTTTATAGTCAACTATCATTCTAATACTCTATTTCAAAATGTTGCCATCTTTTATACAGTCAACTATCATTCTAATACTCTATTTCAAAATGTTGCCATCTTTTATACAGTCAACTATCATTCTAATACTCTATTTCAAAATGTTGCCATCTTTTATATAGTCAACTATCATTCTAATACTCTATTTCAAAATGTTGCCATCTTTTATACAGTCAACTATCATTCTAATACTCTATTTCAAAATGTTAGTATTTCTTATAGAGTCAACTAGCACAGTGACCTTTGAGATGAATAACTAGGTGTTACGCAATCTCCTCAAAATAGGAACACACAAGAAGAAGAAGAAGAAAGACTTTAGCCTCAGATCAAACATAGAAGAGATCTATAGAATGTTTACTCAAGTCTGTTATTTGGTTATATTATCAGGATATATTATCAATCTCCACAAGAATTAAACCTTGTAGTGAGCAACTGCTTTTAAGCATCAATCAATCAATCATGTGCCATGCTGGAAAGCATGGGCGGTCATGACTCGCCATTTCACTCGATCACCAGAGTCGTGGATCGGCTCAGTGTTCCTGTCTCGTCCATGACACATGGCCAAGCCATCCAGGTATTTTCCTCTCGGTCTTCCTCTTGGTCTGTTCCCCTTGATCTTGCCAGTTGTCAATAAGTTCTCCAATCCATTTCTTCTCATAACATGTCCAAAAAATTTTGACTGTCTTCGTCTAATTTCTCTAAACAGTCTATGATTTTCATTTGTCTCCTGTAGTACTTGGTCATTGGTTTTTCTATCTGTCCATGGTACTCTTTGCATTTTCCTCAGAAACCACATTTCTGTAGCCATCAAATGTTTTTCAGCTTGACTGCAGATTGTCCAAGTTTCACATCCATACAAAAGAACAGGCTCTATGTACCCCCTCAACACTCTTTTTCTCGTTTCAATTGACATCTTTTTATTGGTCAGTATGTTTTTCATCCTGCTAAAGGCTACTTTCGCCATGGCGATTCTTGTTCTAATCTCTTCAAGGCATCTCCCATCAGATGTTATGACTGTTCCGAGATAATAGTACCGATTCACTTGTTGAAGAATATTCATATTTACTTGTATATTACATTGTGGTACTTCGTTCTTCCAGTGACGACCATAACCTGTGTCTTTTTAAAATTTAATTCTAACCCGTTGCTCACTGTGTACAACTTTTAAGCATATGAAAGTTATAATACTCCCTGACCTAGGAGTTAACGTCTTTGTCCGTAATCCTGTATATTCTCGTGAGTAACATAACCTGCGCGAGAATCAGTAGCGGTTCTCGCCGCGTTGGTAATTTACAGGGTATGTGAGCCGGCCGCTCAGAAATCAATGGCAAACTACTGAGCGTAATCTTGTCTAGTACACCAACAGCAGATGAAAAATGCTGATGTTGTCTGCAACATCCTGTAAGGGATATGAAACAACAACAAACAAAATAGAGAATTATATAATATAGACTCGGGTTATAAATATAAAACTACTAGACCCCAGTTTAGTAGTTTTGAGGTTTTGCCTTCAAAGTGAGAATTATGACTTAGACACATAGCAGACCCTATCAATAATCACAGCACTTGATGTAGAGAACAAACTAGGAATGGAGGATACAACAGCTCAGACAACTAGTGCTGAACTGATAAGGCAAACTCACTTGAGACCCAAGAAATAGTTTTTCTTATCAGAAATTCCTCTTATAAAAGACAAGAGACAAAGAAGTATAATTGCCTTGGATAAATACATTGTTCTTCACAACGGAAATTTGCCTCATCTGACATCGCCTTAAGCGGTTTGGCCTGTAGTAATTTTTTTTTTTTAATTAAAAAATAGAATAAACAAAGGGAAAAAAAGAAAAGGTAAAGAATCCTTTTACATGACTTAGGTGTATTGGGCATATGGTGCTTGACCCATATTTGTAATAGACCAATCAGCACTTGGTGGGTCATGTGGTCAGTATCACGCGGGTTGCCTTTACTTCCCAGACATTTCCTGGTACCCATTTCAGGCTGGGTTAACCTGGCAGCCCAGGTCCATTTTCAACATTCAAAATCACCCCAATACAGACTGACTGCAAACCCATGCCCATTGGGCCGGCAGGTGAACATCTAGCCACTACAATACTGTGACTGCCCAGAACAGAACATGATATACTAAATATCCTGACAGTCTAGAAATGTTTCAACATTTGGTCTGTCATCTGTCTGTTATCTACTGTCTATAGTACTAGTTTAGTTTAGTCGATGGATCAACATCACGGCACACGGGTGTAACCCATAAGTGCTCCGTTCTCCTCCTAACTCAAACCTGAGTTTGGAGAAACTCAGATCCGTGCATGAACTACGTAGTACCGGCAAGGATTCTGAAATACTTTGGGTAGATTTTTAACTCGAAATTTGGCCCAGGCAGCGCCGTTAGGCTACTCTTTTTCAATTTCCAACTGCCAAGGGATTTTTTACATGCGCAACAATACACATGGGCGTCCGATCTCACTACCCACAGACCAGGGGAAATGTTATTACTGGAAGTCCACGTGAAAAAATCTCGGTCCTCACCGGGGCTTGAACCCAGGACCTCCAGCATTCTAGGCGGACACCATACCTCGAGACCACGCAGCCCCCTGTCTATAGTACTATAGCTGTGTAGGACAGAGAGAGAGAGAGAGAGAGAGAGAGAGAGAGAGAGAGAGAGAGAGAGAGAGAGAGAGAGAGAGAGAGAGAGAGAGAGAGAGAGAAGAGAGAGAGAGAGAGAGAAGAGAGACACACACACACACAGAAGAGAGGGGGGGGGGTGTGGTGGTGGTGGTCTTGAGCCTCGGGAATTATGGCTGTCTGGCTTGTGCAATTGCTGCAAACTGTGCAGGTTAGATTGCAACCTTTCTCCAAATATTATCTTCACGCTGGATATATGTGTTTTTTCTAACTTAAGACTGGATATGTATCAAGCTGTCGATCTTCACAACATAAGGAACTCAGGGAGATTCAACTGACCCCCTGATTCTGGGGTAGTGGATCAGATGTCTAGCATTCTAAGATAAGTGTGATGAGTTAGGAAGATTCGTGTGCATGTTACTGAAGTTAAAACTCCATTTGCAGTTGGAAATCAAGCCAAATAGGCTGCTGCCCAGTGTTACATTTGTAAAATTTGAAAACCTGCCCACACAAGACCATGATATATATATATATATATATATATATATATATATATATATATATATATATATATACTGGAATCCTCATGGATGCTAGTTTTTGAGTACTGTGTTTGACCCCTCTTGTGTGATCAATGGGAGGAGTCTGAAGCACTTATGAAGGATCCGACAACAATCAAGGTGATCTTAAACACAACTAAACCATTATATTCTATCTGATCATCATTATGTACGGCCCACAGCAGCATGTCTGGACTCCTGGCCATTTATTCAGTCTCATGCATCCTCATGCCAAAGGTGTCTGCAATGTCTTGTGTCCATCTCTATGCTGATCAACCCCTGCCTTTACTTCCATGAACCATGCCAGCCATCACTATTCTTCCCAAGCCACTTTGATGTTTAATATGACAAACCTATATCATATTCTATTGCTCCTCAAAAGCTAAAACTGAATAAATTGTGGTGTGGGACAGATAGACCTACAAAAATTAGATTATTAAGAGCATGCATCTTTCCCATTAGAACTTACACCTGTGAGACCTGGACACTTACTAAACAAGCTGAACAGCGCATAAATGCCTTTAAATATAAATGTTACAGATGAGTTCTAAGAATATCTTGGATACATAAAAGACCAAAAGCATCCATACTTCAAGAGCTGAATACTGAAGGTTGACTTCTAAACACAATAAAACAAAGAAAATTGAAATATTTTGGTCACTTGAAACATCATGGAAATTTTGAGAGAATAATAATGGAGGGGTATATGCCCTGGAAGATAGGAAGAGGAAAGCTAAAGAGAAGATGGGTGCAGGATGTGGCAGATGATCTCCAGATGGGGTACCAGACGCAGGACATCTTGCTTATAACCAAGAAGTTTTCCGGAAGATTGTTATGGGAGCGAGGTTCTGCAAAGGACATGTTACTGAATGAATGAATGAATGAATGAATGAATGAATGAATGAATGAATGAATGAATGAACGAGTTTCATATTCCAAGACATAATTACTGCTTATGAGTCGGTTTTCTTCAACATTCAAATCTTGTAGAATGTCAGTATTTTTCTTCTTCTTGATCTATGATATTCTAAGAGCAATCCATGATATTCATGCATATCTTTGACAAAACTAAACATAGCCAATCCACTGTATTCTTATCTAAAATACTCACATAAGCCTCATTTTGTGGGGAATGTGCCATATATTTCTTTTATTTAAAACTTTCTAAAAATTAAAATACAAATATGTTTTGTACATTATCAAGACAAGACAGGACATAAGCACAGCAACAGAACTTCATGCAGAACAGACTGATCACTGTGGCTGGTAGGGATATTATATTTATGAAACAAAAGCTCACATACATCTGTCATACACCGTTTCGGATACAGAATTCATTGACAATGCTCACATTATTATCTCCATGAAAATATATTTGTTCTGCAATGTTTTGATAATTATGACGTAGGAAAACATATTTCATCTACAATGTTTATATTGTCTTGTAGGAAAACATGTTTCATCTTTTTTTTGCATATCCTTTACAGGACATCGCTGCCAACACCAGCATCTTTCAGCTGTATGTTGATTTCTTGGCAAGATTACGCTCAGTAGTTTGCCATTGCTTTCTGAGCGGCCGGCTCACATACCCCGTAAGTTACTGATGTGATTTGAACCACTGCTGATTCTCACCGTCATCACGTTACCCACAAGAGTATACAAGATTACGGAGAAAAGTCGCTAACCTCTAAGCCACGAAGCCGGCATGTTTCATCTACAATGCTTATATTATCTTGTAGGAAAACATGTTTCATCTACAATGCTTATATTATCTTGTAGGAAAACATGTTTCATCTACAATGTTTATATTATCTTGTAGGAAAACATGTTATCTACAATGTTTATATTATCTTGTAGGAAAACATGTTTCATCTACAATGTTTATATTATCTTGTAGGAAAACATGTTTCATCTACAATGTTTATATTATCTTGTAGGAAAACATGTTTAATCTACAATGTTTATATTATCTTGTAGGAAAACATGTTTCATCTACAATGTTTATATTATCTTGTAGGAAAACATGTTTCATCTACAATGTTTATATTATATTGTAGGAAAACATGTTTCATCTACATTGCTTATATTATCTTGTAGGAAAACATGTTTCATCTACAATGTTTATATTATATTGTAGGAAAACATGTTTCATCTACATTGCTTATATTATCTTGTAGGAAAACATGTTTCATCTACAATGCTTATATTATCTTGTAGGAAAACTACTGCTAACAATCAGATACCCTGTGCAATGTTTGCTCCATGGTACAGTTACTATTACAACTACTACCTCTCACTCTCTTATAAATTACACATTTCCAAATATCTGACATATATCTGACATCAATCATTTCCTAATACATATGGAATCCATCATTTGTTAGATTCTCATTTAGAATGTCCTGTGTACTTTAGCACTATATTAAATAATAGGATCTATTATTCAGTGTCATTTGTTAACTGTAACCCGTTTTCCTGGCTGTTTCCGGGCGTCATAAAGCTCAGTAATGCTACATGACGACAATAATAATAGTAACAAATGGATAATAACATATGTACCACTGATTATATCTGTATAAAAAACGTAAACAGTAACAAACACAACGTGACAATACAAATATATTCACAAAATAATGAAAATAATTTAGTGGATGTGTTGCTGAGGGGGGTTTTCTTTGCCATTTATTGAATGCCAGTTGTACAACAAGAAACTTTATTCTGGTGAATGTTAAAAGTATATATTCTGGTGAATGCCATAGGCAACTATTTTGGTGAATGTTAAAAGTCAATATTCTGTTGAATGTTAAAAGTATATTATTAGTGAATGTTAAAAGTATGTATTTTGGTGAATACCAATAACATCTATTTTAGTGAATGTTAAAAGTATATATTCTAGTGAATGCAATAGCATCTATTTTGGTGAATGTTAAAAGTATTTATTCTGATAAAAGTATTAAAAGTATGTACATCATTCTTTAAAAAAAATAACACAACCCTCTCCCTCAAGATGTAAGCATTGTAATCTTTCCTCCCACAGTAAAAATTACAACAACTAATGTAAATGAAATGAATCTTTGACTAATTTTAGCCTTTTTTCAGCGTAATGTATTCATCGTCTATCAGTCCCGTCAGTAAATCTTTCAGATTGCTGCTTCTTGACTAAACACATGTATCACTAAATACATGTATACGCCCTCCTGTATTCTGTACACTTGTGTCCATTTAACTAGCACTGTGGCTTAGAGGAAAGTGAGTTGTGCAGTTTCAGAACTTCCCGACTTAGGCAGTTTGGAAACAAACCACTTTGCATAGATTTTGATGGTCAGCCATTCAGAAATCAATGGCAAACTACTGAACTAACATTAACTACTATATCACAGCCAATAAATGCTGGGGTTGATTGCAAGGTCCTGTAAAGGACATGAATCCTCTGTTTTCAAGTACTTTATTGTTGGTTTTGTGGTGCACTTTTTGGCTGAATAATTTCTAGCATCTTTTTCTGCTAGGGTTGACTTGGTCCAATTTGTGTGTTTGTCCTAAGTTCGGGAGGGTTCTCTCTAAATTAGACTGTTGGTTGTCTTTAAGCCACTTCTGCAAGTTAAGAAGCTGGCATTGAAGGGGCTTCGACTATGCTATTACTACAACAAAAGCCCACATGTTATGCTGAATGTAAGAACTGATGTCACTGCACTTGTCACATTCTCCTCTTGGAAAGCCACCAAAGAGTTCCCATGATAATTATTCCAGTAGCAATCTGATTAAAAGTCCACTTGGATTTTCCTCTACTCTTTGAGTACAGTCAAGACAAGTAACTCACCCTATATGCTAGCATAGATTCAACTGTAACCATGTAATGAGTATGTATGAAAGTGTCTTACACATTTATGCTTCTATCCCCTATTACTCAAACCTGATTCAACCTGTATCTTTGTCACCTCTTGATACACTAGTTCATTCAGAACTGTGGCCCACACCAAGAGATTGGCTGGAAGAAGTCTGTGATTGAACTATCAAGACACAGAACAGACACTTCTTTCAGCTGACAATCAATGTTCAGATGGCATGTGATGATTATGAACCGCTGTCTGACAAATCTTTGTGTTGATTTGGCACAGAACAGACAGATTACAGAAAGCAAATTATTTTCTGCAAGGATGCTGCCATCATTGAGTATTTATTAAAAGCACCAGCACAAGCAGGGTATGACTAATGATTTAGACACATGTGAAGCTGCTATTAATTACATTTCTGGACAAATGGTGAAACTAAGTGACAGTTTTATATTAGCAAATACTGCAAAACATAATTTTGATTTTCACTGCTAGTTTATCAGGTAAACTTAAACCACCAGAATGTCGACAGATTCTGCTTTACTTCCATCATAAATTTTGACAGCGTATATTTACACAGCTGAATATCATGGGGGGAAAAAAGCAAATGACCTGAGTGAGTGGTCAGTAGCATTTACCACCTGTACATCCTAGGACATTTTCTGACATCCATTTTACGCTGGGAGAATTTTTGTATAAATCTGCCCTGACAGGGATTTGGACATGCATAGACCGCACTATCCTGACTGACAATAAATCAGCCTCCAAACATGACACTGTGTCTATGCATACTTTGTTGCTGAACAATGTGGATGGTCTAAATGTTTGGCAAGAGACCAGCGCACACAGGCAACTTCAGGAGACATTGTTTTACTGCAGTATCAGATCTGACGACAGAAACAGAGAGCAAAACCAAACCCAAAAAACAGGGAGAGAAGAGAAGAAAAGAGAAGAGAAGAGAAGAGAAGAGAAGAGAAGAGAAGAGAAGAGAAGAGAAGAGAAGAGATGAGAAGGAGGGGGATGGAGGGGGAGTTGAGGGAAAAAGAGGGGGAGTTGAGGGAGAGACAGAGAGAGATGGCAGAGGAGAGTGAAGTGACAAAAAAAAAAGGGAGGAGATGGGGAGAGAAAGATGAAGGAAGAGAGGGAGGCGAGACAGAGAGGAGAGAGAGAGAGAGAGAGAGAGAGAGAGCCCTGGATAGTATTGCACCATGGCCTGGAAAGCTATCAACATACGGTTTGAAAGAGTGCTAGTACGGGAATTGTGGTGATTCAGGAAAGCCCATGCCTGCTGGCAACACACACTATTTAATAATAATAAAATAGTCAGAGGGGGAGGTACCTGGTTAGCAGCACCAAAGTCAGCATAAGAAGCATGTCACTGAAGGCATGAAACATTAGAATGGATGACACTAATGGTGAAGCACGGGTTAGAAGATTCAAAACTAGCCCAATGGTCGAACACCTCAATGATTTATATAGTAACCCGTGGTGCAGTGACTGGTGAGCTAGCTTACTGGTCTAGTTGTCCTTAGTTCCACTTCCCTGAGGCAGGATTTGTTCCATTACCAAATGGCTCATACCACTAATGCAGAGCTCAGGGATAGAGCTAAACAATTTTGATTGAATCAAGAGTGAGGTAAAGATGTTGGTGCTGGATAGAACACACATCATGGACATCTGGCAACAGTATGGCTAGACAGCCCTTTCTCAAGAACCCTCATGACAAATGAAATAGAGAAAGACCTAATAATACACCGAGAAAAGAATTATGCAGATGATTAAATGAGAAGAACACGGAGAGAGCTGCAGGGGATAGCAAAAGACAGGAGGGCTTTGCGTGAGTTGGTTGAGTTCCTATGCGAGAATACAAGACAGAAGAGAAGAAATGCCCCTGTGTCAACCCAACCTCATCCAATGGGAGTGCTGGTATGACATGCATGCGGACAGTCATTAAAAGCTGTCACAGAACACCTGTAGATGGGCTTTCAGGCAACCATGACCCAGCTGTCTGCAAGACTAAGCAAGCCAACGATCATATGGATGGTGACTCCATGTTACCCTGTGTCCTTGTTTTGTCAATTTCAGCCCTTAAAGGCAATTTGCATGTTTTAGAAATCTTCATGATGCTATTAATGATTGTACGAGTTAGATATAACGTGGTGGAACAAACAGGGGTGGGAGAAGAAAATATTGATGTATTTAGACGTATACTAAGTCTTTTAATGTGTGATACAGAAGAATATTAACAACTTATTGGGCGAAAAAGAGAACTTAGAGATCTTCACAACAAGACGTCAACACAGAAGATAGTTGTAAGGAAAACAACATTAAGGAAAATCAAATATCTGGGGAATGTAAATAAGACAATGTCTGGAAAAGATCACTATGGAGGTAGATGAAATGGGGAAGCATAGAAGACCACAACATTTCAAAATGTGATAGATAATTTTCATCAGACAGAAAGAACAGAGATAAAACATCCATCTGGCTTATGATAGACATTTTGCATGACTGTTATGGGGGAAAGCACTTGGATGATGATAGTTTTCTAGCTTGAAAAATTGAACTCACTTACATGCTTGTTTAATTATCTGCACGTAAAATTACCTGTCAGTCTAGCTTTTATATATATATATATATATATATATATATATATATATATATAGAGAGAGAGAGAGAGAGAGAGAGAGAGAGAGAGAGAGAGAGAGAGAGAGAGAGAGAGAGAGAGAGAGAGAGAGAGAGAGAGAGAGAGAGAGAGAGAGAGAGAGAATGCGTGTTTGAAAGGAGAGAGAGACTGTGATAAAGTTGGGGGAAGTTTAGTTTAGTTGTTGGATCAACATCACAGCACACGGGTTTAACCCATAAGTGCTCCGTTTTCCTTCTAACTCAAACCTGAGTCTGGAGAAACTCAGCAAAATGCACGAACTCCGTAGCATGGGCGAGGATCCTGAAATACTTTGGGTAGATTTTTAACTCAAAATTTTGCCCGGGCAGCGCCGTTAGGCTACTCTTTTTCGATTTCCAACTGCCAAGGGATTTTTTACATATGCAACAATACACATGGGCGTCAGATCTCACTACCCAGAGACCAGGGAAAATGTTATTATTGGAAGTCCACGTGAAAAAATCCCAGTCCTCAGCCGGGGCTTGAACCTGGGACCTCCAGCACTCGAGGCGGACACCATACCTCGAAACCACTCAGCACCCCAAAGAGAAAAGAGATAGCAAGAGACTCAGTATCAGACAAAAGGTAACAGCAGGAAAGAGAGTAAGTGAGAAAGTGCCACAGTAAAGGGTGGGGGGAAAAAGGAAGAGGGGGGTGGGGGTGGTAAGAGAAACCAGAAGTAGAGAAAACACGAAAATTAAACATGCCAACTAGGAGGAGTTTAGTGTTCTGGATACCAAGAATATTCCCACCACTCTTACGAAAAGTTCACCTATATGATGATCACTGAAATGTGGTTTGATATCACCATGATATAAAACCCAATAATCGGTTTAACAATGTTTAATGTCAGAGCACCATGTGAAGCAACAACACTAGCCGTGTTTACCTTGCTATTACAAACAATGCCCTATTTAAATGTCACACTACGTTGACAATGCTGCCCCAGTTCTGAAGATACTTTATTTAAAACGCTACAAAAGAATGGGTGTTTTGCTTACAAAAACAGAAACATACAGAATTTGGCTGGCTGGCACTCACATAAAACAAAGGAAAATAGAAAAAAGGATGCACAAAAGAGACACACACTTTTTGGTTTATTTTTACCTCTATAACTGGGGATCAGTACCTGCATATTCATCATGTTTCAATGTGCTCAAAGCTTCCCCCAAAATGTAAACCCATCTACAAAATGGCATGTGAATATTACCATTAACATACACCAGATTAAAAGGAGATAACAAGATTAGGCAAGGCATCAACAGGCAGTCGCCAATTCTAACATCAACCAGAGCAGAACTGTCTGTTGGCCTCAATATAAGGCATTAGATCGCCATAATAAACCTCATACTCTGCTACATCACTATAATCATACAAACCTCACATTAATACATCACCAGAAAGAAAAAAAACCTCACACTTTTCTAGAAACAAACCTCATACATTACTACATCTGTATAAACACATTTCGTACATTACTACATCTGTATAAACACATTTCATACATTACTACATCTGAATAAACAAATCTCATACATTACTTTACATCACTATAAATAAACCTTTCACATTACTTACTTTTACTTTACTGGCACCTTGCCAGACGATAGTTTGTTACATTGTGCTATAAAATAGGCATAATAACTACAACCCATGGCGATAAGACCAGGGATGCAATTATACCTCTCCATAGCACAAAGCTTGAGCAGAAATGTAGAGATCATGTGTTACCCATGCAGCATGATCCCTCAGTCTCGGCCACACCAGTTTACTCAAGAGGAAAGGTAACGCCAAGACATCTGGACCAAGACAAGCTGCAGAAGCTGCTGGATCAGCAAAGCAATGCTCTATCTATCGGAGTTTTGATCCTAGACTAGTGCCTGTTACATTACACATCACTAGAAAAAAATAACAACCCATATATCTCTATAAACCAACCTCATAAGTACTACATGACTATAAACACTATACATTACTACACGTGTATAAACAAACCTCGCACAATACTGCTATACAACTACTCTATAAACAAATCTCATGCATCACTATAAATAAACCTCATACATTACTACCCCACTATAATTAACTCCATGCATTACAAGGACATCACTACAAGCAATTCCCATACATTATAAAGACAGCATCTCAATAAATCATCAAGTACATTACTACATCACTGTAAATAATCCTCATACTTACTAAATCACTGTAAATTATCCCACACATTACCGAAGCATCACTATAAATAATACCACACATCACTACAATATCAATATAAATACTTCTCATACTTATTAATCACTAAAAATTAACTCCATATTACTCCATACTTTCCAAAAACCAAAAAATTCATATAAAACCAAAACAACAATGTACATTACACAAAATAGCACAGAAAAAATTTAATCATAATACAATTGAAATCGTGAAGTCATACAGTTCATACATAAATTTTTCCCAGGACTAATTGTTCACAGGTATCTGCTCTCAAAGTTCAATCTTCACAAATGAAATAAGAGCGAAGAAAGTCCAGTGTTATTCTAATGTTGGACGGTGTGGAAGCACTGCTACTGATGTGTAGGTTTAACGAGCATCGTTGTTGTTTTGATTAAAGCAAAATACATATTATGTCTGCCATTATGATAGCTTTATATCTTATTAATCTGGTTAAGAGATTATGGTATGCTGTGTGTGTGTGTGAGTAAAGAGAAACAGAAAGAGGGGGGGTGGGGGGGGGGAGAAGAGGAAGAGAGAGAGAGAGAGAGAGAGAGAGAGAGAGAGAGAGAGAGAGAGAGAGAGAGAGAGAGAGAGAGAGAGAGAGAGAGAGAGAGAGAGAGAGAATGAAAAGAGGAGGTGGAGGGAGAGAAACAGCATGGTAAGAGTGACATAAGCAGAACCTGCAGTGTGACAGAAACTACGTAATTAGTGACAAGAAGTGTACAATTACAGTGACATAGTTGCATATCTTTTTTCAGGATGTAGCAGTCGACCCCAGCATTTTTTGGCTGTTCGTGATTCCTGGGTAAGTTTACATTCAGTAGTTTGCCACTGCTTTCTGAACGACTGGAACCTATATCATTTCATACGAAACAAACGCAAGGCAGTCTGCTGTGAAATCGCACACAGCTGTGCCTCGAACGTGGCATGTGGGTGTACGTAAACCCTTCGCCAGAGCCCATAAACTGCAGGATTAAACTGTAAGAATAGAGTAACATAAATTGCAGAATTACAGTGACAAACTACAGAAGGTGTGTGTGCATGTGTGTATGTGCATTTGTGCGTGTGCATATGTGTATGCCGCTGGCTCTGATTGTGTGTAGCTGACAGGGACGAGAGATTTGAACATATATGTTCCTTAATCATCTGCTACGTAATCATATACATCAACAATGCTGCCTTCCCACCAACAGTAGCAGTGCACAACTGCACAACTCCCTAAACCCCACTAGCAGAAAAATATGACAGCACTTCCATTCTCACACTTGACACACAATAGCATATAGTCCTGTCAGTATACAATATAACAGCACTTCCATGCTCACACTTAACACACAACAGCAGATAGTCCTGTCAGTGTAGAATATGACAGTGCTCATATTCTCATATTTAATACACAATAGTAAATAATCCTGCCAGCATATAATATCTCAGCACTCATATTCTCATACTTAACACAAGGTAATTACGCATTCCTTATAATATACTGACAGAACTTGCATTTTCACACTCAAACACAACGTACCAAAACAATCATATTAAATATATAACATGACAGCATTTTTATTCTCACACTTGACACATAGTAACAACACACTGCATTCTGTATATAATTTTCAAACCTAAATAATCTTAGGACACACTGACAATAAAAACTAGACATCTGGCGTTGTTCACCACAATTTTGGTCATAAACAACACCAGTTTTACAAAGGCCGCAACCTCCTTTAATGGGTGTAGCTGCTGAAATTATTGTTTAACACCTGTCCTTTCAAAACTTGACCATTCCGAGCTTGGTTGGGCACAACGAAGATAAGCCTAAGATCTGTTGACGAGAGAAACAAGCATGAATTAGCGCACAATTAATTAACAAGCACCATGAAAGACACACAATAAAATCAACTAGTCTAGATAAATGTTTCTCATTAATCACACACAAAACAATGCTAGGGTTAGATAAATGCTTCTAATAAACACACACATGAAATAATAATACATCTAGATAAATTTTTCTTGTTGATTTCAACTCTACAGCAAGTCTAGTGACAGTATCTCTATTTTCCATTTGACACATTGCATGCCTCGCCAGATTATCTCTAAATTTGATATGTAGACAAATGTTTGTCGTTAATTTCAACTTTATAGTCATTATACGCACTGAACTCTTATTTTCCATTTGACACAGTGCATACCTCGCTAGTTTATCTCTAAATGTGCTTTAAAATACTGCAAACACTATGCCTGATTATCCCTACATGCTATTTCAAATAATATAAACATTCTGTTTCATCATCACTAAACTCAAGTGTAAACACTATGCAGCCTAAATTTATCAAAATTTTATCAATTGTATTTAAAATTCATTGTTTACAAATTGCATAGTAAATATTGAAAGATTTCTCTTTAAATTTTGTATTTCAAATGTGTTATAGGCTATAATATCTAAATTCTATATTAAATATTCACCATACAGACTATCTCTAAATGAGATTTTAAATATTATAATACTGTCTCTAGGCTCTAGTGCGCGTAGATTACAAACAGCATTATACAACATACTTAAATGTTCCTCACTAACCTGAAATTTCAGTCAGAATATTAAACCTACTGTACTGTATTACTTCTAAATTACTTGTTGAATATACCTAGTCATGTGCTGTTTTTAATTTACAAGTAGAATATCATATATTCTGTACATCATTTTGTGTAAATTCTGCTTTTAAAATCTGGTCTTTAGTGCTGAATGAATGAAATGTATTCAAACATTGCATCTTCAACATATCATACCCAACTTCCGAACAAATGGAAGTGGTGACTATGTTACGTCAATTTGCAAGTTTTAATAGCTCCATTTTAATGTTAAATTCCTATTATACTGCCAACATTGTAGCAACCTGTATGTGCTTTCAAAACAGTATATTCTCTTGAGAATTTAAATACAGGAGCCGCAAACAATAGATGCAGTGAAATATGCCCGGCAATAAAGTGTGCAACCTTTAGTTTGTGTCTTCTATGTTTAAATATATGTGGTTTATTACTGCCGTTCATATCCTGCTGCACTTCACCAAATATCTTTAATTAGTCACTAAACTAAAACATGACAAGAAAATAATCACATCTATACACACAACCAGAAATGAAAATGAGGAATGCCTGCATGCGTGAAACTAACATCAAAAGCCATTAAACATCTATGCAGAACTCCGATATTGAGTGAGCAAACATTAGGACTACATGTGTGCGTTATTTTACTAATGTATTCTTATTCCCAAATAACATGTAAAGTATTTTAACCAACATTATTTACATCATTATCCACCAAGCTATAATTACACAAACATATCAACAAGAAAACCACACAGTAAGCAGCCTGACAAAAATGTGTACGAGAACCAGACCCTACAACCCTTTCGTTGATGCCATCACGCAAATAACAGTATGTGCATAGCTGGTATATTTACCCAAGATAGTATTGTTCATACACTAAAATCATTGGGCCAGAGTACCATGAACATATATCTATCTATCTATTCAAGCAACACTATTTGGTATCAAAGAAGATCAAACGTACGTCAACATTAGACCCGTACAATACTGAAGTTTGCATTACTTTCTATGAGTCGTGTGTATAGTACTTAAGCCCTGGGTGGTATTGTGTATATGGTATATACACTCAAGGTTGAACTGTATGTATAGTATGAAGCTCAGGATGGTACTCAGTGTTTAGTATTTACGCTCAAGTTGATGCTATGTGTATGGCACTTAAGCTCAGGGTGGTACTGTGTATATAGCACTTAAACTCATGGTTGTTGTATACAGTTTTCAAGACTGATGCATTAATGTGCAGAGTACTTCAGCACATTAATGTATATAGTATTTAAGTTCAGCACAATACTAAGTCTCAGAATGTTAGTGTTTAAAGTATTTAAGCTCACAGTGGTATTGTGTATAATACTTTAGCTCAGGGAGACACTGTGCACAGTACTTTCTTTAGCTCAAGTATATTTCATCATAGTAGCACTGTGGTTAGTATTAAAGCTCCGAGAGCTGCAATGTGCATAATTAAAATCATAGTAGTACTATGTTATACTGTGTGATATAACAAAGCTTTAGTGGTATTGGGTTTACTACTTTAGCCAAAATGGTACCGTCTAGCGAGTGGCATAGTACTTTAGCTTTAATGGGACTGAGTACGGTACTTTAGCTTTGATGGGAATGACTATAGTACATTAGCCCTGATGGAACAGTCTATAGTACTTTAGCTTTCATGGAACAGTCTACAGAACTTTAGATTATAGTGATACAACGATAGTACTTAAGCCCAATGTGATATTGATTAAAAAAATAATTCTACTTAGGGTGGCATTATTCTTAGCACCTGAAGATTTAGAGAGCATGCCCAAGAAATCACAGCAGCAGCACAAGACTGGCATGAGAAGAACCCCGTCACTGCACCAGGGTTTACCCCCATCTCACTTGGTCTCTCTTCACAAACTGGCATGTCGCTGCAGAGAGCATCACACAAAGCACAAACTCTGTAGCTGCAGCAATGACCCACAGGGGTCTTTGAAAAACTGAACCCACAACCTTTATAGGTGAAGCAGACAGCTTGATCACTGATAAGCCATCAAATGACTACTATGTTCATACTAAGACTCTCCTTTCCATGTGTCCCAATCATCCCCATGTGCTATATGCCAGCAGTAACTACTAACAGGGACACTAACTCAGACAGGCCTGTGGCTAGGCACCAAACAAAGAGGGAGACCACACTTGGTGTGGAAACTGGGGCAATGGTCAACCCAAGAAAGGCAACAGTGGCATGGTTCTCTTTGAATAACCATATTGTCAACACCTCAACTCCAACTGTAAATCTGGGTTCAGAGACAGTGGAAAGAATGCAGGCATTGCATTACCTGGGGATATGATTTGATCAAAGCATAGCTTATACTGAGCACGTAGAAGATGATAACAAAGACCAAGCAGGGGCTTGGCTGCGATGCGGGTGATGGTGGCGGCAAACTGTGAGAAGCGCCATCTATGTCTTCTTTACGAGGGTCTGGTCCTTTCTGTTTTGTAGTATGTGATGGCGATCCTGACTTTCAGCCATAAGCAGATAGAAAAGATGGAAAGGAAACAGAATGAAGCTATGCATATTATTCTTGGATGTACAAGAGATACACCATGCAGGGTGATGCGCTACTTTCTTGATTTTCCAACCATGAGGGACAGAATACAAATTTGCCAAGCACACCTGCTGGTGTGATACTGTGGCTTAGAGGTAGGGAGGTCAAGCCAGAGACCATTGTGAGCCAGGGACCATTTTACAGTCATTAAAGAAGAAAACTGTGGCCTTTGATCTTACATCCTACAGAGAAAAAAACAAAATAACTTTCTACAAAATCTGAACAGCAAAAGAAAACTAGCTCACAAGAAGCATGTCAGCATGAACTGAAATACTTTGGCCATATAAAACATGATAGTGGCTTATGAAGAACAGTGATGGAAAACATGCTTCCTGGCAGAAAAGGCAGGGCTGACCAGCACCAAGACGGGTAAAGGACAATGCAGATACCTTGAGCATGAGAACAAGAAATTGAGAAACTTTTTACCAGGTTGTAATGAGGGTGATTCTCTGAAAAGAACAAAGTCCAGCTCACTTATGTGGCACTAGGTTAACTGATAATATGATGCTGGCCCATACTTTCTATGGTATAATGCCATAATTGGGTCGATATGGTCAATATTGTATTGCCCAAGAACAATCATAGAAAGCATGATTCCTGGAAAAGGTAGGCGTGGACCAGCATGAGGGTGGAAGCAGGACATTGAAGAGACCTTTGGCCATTAAAAAGCATGAGGCAGAGAGAGAGGCAAACGATCGGGTCTTTATGGCAAGCCACCAGGAGAGCCATTATGAGAAATGTTCTGCAAAGGATGTGCTATATGATGGTGATGTTTTCCCCACCTTTACTTTCTCAGAAATCTGCTAAACATTTAGTGTGACTAGGTCCACCCCAGAACCATACTAGTTGAAGCCAAAAATAACAGTATCAGAGTTCATGCCTGCAGCATTTGCAAGGAGGTTAATAGTTTCAAAAACATTGTAAAGGCAATCCCATGTCAGAAACTGTCACTGCGGGGTGTGAGGTGCTAGAACTCTACATATTCTAGGCTATGCTGGTGGTGGTAGTAGTGGTGGTGGTGGTGGGAGGAGGAGGAGGGGGAGGGGGGGGGGGGGGGGTGCAATTCCTTTTCTTGCTGTCTTTCATCCTCAAACAAGTCAGGAAACTATCTAGTACCCATTATAACAGGTCCGATCAGCTCCATTACCCATGTCTTAGGTTGTAGAAAGTGAAAAGATGGGAATCAGCTTGAATAATAGGAAGGTAGGAGTCATGGTAATATCAAAGAAACAGATCATGTCAAAATGTACAATTAAATTCAACTGTGTTAATTTGGGGCAGAAACAGAAATTCAAGTATCTTAGCATGTGAACAACATCACATGGAAGATGTATCTAACAGAAATGGATCGAATAGGAAAGCAAAACCTGCACTTTATAACATCAAGGACAGCCTATGCAGTAAGGTCCTGTCATTGAAGGTAATAATGGAATTCTTGCAGATAATGCAGAACCAGTTTTATCATATGGCTGTGAAATCAAAACAATTAGTAAAGAAGCAAAAAGCAAACAGTCCCTTGGGGCTCCATAGATGTGGTTTTACAGAAATAACTCTGACCATTCCTTGGACAGTCACAATGAGTGCGGGACATGCCCTGAAGTGGGTGACGTGGTCAGTGTCAGGCTGGCACAATCACTTCCCTGGACATTCCCTGGTACCTATATTAGACTGGGTCGATCAGAAAGCCCAGGTCAACTATTTTTTTTTTTAATCTGCCTTAACGAGGATTGGAACACATGAGCACCAGGCTGGCTGAGATTCCACAGCAGCTCCCTACCTTTATTATAGCAGGACTTTATATTTGGGCCACAAACTTGATGCGATCATGCAATGTAACTAATTTTATAATGACATTAAATAGGTACCAGAGATTTAACCGCCTATGTGTTACTAAGGCCATTAAAAGAAGCACAGAAAAGTAGCACTGTAACACAACCAAGCATGTCATAAAAGGCAGCTAAGGAGGGCCGGTCTTGGGACTGACTACACCA
Source organism: Cepaea nemoralis (assembly GCA_014155875.1). Classification (NCBI taxonomy): domain Eukaryota; kingdom Metazoa; phylum Mollusca; class Gastropoda; order Stylommatophora; family Helicidae; genus Cepaea; species Cepaea nemoralis. The sequence continues at coordinate 559,261 of JACEFZ010008697.1, forward strand.
TCATGTAGAAAATAAGCTGCGAAATAAACCACCCAGCCTGAAACAGGCTAATGAAACTAGAACAATATATACAACAATAAGACAGAGACAAAGATCTTTCTTCGGTCACGTGATGAGAAGAGAGGCATTGGAGAACATCGTTAACAACTGGAAAGATCGAGGGGAAGAGTGGCAGAGGTAGACCAAGAGAAGTGATGCTGGATGGATTGAGACGGTGGCATGGAGGAATATCAGCACCAGAGTTGATCCAGAAAACCAAAGACCGAGATCTATGGAGAGCCATGAACGCCTACGCCAGCCGGCACGGCACTTGATGATGATGATGAAACCACCCATGAACAAGTCAAACCATGAGGAAATAGGAATAACTACACTAATCAGGCCAAGATGAGGCCAGGCTCTTCTAGAAGTGATGTGACACCATGCGGGGAGGGCTGTGGGTGGTAGCAAGGGATAAAACAGCCTGGCCTGAGTTGGCTGAGGGAGAATGCTCCATTTGGCGGATAAAGGCCAGCAGCAGCATAAGAAGAGATCTTAGACAGTAAAGGCAACTGGGATAGGAGTGACACGTAGCCTCAAACATCACATCCCCATAACACCTTTGTGTGATATAAACAAATACTTTATGCTTTTTCTCCCCCTGAAATGAAATCAGTTAAACTAACGATCATGTACTCTACTCTAGAGAAGGCAAATAGTGACTATGTAAGAATGTAGCAAGTCAGAATGTGTGCATTTCAACCACATACAGCAAACATATCAATCAACAACTTCTATGAGATCACACTCATATATCAAAACTAATGAACCTGAACACCCATACTTGACAACAACAGTCACACACAGAAGTAAGACAACATATTACTAGCAACACTTTCTAGTGCTTCACTTTAGCACACAACATATTACTAGTTTTGTAGCCACCGGGGATGGGAGGGGCAGTCAAAAGATTCCAGAAGACAACAATATTGCCCATGTGCTACCCGACATAATCTTGCAAGTTTCAAGTATTGATTTCATATTCTGTTCCATTAACCTCCTCTTCCTCTATTCATTGTAACTAACAAGCACACAGTATAACAATATATATTAGCAACAACAGTAAAAGTAGCAATGCTGTAATAATAAAAGTAGTACGATTGACAGCAAAAGCTGCTATAAGAACAGCTGAAGTAAAAAAGTATGTGAATTATATATGAAACAAAGCAATATTTCAACAAGGTAATGAGAAATTTAGGGTGGTTATGGCTGTAGGGCAATTTAAGTTTAAAAGAAAAAAATATACATTTTAGGTATTTAAAACCAATAATATTGTCAACCTGGAGAAACTATCGCTAACAAATCTATAAAATGTATGCCAGCGACTGAATGTTGGATGTTACTAGAATAAGCACTTTACACCAGTTACTACACAATAGTGTATTATTCCCATTGTTATATAAGTTATTACACAATGAATGCACGTAAAACAAGGACAAAAAGCAGACAAGCTGGGAAACATCTAAAGGCACATGGAAATGTGGTTTCTGGGAAATGCAAAGATTACCATGAACAGACAGAAAAATCAATAAGAGAGTCCTACAAGAAAAACATGAACACCATAAACTAAATACAGAAATTAGATGTAGACAAGGGGTTCCAACATCAAGTTATCTGGATAAATAAATTACAAAACTTAGTGACAACTGGCAAACTTGGTGGGAAAAGAGCCAGCAGGAGGCAAAGAGACTAATACCTGGATGGTTTGGCCACATGGCATAATCTGGACAAGAACATAGACCTAACCCAAGACTCTAGTGATCGTGTCAGGTGGCATTCCATCATCACCCAGTGATCGTGTCAGACGGCATGCCATCATCACCCAGCCGTATCAGCATGGCACAGGATGATGATTAACTACAAAACACTGTCCCTCCAAAGGGCATTTAAAACAATGACTTTGAATACCACAACTTATCTTTTTTTTTTTTTAAAACACTGTATCTGGTCCACGTGTGTTTACCAAATGCAGTGTCAGTATGGGCATATTATATTTTTTTTTATCTGAGGGGCCTTATGCAAATAATTGTCCAAAGAAATTGTGCATCTGCAACGAGACCTTTGCTTCATATAAATCTAAGTATTCATATTCTGCCCCCTTTGAAATCACTTAACTCCATTTTTCTACAATTATCACTGCCTCTGTTTCCACACTTTCATGTCCGCTTCTCGGAAACATATCAGGCTTTTTTAAAGAAAAAAAAAAACAGCTTTTAATATGTGCTGGTAGAAAAAATCATTTAATGCACACTTAATGTAGTTTACAATATGTACGACTAACCATTAATTTGTGTAGATCTTTGTGAAAGTCTATCAGCTGTAGTCTTACTGGCAGTATTTTCGGTGCCAGTTAAACAACATAGCTAAAGGCCCTGGCTGGCGGGCACCAGTGAAGCTGATGGTGAACTGTTCTGGTAATGCCACGAAAATGGCCAGACGCAAGTTTGATGCCTGGACTTGCCATTTGTCTCCTGGCTCTCAGGCCTGCCTACATCAGAGATCCATGGCAGAAAACTGCTTTGGGGACAAGTTAATTAATTTACAGGACTCCGGTTCCGTGCCATTGTGACAAACTGGGTATCTGATTCCAGACCCATATTCCCCTAACCAGCTGCACTCACAGGGTGATGTGCACCCAGGGGTGTGAAGTGATCACTATAATACTGACCACATCTTCTGGTACCAATTTGAATGAGAGGCAGAGTCACCCCCAAAGCCAGCTAATATATTCAACCCTCGGAGGAATTTGAACCCAGAATTGCTAGGCCTGTTGGTGAGGGCTCTGTCCACCATGGTAGGGACACTTCAAACATTTGAAGGTACCTTGATTTCAAGGCCACAACTGACTTGCAGTTTGCAACAGACAAACGCTAATTTAATTTCCCAGGACACCTATCTAGATATATAAGAACGTGTTGATTGTGAGCTGTCAATGTTCTGTCATGAGTCATCAATTGCTCCTGGCTCATATTGTTATGGCCACACAATTTACTGTGAACATGGAACACAGAAAACTTAGTATTTCAATATCAATTTGCTGAATGCCTTAAAATGTGGGATTTGTGTGTGTGTGAGCATGTCCAAACTTTTCATAAAAGTATTAATTTGTATGCAAATACAGACAGTCCTGAATCACACAAAGAGGCTTAAGAGAAGAATCAATGTGAAGATAGGAACTAGCTATATGCAAGATAAGAGAAGAATTCAATACCCACTACTGCACAAGAATACATCTTGCATTAGATCAATCTCCTGCCATTAATACATATCAAATGTTTTCTTCAGAAGCTGGCAATTGTGATATCTTTCTTTGTTTAATTTCTTTCTCTTTGTCCGAATTCTAGCACTGACATTTAAACTGAGTTATTGAAATATTTGCAGTTCATTTATAAACAAACATATGTAAGCAACTTTGATTTTTTTTTAAACATTAATTCACTGACTGCTTAATTCTGTGGCAGAATAATTTTCTTTATCTTTCTTAAACATTGTTGTGTCTTTAGTCAACTGTAAACATATTATTAAATATTTAAAAACATTTAAAAATTATTGTTTCTAATTATTTTCCCTATAGCAAAAAATTTGTGCTATGGCTCATATAGTTAATGAGTTATACATTTCAGCTGTAAATCTGACTGCACTTAACTGTGTGAGCCTAATGTAAATCTGACTGCACTACAACTGTGAGAGCCTAATGTAAATCTGACTGCACTATAACTGTGAGAGCCTAATGTAAATCTGACTGCACTACAACTGTGTGAGCCTAATGTAAATCTGACTGCACTACAACTGTGTGAGCCTAATGTATATCTAACTGCATTATAAGTCTACTTGAGTTGCAATACAGATTACAAGATGGACCTGCCTGGGCAACGCACATGGACTACATTATCTGTCTGATGGTCACAAAATCTACTGGAATTGCAATACAAATCACAATATGGACTACACTATACATAGCTCTATGTTATATACAAGACTACATTATACATAGTCCTACAGTTACACAAAACACACTAATCTATCAATAATAGCACTAGGGAAGAGAGAAGACTGTGCAGGAGGACATTCTAAAATTATTAAGCGAGTGAGAAGAAACCTACTTCACATTTTTTAAATAAAAATGATTTACATTTTTTTTATGGCTAATTTTCTTTCAATTTCATTTCCTCTCTCTTTTATGACAATCTCTTGTTCAGTTGTGTATTTTATTTACTCTCTGTTATGACAATCTCTTCTTTACTTTAGTTTTATTTCCTCCCTCTTCCATGACAATAATATACTGGGGGACAAGCTATACATGCAAGCATTGGGGTTGCCAAATTGAAAACTATCAACCAAACTGACCAGGAATCTTCCCTGTCATCCTTTTCTAAACGTCTGCATAAAACGTGATTTGCAGGTCTACTTACATTATGAAACAAATTTCAGAAGGGCGAGAAGTACAGAACCGTAAAGTATGGAAGGGAAAAACAATATCAAGTAATTGGTTCTTGTATTAACATGATCTTGAAATGATCTTAATCATCTCCCCCCCCCCCCCCCCCCTGGAAACCCTAAAATTCCCCACCGGTTGAGAACCACAGAACCACTGCTCTATCAGAACAACAGCATCAGAACATGCTAATGTGAATTTCACCATCTTGTGACATAAACGTACACATTATTCCACCTACTAGGTACAAGACTTGAGAAGTAGACACTAACATTCGTGAGTCACAACAAGGGAGGCGGCGCATAAAAGAAATGTTCCATGATTGGATAGATCCCCAGGAGAAGAGGCTGGAGCAGACTACAAATTCCTAAACTAGAAGGTCTCAAACACTAAACAGAAATGTTACAGGTATGATAAGCATTGCTGTGTCTTTGCATTTCCTCAACATAATTATTGACTAACTATCCGGTTAGTTCCCTTTGCCAAATTTGTGTAACATTTGCCAAAACATGAAAGTGATTACCACAAAAATAAAAAAAGTTTCATGCTGTATCATCTCCTCTTCTGCTTAATGGTTAGAACCCTGCCTTGCCAGCTTTGAGGTTTTGGTTCGATTATTGGTTATTTTTCCTTTACTGCATATAGTTTGTGGTTCAACTTTTCCTCAAACAATGTAATATAGCATAGACTCAAATATTTCATACTTGCAGCCTGTGAGTTTAGCACCAGATATTTTGTTCCATTCTGTTTGCACATATCTGATACCACCTTCACAAGACTTGATTTTTAAATCAGTCCATTTATGTACTGTGCCGACAAGTGTATGCAGCCATAGTTTGCCATCTCACATGATCTTCAGTCTTGAATCAGGCCTCTGCTCTTGATCCGCTTGTGCCACGTAGCCAAGCATTTGGGTATTTATGGCTCTGCCTTCCCGTGCTCATTTCCCAACAATTTTGCCGATTGTCATCAAATTTTCTAGTTTATTTCTATTCACAGCGTGCTGACCATATCCTTCCCATATTCATCTCGATCTTTAATTCTCTTCATGTATTTTCAGGTCTCCAACTCTTCTGTCAGCCCTGTGGGTTCCAGACAATACAGTGTCTAGTTTTACTATCCGCAGGTGTTAGCAACGAGTATCATGTCCAGTCTTCTCCTCACCTCTTGATTCACTGGAATTTGTTTCGCTCACTCCATGAGGTCCACATTGTAATTCTGGCGTACCACTTTAGCCCCACTATTCTGCACAGGAACCAATTACTACAATTCTGTAGTTTAATTGTAAATTTTAAAGCCATTTTCCAGGTTTCTGATCCATACAGTATTAATGATTAACATAGAAGTTAACTATTGTAAATTTGTAATTGTACATTCAGTCAGGCTATATATCCTGACCATATCTGGATGTTGTCTAGTACTTTTTTTTGGTACTTTATTTCATCATAGTTGTCAGGTTAATTGTTATATCATTTCACGTGACGTAAGCCTCGTCTGTCAAATTTATATTTCTTTCAGGAATATCCAATGAGTCTTGTTCTAGAACTTTCCTTAGTGTCTTTCTCTTTCACCAGGAAATTCATCCATATCTTGTGAAAACCCACATTTCAAATGTGCCATCTTAAGTCAAAAGCATGTTTCCACTCCATACAGTAAACCCCTACAGCCCATGTGTACAGAAGCTGTATATGAATAAGATGCAGATATGCTGGGATGTTGCCACAAGCTGGCCGGTGCTACAGACCTTGTGTGCTCTGCTGAGATTCTCTTTGTGCTACCTACAGGAGGAGACGGAAGCACTTATGGAGACATCCATGTGTAACTGTTTTCACATCGCTCACTTTTAACTCCAGTGTAGTGCACACACATGTGCTGCTAGCAGTAAATGCACTCAGCTGATTTTTGTGTCAGGGTTAACTTTTCCAATTACCAGTGACTCTCACCATCAGGCGAAACCCTCTCCAACTTCTGAGATAGTTGAAAATTATGACCCCAATTCAAGCATGAGACGTCTAGTTGAAAATTATGACCCCAATTCAAGCATGAGACATCAACATTTCAGCCCAATGAGCTAGTATGTCAAATGAACGGAACCTACCATGCTGCAGCAAGTAGGCACAGGTTAAGTGTTAAACTTCTATGCCTCGCTGTCCTCCATCCATGTGCAATGATAATGATCATGTACAAGCCAAACCATTCCACAAGTCCTTCGTTCTTTAGTTAGTTAGTTAGTCGACAGATCATCCTCATTGCACATAGAACCATTCAGTCCAAAAGTGCTCGGATCACCTCCTCATTAAATCCCACAGCGTGTAGCATAGTGTTCCTGTTTGGCCATACCTCTGTTAATTTGCTGTTCTCGCAGTCTGACCATGGTTGTAGATTCAGTCATCACTTGGTTCTTGCAACAAAAGTTTTACTTCCTGTAGAGCATTCAGAATGTCAACCTGGTCCATGGCTCCTCTATAAGTAGCCTTACCTGCAAGCCTGGCAGCCTGCTCATTTCCTTGTACACCTGCATGCCCTAGCACAAAAATGAAACTAATCTTTGCCAACCGAGACCGCTCCAGAGACAGCAGCCACTCTCTTCGGAACCACCCCATTTATATCTTCTTGAGCATGCTCCTTGAGTCACTAAGGAAACATACCCTAGTGAATGTCTGTGTCTTGAGCCATGTTATTGCTTTACTTACTGCCATGACTTCCATAGTCAGGCTATTTGTGGTCAAAGTAAAAGCATCAGAATCGTCCTTCACAATTCTCCCTCCGGCCTGAGCTGTAGAAGCCCGTGAACTTCTCACTCGTCGAACGACCGACCCATCTGTGTAAATGACAGTATTACCCTCCAAAGAACTCGAAGATCAAAGCCTGTACTTCCACCTCCACAGCAGCCAGATTTTCTTGTCTGCATTTTCTGTTTAGTTGGATGCAAATTGAAAAGGACGTACATAAATCAGTTGGCATCCGTACCCACTCCTCGCCAGGTTCTAAGTCTTCAAGTGAACACACCTGTTGAAGAATGTCTTCGGCTTGACCCATCCACGACTTTCCTCTTTTTAACCTGCTGCCCTTTACCTTCTTAATTTCACTGTGCAGTGGATGCTGTGTGTTTGCGTTGACTTGGTTTACAAGTGTACACTGCTCAGTAGCAACATAATGCTCCCTGCTGTGACTTCTGTAGACTTTAATGTTGGATACATTTTAAGAGTTAAAGGAAACAGAGAAGAAAGACCAACCACTACAGGTACATGAAGTAAGGGGTGAAATGATGCAGCACAGACAACAAACTAATGCAGGACTATGGGGTAGTGAACATAGCAACATCAAAACTGCACTGCTGACATGTAACAACAGCTCCTATATAATGTGTGTGTTCATGTCAGCACTAATAAATAAAGAACAGATTACTGCACTGTTGCCTCTCTGCCTACCCCTTGAAAACTACAGCCAAATTAGAGGGACATTTAACATTAATCCCAATTACATTTTGATTAATCCTAGCCTGCACACTTCAATGCCACTGCTCTGACAAATGCCTTGTATTTCTTAGCCTAGAAAATAACACCAGAAATGGTAGGGATGCTGACAACAAACCAAATGTTGATTTGCAACCCAGGATAGATGTGCAATATGCACTAGCTATAAATTATTACACCTATTATTGTTGCCCCAGTGTGAGCAGGACAAGCATTTGATCCATGACCTAGGGATCAATGGGTTAACATTCCCAGCTTCCTTACTGTCTGTCTGCCTATAGCACTTTGCAGGGGGGTCTTTGAATCTGAGGAATTAAGACTGCCTGACAAGTGCAGTCACAGTGAACTGTGCAGGTAAGGGTTTTCTTTTTCCCCCCAACAGAAACAAATCCGCACCTTACCGAGGATTCGAACCCGGGTTCTCCTTCGGGAGACCCCTGCGTTCTTAGCCACTCCCCAGTTTCCTTATTTGATAAACATAAACCACCATTATCTGGACCCACACCCGGTAATTTGAGTCAGGTGTGGACACCCTCACCTCTAAGTCACCCTGCCCCCCCCCCCTTTTCAAATCAGCTCAGCAAACCAAGTATAGGACTCTAACACCATGTGGCATACTGGATGTATTGTGCTGGCCCCATATTTCTAGACCAATCAGCACCCTAGTGGTGTGGGCAATATCATTCTGACTGCCTCTCCTTCCCACCACAGTTCCAGGTACCCATTTTAGACTGGGTCTTCCTGGGAGCTTCCATGTCCATTTTGACAATATGCTTTGAAGGGGATTTGAACGCACGACCACCCAGCTGGCTGGGAAATGTGCTGGCCACAGTCTGACTCCCCAGATAAGCAACTGGCCTAGCTATATTTTACAATGAGAACAATGAGAAGACCCGCCTGCAATAGAATAAATATAGCTTGCATGTGTAAAACAAAAACTGGGATTCTCACTGAAGGGCAGTGACACGAGGTTCCCCCAGTCCCCCGCTCCCCCCCCCCCTGTTTTTTTTAAAAGAAGATCGAAGCCCTAATGAACAATTTCAAGTGTGATGAAGATCATCGCTGACTTTAATCAACCCATCAAAGTTTGGTTTACTGTTGCAATTATCAGATAAAACACAAACACTATAGTCTGAACCATTTTGCGGTAATTAAAATAAAAAAAGCATGTGCAACTAAAGAGTCCCAGCATTAACAATAATATAACCTCAAAATCTGTAAACTATACAAAACCAGCAAGCAGAAAATTTTTTTCCCCTTTGATTTAAAAAAAAAAAAGCACCATTTCCAGCAATCAAGAAAGAGGAAATCTGGTTAGATACAAAACACAGAGGCTACAGTGTTTGAAAACTATACATAGGGAATACGGTACATATTTAGGAATGTGTACGTGAAACAAATTAAAGGAATAAAATACAACAGTCAGCCACTGCACATTGATTCCAAAATGCCATGAAGTTTAAAGAGAAAGTAGAAAAACCGTACCCATTAATGATGTTTGTGGTGATACGAACGGTTGTAGTGTTGACTGATAGGGCGTCCCAAACCACCAGGTCCAGAACCCATGCAATACAGAGGCGCAGCGTGATCCCACTGACCTGACCCATAGGGTTGGGTCAATGCTCCGTGAAGTGGGTAGTCCATGACTCCATTGTGAATGTGTTCAGGAAGACTGCCATCATCTCTGAAGCCTGGGATTGGTCCAGGAGGTGGCACATGTCTGGGTCTATTCAAGAGAGCAGATCCATTTGGGCAGTAGGGTCCGGGGTAGACCTGAGAATTCATATGACCCCAGGGTGGAGGAGCATTGTGAGAGAGCGGCAAGCGATATCCTAATCCTGGCCTTCTGTTTCCCAAGTTGTGGCTTTTATAAGAATGATTCAAGTGTGGGCTGAAGTGGCCTGAGTGTGAAGGGGGTGTTGAACCTTTCTGCCGAATCTGCCTCTGAGTATGCTGCAACTGCTGATGTGGCAGTGGTGGGGAAGATGTCTGCTGAAATGGTTTATGAAGCTGCTCAAGTGATTGCGAAAGATGAGGTTGCCTCTTTGACTGAGGCAACAGACTCGCCTGCTGGTTGTAGCTAATGCTGCTTGGCTGTTCTTTTGCAGGTGGTGGTGGATTATACTGCAGTTCCTTTTTCAGACCACAGGTTAAGTATGAGATATTAGACTTGTGTCCATGGACAGGCAACGGTTCATTTTCCCCAATCTTAAAACTGTTGTCCTCTGTTGAAATTGTGGATGTACATGATAATAATGCAGAAGATGACTGACAAGGAAGTGAACATGAAGACTGTCGTGTGGTTTTGTCAGTCATCATTCCTGCATATGCACCTTGATCAGAATATGAAGAAACTGCCCCTGAGGTGCTATGTGTGCCTAAAGCTGTGGAAACTAGCTGGGATTTCGAGCGACTAGCACAGCTCAATGAAGCAGAGTCTGATGATGGACCCGTGCACTTGCCATCAAGCGCTGCAGCCAGCTTGCTTCCAGATGTGGATGTAGGACAGAAGGATGTTGATAGCTGGCATATGTTTTTATTGTAGTCAATGGCAGCATGTGCTTGCTGAAGATGGGATGAGTGGGAGCACCTCACTGTGGTATTATTACCATTGTGGTCTTTGACAATAACGGTCGCATCAAGAGTGCTTGACACTGCATCTTCCTTGGCTGTTAGCTTTGCTCTGAAGTCTGTAGGGTGAGTGTCCATAGCTCCCAGTGACAACCTGTTTGATACTGGTAACACATTTGTTACACCTGGCAGTGAAATCTCTGCCTTATCATACTTGTGGTCTGGTGTTGCAGTCAGGCTCTTACAGTCTCCCATCTTATCATACTTGTAATCTGGTGTTCCAATCATATTCTTATTACGGTCCCCTTGCAGTTCTTTAGAGCTGAAGGGCTTGCAAGGCAGGTCACAGCTGCCATCCTTCAATGCCAAATGACTCTGAGATGAAGATGAAACGCATGGAACAGTTGATACAGGTGACAGCAGTGCGTTGGGGAAGACCGGGTGCTGCCTAATCAGACCCCCACTGACTGGACTCCTTAAGGACCCACTTGGACTTCTCAGTGAGTCACTAGTCACCATCTGATAGCCAGAACTTTGCTGTGTTGATATCGATAAAGGAGACAGTAATGAAGAAGCCAAGACAGCATTGTGGTTACCAAAACCAGGTGCAGTGCCGGAGCCCACCATGCCCAGTCTGCCTGGAGCTCCATAGTTTAACCCATTCATGACCGGGCTTGGCATGGGAGAGTACAAAGCTGTAGCCTTGGGAGGAGAGCCCATTCCCAGAGTTTGAGTCATTAATGTTGACAGTTTGCGAGGGGGTGTCTTAAGATGTTGATATTTTCGCTTCCTCCGCTTTTTACGATCTGAACTACTGTCGGTGAAGGAGCTGCTGCTTGACGTGGACTGACAAGAGTCGCAGCTGGAACCACGAGATGATGAACTACTCACACTGAGGGACCTAGATCTGGACTGGCTCTGGTGATTAAACAGTGGTGAGCCTGGTGGAGTTTGCGGACCCTTCCTGATAGGATTATTAACTGGATCCAGCTTTACTTCTTCAGGGGTGATTTCATTTGCTTCTCCACTGGTCCAATTATTTATCTCAGTACAAGGGGAGCACGGTACAGACGCAGAGCGAGGTGTCTTCCCAGGAGTTGGTGGGAAAGGAAACGACTCAGCATCCGGTGCTGAAATGTGGACAACATCATCAGACTCAAGCTTATCCTTGGGGTGTACTTCTACAGTACTGCTCTGGTCCATTGCAGGAGCATGAGTCAAGCTATACTTGTTTTCATCGTGCTCAAGAACTTCAGCTCCAGAGCAATCTACATTTTTATCTTCATCCATCTGGTAGTTCTGACATATGGACATTGGTGTCAGCATAGGAATAAGGACTATCCAAATTAAGCAGACAGAGTACATTCGCTATCTGGCTGTGTGTCATGTACCTCTGTATGAAGTAATCTTTCATTACTCCCTGTTGCTGAGGTGTCTGTCTGCTTAGTGTCTCTTGGATGAGCATCATGTGCTGAATGGCCTTCGTGAAGTCTTTCATTACTCCCTGTTGCTGAAGTATCTGTCTGCTTAGTGTCTCTTAGAGAAGCATCATACGCTTTGTTACTTTCCATGATCAGTTTACACTTGCTTACTTCAGATGTCCTGTCACACAAAGATGCCTGGGATGTGCTTATACTACTTCCTTTCACAGACTTTGACTCTTCACTGCTCCCATCATATTTAATTGTAGAAGGATGAGATTTTGAATTGCATCCAGACACTGAACCACTTGCAGCTTTAGAGCAACTGACATGCTTACTCTTGAACTCGTCCTTTAACTGTGATTGTACAGTTTCAGAAGAGTTTTTGTGTAGCCTTTGTGACCTGGCCCCCAAGAATTTAGGATCTTTTTCTTTCGTAATTTCCTTTCTAAGCAACTCCTTACTGCCTGGTTTTGAATGTCTCCTAACGGTAGGAGAAGATGAATTTCTCCGAGTGTTTGGTGTGCGTCTATTCTGTGAACTCTGGGGCAATGATTCTTTAGACAGGCTGTGACACTCTGATCTTTTGGACTGTCTGCTCCAGCTTGTGGACCTTGGGGATTTGCTAGCCCTGCTATGATCATTGGAGTTTGTTGGAACACCCTCACTCAGTTCACTCCATAAATCCAAATCTGAATGGGCTATAAAAGTGTTCTGTAAAATTTTTGAGGACGCATGCCTCCTCTGGCGGCTTGGTGGCGGTGTAACAGCTCTTTCAAGTTTTGGTGGACCTGGGGACATGTCCTTCTGCTTATAGGAGGAATGGTGTTTGAAACTTTTTGCAGAAATCTGATGCTTTTCTTGACAAGATGACATTCTGACACCTGAAGAAACACCTATCTTTTTAGGGCTTTCCTGATTTACGGCCTTCGTCTTCCCTTTCCAAGAAGCATGTCTTTCTTGGTCTTGAAATGAAGACTGACGAGATTTTGATGAAGAATTATTCCGATTATTGTCAGAAGTACGGTGATGCCTATGTGACTTAGGCTCTAATTGAACTGAAGAATAACTTTCCTTTGTGAAAGATGTTGGTGACTTGGGTACTGAGGTCCCCCTGCATTTCTGAGATTTGTTATGTCTAGACAATGACTGTTTTTCATGTTTGCCATTCACACTGTCTGAGACACAGTGAATATTTGTACCTATACAGTAGCCTGATGAGTGGTTCCCTTTGGGTGGTAATTTTGATGTGTCTGATTTGGCGGAATTGCATTTTTTATCAGACCTACCCAATTTATTTCCTTGCTGCTCTGAAATTTTACCTTGGTCATTGATATAAGAAGAGTTTGCATGGGGAACTGACAATGTCTTCTTGGAGTTTTCTGTTGTCCGTGAAGCCTGTTTTGGCAATGAAGCTGTGGTGCATTCAGATCTTTGTGACTTCCTCACAGGATCATCTTTATTTCTGTGTAAAGAACACCTTCGCTGGTGTTGATAACACTCAGATACATGCTCATCTTTTCTGGATACATGACTGCCTGCGCTAGGACCAACTCGTCTTGAACTTTTTGTTTTGTCCACAATTAATGAATTGTTTTTCATTTCTGGTTCAAATGTCAGATCCTTGTTATTTGTTGCTGAAAATGGTTGAGAAAACTTGGAATCAACTGGATAGTCTATAGATGAGAACATAAGCTGACTGGATGTTACATCTGTATGGACAACTGGGTTCTCATTTGCAAACTCTTTCTCTTTTCCTGTTCCTCTCAACAGTTCCTCCTCTTCAGAATCATCACAGCTAAAGTGTTTTGGTTCATTCTTTCCCTTCTGAAAAACTGTATCGGCTTCTGGATACATTTGAGATTCAGTGTTGGCTGGCTTACTTCCCCTGTGATCATAGCTTGATATGTTTTCAGCCATCCTTTCTAACTTTGCCTCACGCTTTAGCATAACGGAAACACTGGCATTTGTCTCGCGGGAGGAGCGTCCTGGCTTTTCCTTCACTGACACAGCTTCAACATCTGAGCTAGCTACAGCTCTCAGAATGTCTGTCTGACTTGTAGCTTCCACACAGCCAAGCTCACAGTCTGAAGACAGCCTGGAGACCTTCAACGGGATCCCTCCCTGACTTCTGATCAACTTAAATGAGCGGCCACATTTGCGTCTTTTTCTGGTGGTGCAAATGTCATCAGTTGAACACTCCTGATCATGAATCATCCCCTCACTAGAGTCAGTTGGAGAGTCTAAAACACAGTCTGGGGTTAAAGCTGGCTGTCCACACTCTTGACATGTGCGACGGCTGCAGCACCTATGCTCATGTTCTGGCGACGACACAGGTTCGCATGCATCAAACTCAGACACGCCAAGAGAGCTAGCTTCTGGTGAATGCAAACCACCTGAAGGAGGATGAAAGAAACAGAAAGAAGACTTCTAGTCTTGTTCAAGGAGTGTGAACAGAATCCAAATTAATATTTTCCTAGCAATTAGTATCTAATTATTCTGCCCTTTCTTCTCCACACGGGGTACAATGTTTCCTTGTGCTCTCGAGGTCTTATGGTGGATGTCATACACTTCTTAACTTGAGTGCAGGTTTTACTGACAATGACATTTCTAATATTTTATGACAGCCCTGTTCGTACACAATGTGTTGTGATTTGAGTTTATGTTGTGGATGCCCCATACTTGTTTACTGTAGTAAAAACAGCAATTCTGCCTGCGAATGACACGTCCAATTTTCTACGACAGTCCTGTCCATACACATTGCCTTGTGATTTGAGTTTACATTGTGGATTTGAAACACTTGTTTATTCTGAGTAAAACAAAGAATTTGTGAGAGGCACAATGACGTGCAATGAAAGTTCTATGACAATCTTGTCAATAAACATTTCAGATTTGAGTTTATGATGTGGATTTCAAACATTTGTTTATTCTGAGTAAAATTTATGTTCTTTTGGCAATGAATGTTCTATGACAGTCCTGTCTGTACCATGATTATTACACACTGGCTAGGGAAAATAATAGGGCGTAAAGTAGAACAAATGTGGGTAAAATAATTTTTACAAATTTCATGAATAGAGGAGAAGGGTATAACTGAGATTTTGTAAATTTTAACAAATACAAACAGTTATTGGTACTCAAGGTGGCGCAGTGGCTAGAATGCATGCCTTGTGTTCAAATCCCCTGTAAGGCAGGGAAATGTTTGCCCCATCACCCTAGGTTTGCAGACTAAACTGGCTACCAGAAAATGATGATGGAGGTAATCATGGCCGGTGTGAAACCGACCACATCACTCACCGAGTGCTCACTGGTTCATTTTAAAAACTGGAAGTAGCACCATATACCCAATACACCTCAAGGCATGTAAAACAGTCCTTGACTTTTCCGACCAAGTGCCAAGTGGTCTAACAATATGTGGCCAGCATCAAATATGCCTCATGGGGACCTTGACTTTTACCGACCAAGTGCCGATTCATTCTAAAGATATGGCGCTGGCGCTGAATATGCCTTACAGCAACAATAGGATCGTTTACTGTTTACTTACTACATATATTTATAAACAGTGTACACACATAACTTTCTGAATTCAATAATAATCAATATGCTTGGAAAATGCAAGATAGTCTGGTAATGCACATTGTCTAACAGCTGTCTCAAGCGATGGACTTCCTAGGTGCCACACAAACACACACACAAACACGCTTCCTTCAGACAACGGGGGGAATGCTGACTTGACAGATCTGCAAGAGACTGTTATCTGGCGGAGAGGGCTACAGGCTATTGGGTGTGAGTTCTCAAGAACACTGGGAAATGTGGTGGCAGAAGTGCAGGTCAGGCCAGATACAAAATACGGAAAGTCATGACTTAGCAGAAGTCTAGGTTCTATGTCTGGACAATTCTAGCATGTATACAGAAGAATTCTGGCTTTTTCAGTCAACATTAAAATAAAAAAAACTAAGCAAACAGGTCAGAATTATGTTCACAAACAATGTAACATCCACTGGGCGTCCATATTAAATTCTAAATGTGTATTATTTTGTTTGCATGCAATGCAAACACTGCTTTATGTCTTAATCTATATGGGGTTGTCCAGCAAGTATCCGGATTTTGTCAGAATAACCCACAAATGAGTTAAGTTTAGTAGCCACTCTAAAGTAACAGTCTACATCTGACACTTGGTGGCAGAATGGGCAAGTATCAGCGGTTTTCCTGAACTTTGTTTTTCAAAATGTCATTGTACAAGTTGACTCCCAGAGTGTTTTGTTACAATATTTGGTGAAAGAAGGTTCAAAACTTGCTGAAATTCATCGTCGAGTGTCAAGTGTGTTTGGAGAACAGACTGTAGCACATTCATCAGTGTTTGAATGGTGTGAACACTTTCATGAAGGGCATGAATCCATCTAGGATGAGCCCCGTGAAGGACGACCGAGATGTGTCGTTATGAGTGAAGCCATACTCAGAAAGTTATGAACAGGAAGTCATGATTGCTACTGACATAAGGAAAAGTCATGTGGACATTACATTATAATCAGGGATTGCCTCAATTTTCATAATGTTGCCCTCGATGGCTATCAAAAACGACTGAATTTTTAGCCCAAAATAAAATCGGCTAGAGTAGTGAAGTGTGCCAGATAGTTCTCCAATGGTTCAAGGCCCAGCCAAAAGAATTTTCCGTCAGAATACAGAAGCTTGTAGCCAGGTGGAGAAAACATGTTGCTGTGGCAGTCGATTATGTTGGAAAATAGTGCAGGTAATTTCAATTCATATCTCTATGTTATTTATAGATTACATGTCCGGATATGTACTGGACAACCCTCGTAAACTGTCAATAGATATGTTCACAACGAGGGCAATGAGACTAATATTAAAACTGAAGTGTTTCATGCAATAATCATATTATGTGTGGCAAAGTTCTAGGAACAAAGTGAAGATTTATGCTTTCTCTGTCAAACTGATTTTGCAATAATACAATTTATAAATGTGAAGCACTTACCTTTAGAATCTCTTCCATTCTGTGGCAAAATCTTCACTGCTTGTCCTATGGCATCAGACTGTGCTGACGACATATGGGAGGTAATGGCTGAAGACATGGCCAGCGAAGCACTATTACTGATATTGCAGACTGCACCGTTAAAAACTGAGGTGTTGTTGGGAGAGATGAGCACTGGCTTCTGCCCTAAGATCTTCATCACTGATGGCTCAACCCCATTGTTTCCCTGACTGGCTGGCATAGCATGAGGAGATTGGATGGTGACAAAAGGGAGAGATCCTGAACCCACAGACCTAGCAGGGGCACTGCTGACAACAGCAGCCTGGCTCATGTGTGCATTCAAAAAGGACGGGCTGGACATGAGACTGCCAGGTTCGGACTTGAGAACATGATGGGCTAGATTTGCTCCTGAAGGAGCCGCCTGGCCTACCTGAGTCTGGTGCTGGGCACGAAAAGCAGAAGATGGAACTGAGGACATACCCAACTTGACATCCCTCCCTGCTTCCAATGTCCGAACTTTAATTGGTCGATGAATAAGAGAGGTGTCATAGTTTTTATGCTTGGTCAGCCCATTTCTCGGCTGGTTGGTAATAATTTTCACATTGCTCTGGGCAATGCTTGAGGTTGCCGTGCTCAGCATCTGGTTGTTCTGGCTGGCCATTTGGCTGCTGCTGCCTATCTGACTGAAATTGGCAACTGGGACTTGAGCAAATACATGAGGTGTGGAAGATGGAGATATTGCACAAGGAACTGAGGAATCTTTGCTCAGACTGTTGCTGCTGCCTGTGTGAGCTGTGTCTGTAACCAAAGTTGCCAATTGTTTGTCGTATGAGGAATGTCTCCTGTTAGATGTCTTCGAGTCATTTGCGTGGCTCTGCACATATTCCATACCTGACAAAGATGACGATAATGACGACGGCGTTGGCGAAGATGTTGGGATTTTATTTAGAACAGGACTCTCAAGTTCTAAACTGGTGGCGCTGGTGTTGAAGCTCTCCTTCAATGAGATCAAATCTTCTGCTGCAGATTTCTCATTCTCTGTGTACAAGTTGAAAGTTGGCACTGTACTAAAACCACCATTTGGATTGACTTTATAACTTTGGTTGGGTAAACTATCCGGGTTCTGTAATACAGTGTAACTGGCAGCACTAGAAACCCTGGCCTTCAGTGCACTGTTTAACCCGTTCAGACGGGACGGCTTCTTTATATCAATTTTCATACCTGGCGGCAAAATACGAGGTGACGCACTGGTAGCAATACCATCTTTCCTCAATTCAGAAGTCCAAGACGATGATGACGACGATGATGATGATATTTGAGATACACTAGTATTCATGTCTGATACATCCTTTGCTAATATTTCAGGTGCTTTAAATGATTGGATGTTGTTGCAATGTGCGCTTGGAGCATTGGCATTTTTAACACAAAAAGTTGTGCTGTTTGATTTCATGTCAACATTTATGGACTGTGCCTTCTCAACCGTGTCCTGCTTGATATCATTCTGGGCTTCCATACCTTGGCCAGGTTCTAACTTGGCAGCCTGCACCCCACTCTGGCATGCTGGGCTGTTCTGTAGAGTAGTGGTCAGCTCTTTCTTGACCAAGGCCAACACAGTGCCAAAGGCATCGTAGTTTTCTTTCATGTCTAGTTTTTCTTTGACAATGTATGAATTCAGACAAGATTGGTCCGGCAGGCCTTTACCCTTCATGACCCCCCTGCTCTCATGGAGCAGATTCAACCCCAGGTCTAAACCGTTGCCAGTCTCTGGCCTAACTACATACGGCTTGTTCACATTCTGCAGGTGCTGTATCTCAGTATGCAAGCGATTTATACTGGCCAATAGTATCTGCTGATCCAATCGCTCCTTATCCATGTGCAAGGTATTTTCACTAAAGCCATTCTGTAATAGCACAATATAAAATGTATGAATAAGTATACTATATACAATATTCTGTTAGTATTTTAAATTGGGTCATTCATAATAAACCACTGCAACACAAAACAGCATATAGTTCCATCACTATGCATTAAATACGATGCAGCCAAACACTTTTCATATCCGGTATAAAATGGAAGACACAATCTGATCCCCCGCCTCGTGACATAATATCTGGTATCACATGGGTGGCACAATCTGATTCACCAACTCTTGACTATGTATGTCCAACACAACCACAAGGCATCCTGTCCAAAAATAAACTATTTTGAAACACAAGGCACATACATCCTACAGAAGAGATTTAGTTCTGATGAAGATGAGAATATGAATATGAGAGGGAGGGAGGGAGGGAGGGAGGGAGGGAGGGAGAGAGAGAGAGAGAGAGAGAGAGAGAGAGAGAGAGAGAGAGAGAGAGAGAGAGAGAGAGAGAGAGAGAGAGAGAGGAGAGAGAGAGAGAGATTGTTAATGGCAAGCAGATACAAAAGGCAAGACACAAAACTAAACACATGAAAAAATACAGAAAATACAATAGATTTAAGATTGTGACACACACAAACTTTGAGAAATAGTTAATCGACTACCAGATTTGAGAAATTTTAAACGGATGCGCACAATAGCAAATGTCACATGTCTGCCATAGGTCACTAATCTCACGTTATTGAGCTTACTTCAAATAAAGCGGTCAGTATCAATATTACATAACACACTCCATAGTGGTAAAAATCACCATGATAAATAAGAAAATTAATGGAATTCATTCATACATTGAAAGAAAACTAACCTCTGGGTGTCGCATAGCTAATTTTCTGTCCAGGACTTTCCTGTAAGCAATCACCTGAAGAAGGAATTAGAAACATATGTAGTCAATTCCTCTTAAGTAGGCAATGTTAACCAGGACTGCAGTTTATTTTAGACAGAATCTGAACAACAAAAACAAGATAAAAATTTAGTCTGATTTTCTTCTGCTAATTTGGATAAATCAACTTGAGTCTTTCTGTTGCAAGCAACGCATCATGTGTGATTCACTATTCTTCATTAATAGAGCTGAACTAAAATATCAAAAGACCAAGGCTTGTGGAGGTGCATAAACGTCTACACATGATGATGATGATGATGATGATGAATTGTAATCCAGATACAATGAGCTGTACGAATATGAAATGCATTTAGAACTGCAACACGTCCAAATTGTGAATTATTTTTTAAAGAGCTGATAACTCACTTTTAATGCCATTTTTAAAACATGAAAATTACGAAGTAGGCAGAGACCAGAGTGAAATGACATTGCTGAAACAAGGCAAGTCAGAATATGAACTGAATAAGGAAACACTGAAGTGACAGAGGCACCGCGGAAACCAGCACAGAATATAAATAAATGAAAGACAACTGCAGCAATCCTACGTCATGTCAGGTTATCAGTTGAAAGCCTGCATGAAGCTTTATGAACATGTCACTTCACTACAAAGCTAGATTTCCCATTGCCTATAAACTTATTCTTGGGAAATTAATGTGGTTTCCTCTTGCTCCCCACATCACTTATTCCATTGAGAGCAGAGACAACATTAACATGGGTGTGAGCCAGAGGTTAAGCTGGTATGAAAATGTGATGAGATAAGGCTGGTATAAAAATGTGATGAGAACCCTCAGGGTGTGAAACAGAGGTAAAGCTGGTACAAAAATATGTTGAGAACCTTCAGGGTGTGAAACAGAGGTAAAGCTGGTACAAAAATATGTTGAGAACCTTCAGGGTGTGAAACAGAGGTAAAGCTGGTACAAAAATATGTTGAGAACCTTCAGGGTGTGAAACAGAGGTAAAGCTGGTATAAAAATATGTTGAGAACCTTCAGGATGTGAAACAGAGATAAAGCTGGTATAAAAATATGTTGAGAACCTTCAGGGTGTGAAACAGAGGTAAAGCTGGTACAAAAATGTCATGAGAACCTTCTGGGTGTTAACCAGAGGTAATGCTGGTATAAAAATGTGACGAGAACCTTCTTGGTGTGAAACAAACATAAAGCAGGTATAAAAATGTGACGAGAACCTTCTGAGTGTGCTCTGTTTGAAGAGCATTAATCTGGGCTCCGAGGGAGGCTGTCTGGGATTTCAACTCATGGTGTCGCAGCATGATGTCCTTGGCCTGGCTGATCAGTTCTCTGGGGGTGTCTGCTTTGATGCCCATCTAGAATACATCAAACAATAAGCCATAGTCACAGTGTGGGACAGAAAGAAGTAGATGGACAGATAGGCAGGTATGGATAAATTAAACTGAGGGAGGCACAGAAAAGAGAGCTACAAACACACACACTGAAGGGGGACAGAGAGAGAGAGAGAGATTTATTTCTCATATTGTTACACTGACCTCAGGAACTCCCAGGACTTGATATTACAAGGGGGATTTAAATGAAAACCTTATGTGTGTGTGTGCGCGCACGTGTGTGCATGCATGCATGCGCATGAGAGAAAAACAGAGACAGAGAAAATATATTATGAAACAGTAAAGAACAAATGTCACATATTTTTTTTATAGTCACCACCGTGTTCTCCAGAGCCAATAAAGTGCTTAGTTCCTGTAGAAAAATAGATTCTGAGGTCACTACTCTGTGTTCCTGACCTGATTGTGAACAGTCTGTCACAGAAGCCAGGCCGTTTTGAAACTTCCTACTCCACTCACACACTTGCTGAACTGACAGACAAGAATCAACATACTGCACCTTCATTTGCCAATGAATTTCTATAGGTTTCACCCCTTCATCGATTAAAAACTCATATAACAGAACGCTGCTCCTTTTAGGCGAATGTCAAAAGTGGGGTGGCCATCTTTAAACTGTCCTTATGACATCACTATATTTGTCTGCACTGTAATGTCTTTTGCTTGACACTCTTGACATCCTTAACAACAATATTTAAAGACAATGTAATATTTTTAATTAATGTAATTTCTATTACACTTTTAAGGTTTTCATGTTAAGCCCCTTCGTATATTCATCATTGTCCTACAGCTCCCTGAACTGGCCATAACAAACTAGCATCATATGGAAAATAGTGGGTGGCAGACAGCTTAGTTGCACTGGGGTAATAAAAACATCACTCGCATACAAGCCCAATAACAGTAAGATTCTCACCTCTTTTAACCTTTCTTTAATCAACCGCACTCCTTCTTTCTGTAGCACAGATATGTCCTTTTCTAAACTGTCTGTCTGGTTCCTCAGGGTTGAGTTCTTTCTCTGAAAATTATAATTGGAACGATGCTCAAAATGGGAGATAAAAAATTAGTTAGTGTAGTCCTTACAAGCCACAGTGACAGACCTACAGTTCGATTTCTAAGTGTCCACAAGCCACAAAGCTTTTGGTATAACATTTAAAACATTTTTTTAAATGCAGAAATCCATTCCACCTTTTTAAAAGCATTTCTGAACACATTCCTGACTTTAATTTTGTTGATTCTTATGTTTACACTATTTTATTCAACAGACTCAACATAATTTATTATCTCAGCAGACTAGACAAATCCCCTTAATGAGCTTGTGACCATATTGTTATCTGCAGCAACATGTGTGTGCTAGTTTAAAGTAAACATAGTCAATGATTCTTTCACATGACTTCAGGTGTGTTGGGACCATGGTCATCATTATGTTGCAAGTTCCCTTCAGAATATAACTGTCCTCATGGTGCGCCAAATAGTCTCTCAATCTCTTGCCTCATGCCCGAGGTGTATGCAGTTAAGGTGTGTTGGGACCATGGTCATCATTATGTTGCAAGTTCCCTTCAGAATATAACTGTCCTCATGGTGCGCCAAATAGCCTCTCAATCTCTTGCCTCATGCCCGAGGTGTATGCAGTGTGCTAAGTCCATCTTGCTAATGAATCCCTGCCTCTGCTTCCAACAACCAAGCCTTCCACCCCTGTTCTGTCCAAGCCATTGTCTGGGCAAATGATGCTAGACAGGATAAATGACCAATCAGAACTCTAGTAGTGATGTGGAATCTGCCTCATGCTCTAAAGATAGTGGACTCATTTTAGACCGTTCAGACTAAAAATCTTTTTTTTTTTCAGAGAATCCTGGGGAACATCGCTGGAGCTGTTGAGTTCACATGCTGTGCAATGCCCTTGCCAGGTAGCTTGCTGTTCTGCGAAGAGACCAAGCCACATGGGGTAAAATCTGGAGCAATGAAGCAGATCCATTGGCCTTTAACCTGACTTGTTTTTTCAATAAAAATCTCTGCTGACATTGTGCTCCCCTAATGTTATCACTTTCAATTATACATTCTTGTGTGCAGTACTGGGGTACAGTGACAGTTCTCACACCTGGGGTTGTGGAGGGAACACCACAGAATGTTATCACTTCCAATTATACATTCTTGTGTGCGGTACTGGGGTACAGTGACAGTTCTCACACCTGGGGTTGTGGAGGAACACCACAGACTCATGTTGCATCTGTCAAAGTTCATTTAGCTAATGCTCACATATGCCTGATGATCAACCTTATTCTTCTTATATACAAGCTAGTATATCTTAAGTTTTTCTTGTTCTGCCTGATCTAGTCTCTTGAGAGTTAACTGAACAAATATCCTATTCAGTGGTCAAGTATGCTCTTTTATCTAAGCCAGCATCTTAAGTGCTGAACTATCTCTTCCAAGCAGATCTTCAGTGTATATCAGTAACTATAACAATGTTAATGCTGAGGTCAAGAAATGTTGAACTAATCTGTTCTTGTCCTATGTGGTCTAGTTTCTTGTGTGTTAATGGAAGAAGTGACCGTCCAGGGGTCAACTATGCTTGTGTATCTAATCTAGTAGCATCTTAAGTGCTTAACTATCTCTCTCCCAAGCAGCTGTTACCTTAATCATTGTTATTAATTCCATCCTGCAATCTGATATGTTAACCTAATGTTTCCTCGTTACTTTAACTCATCTGTCTCAGACTGACACAGTCAAGTGATCTTATCTTGCTCTGTCTGAGTTTAGTATTGCCAATGTTGATAGAGTGTCAATGTTGCTATAACAGTGCCGATGTTGCTATAACAGTGCTGATGTTGATATAACAGTGCCGATGTTGATATAGCAGTGCCAATGTTGCTATAGCAGTGTCAATGTTGCTATAACAGTGTCAATGTTGCTATAGCAGTGTCAATGTTGCTATAGCAGTGTCAATGTTGCTATAGCTGTGTCAATGTTGCTATAGCAGTGTCAATGTTGCTATAGCAGTGTCAATGTTGCTATAGCAGTGTCAATGTTGCTATAGCAGTGTCAATGTTGCTATAGCAGTGTCAATGTTGCTATAGCAGTGTCAATGTTGCTGTAGCAGTGTCAATGTTGATATAGCAGTGTCAATGTTGCTATAGCAGTGTCAATGTTGATATAGCAGTGTCAATGTTGCTATAGCAGTGTCAATGTTGCTATAGCAGTGTCAATGTTGCTATAGCAGTGTCAATGTTGCTATAGCAGTGTCAATGTTGCTATAACGGTGTCAATGTTGATATAACAGTGCTGATGTTGATAGAGCAGTGTCAATGTTGCTGTAGCAGTGTCAATGTTGCTGTAGCAGTGTCAATGTTGCTGTAGCAGTGTTAATGTTGCTATAACTGTCAATGTTGATAAAACAGTGTCAATGTTGATATAACAATGTCAACGTTGATAAAACAGTGTCAATGTTGATATAACAATGTCAATGTTGATAAAACAGTGTCAATGTTGATATAACAATGTCAATGTTGATATAACTGTGTCAATGTTTATACGGCAGTGTCAATGTTGCTATAACAGTGTTAATGTTGATGTAATAGAGCTCATGTTTATATAACAGTGCTGATACTGAAATAATGGTATCAATGTTGAAGCCAAGTATGAGGACTAACCTTTTCTTGCTCTATCTGCAGCAACAGCATGGCTCTATACTCAGGAGTTTGCATAAATGTCAGGAATGACAAGAATCTCTGCTTCATTGTTTCTGCAAAATACATTCAAAATACTCATGAAGCACTATTCCCTAGCTCTTCTCTTATTGTGCACAGAAGAAAAGTAAAATAAGTTCACATTACCTATGTGTATTTGATAAAGCTTATAACAATGAACTATAGCATATTTGTTAAGTTTAAAAAGTGGCATAAAAAATGGTTTATTGAAAGAATCATTGCCAATGTGTTACCAAGGTTCATAAGGGAGGCCAAGAATAGTAACGCTGCAATCTGCCAGGCATTTTGTAAAGGGCGATTAAGGAGACTTGTTGTGAGGCTGGTACAAAACTATCTACAAAATGAAACCAGTCATGAATAAGCCCGCAAGGAGTTTGGCATTAGTTGGCTGAGTGACTATGCTCCATTAGGAGAGGTGGAGGAGACCATGAGAGAGGAACTCCAAATAGTGCTCTTTCAGTCCCAGATAATGCATTCTGTCACACAGACACTTCTTCATGAATCCATAACATCACAAAATGTGTTCTCATGCTTTACACAACTGGTTAGGGGTATATTAAATTAATCTGGCTTCCCCTGTGGTCGCTTCAACTGTGTATTTAGCCTTTTTGAAAAAGCACTCATCACTTTTCATACTGGTTATGATGTGAAGATTCCGAATGTACAGCTTGACAGCTCTACTGTGACAATGCACCCTCCAAGTCTTCACATTTGATTGTGACTTTTTTGGCCAAATACAATATACCTCTAGTTTGCCCAATTCCCTGCTCTCCCAAGATGGCTCTTTCTGATTTCTGTTTATTCCCAAAAGTTCCAACCGCCAAAATACACCTGGTTTGAGTCACAAGAAGACAACATGCGGAGCGTGATGCCACAATGTTCTCCATTTCCCATAAGCCCTTCTTGAAATGCTCTCAACAATGGCAAGACTGCTGAGAGAAGGGTCTCAGGTTCCAAGAACATGTACTTTGAGCAGGATTAATTAGTTAGTTAGTCGACAGATCATCCTCATTGCACATCGAACCATTCAGTCCATAAGTGTTCGGATCCCCTCCTCAGTAAATCGCAGCAGTGTAGCGACTGACGACACCAGTTCTGTGTTGGTTTATCAATCTTCTTTGGCTTCCTGCGTAGTGTTCTTGTTTTGCCACACCTCTTTTAATTTTCTGTTCTCGCATCTGACCATGGTTGTAGAATCACAGTCAACACTTGGTTCTCGCAAGTCTTACTTCTCTTAGAGCATTCAGAATATCAGCCTGGTCCATGGCTCGTCCGCCTTCCACAGTAGCCTTACCTGCAAGCTTGTTAGCCGCTCATTTCCTCCTACACCCAGCATGCCCTGGCACGAAAATGAAACTAATCTTTGCCAGCCGAGACCGCTCCAGAGACAGCAATCACTCTCTTCGGATCCACCCCATCTATATCTTCTTGCGCATGCTCATTGAGTCACTAAGGAAACATGCCCTAGTGAATGTCTGTGTCTCGAGCCATGTTATTGCTTTACTTACTGCCATGACTTCCATAGTCAGGCTACTTGTGGTCAAAGCAAAAGCACCAGAATCTTCCTTCACAATTCTCCCTCCGGCCTGAGCCGTAAAGACCCATGAACATCTCACTCGTCGGGAATGACAGACCCATCTGTGTAAATGACAGCATCATCCTCTAAAGAATTCTCGAAGATCAAAGCCTGTACTTCCGCCTCCACAGCAGCCGGATTTTCTTGTCTGCATTTTCTGTCTAGTTGGATGCAAACTGAAAAGGACGTACAGAAATCTGTTGGCACTTGTACCCACTCCTCGCCAGGTTCTAAGTCCTCAAGTGAACACACCTGTTGAAGAATGTCTTCGAGCTTGACCCATCCACGACTTTCCTCTTTTTAACCTGCTGCCCTTTACCTTCTTAATTTCACTGTGCAGTGGATGTTGTGTTTGCGCTGAGGTAGGCATGTGCTCTGCAAATTTATATTCTGTCCCCAATGGTTGGAAAATCAAGAAGGGAGCACATCGCCCTGCATACTGTATCTCTTGTACATCCAAGAATAATATGCACAGCTTCGTTCTGTATCCTTTCCATCTGCTTACGACTGATAGTCAGGATCGCCATCGCATACTCCAAAACAGAAAGGACCAGACCCTTGTAAAGGATACACAGATGTCGCTGCTCAGTTTTCCGTCGCCATCACCTGCATCACAGCCAAATCTTGCTCGGCCTTTGTTATCACCCAATCTATGTGCTCATGAAATGCAAGACTTTGAAAAATGTATCCCCAGGTAGTTCATTGCCTGCCATCTTTCCACCGTCTCTGAACCCAGATTTACAGTGTTAATATGGCTGACAATACGAGCAGGATTGCAGTTTCATAACTCCAGGTGAATACCTATTTTTACCTGAGCAAAGGGCCCAGTAATTTTGTAACACACCTCGTATATAAAAGCAGCGAATCCCCTATAGAGGCATGTATTTTTTAACCTATGTGTGTATATTCTTGTATTTGGAAGTAGTGAATCACCAGTAGATGTGTGTATCTTTTACAAAAGTATACTGATGCATAAACTTGTGTACAAAAGCTGTATATTACATATCAATGTAATTACTGACATATACTTATATATGTACTTATATTGCAAACTGAAGTGTATCACATAACAATACCCGTATTTCATACTGCTGCATTCTCATGTGCATATATATATATATCATTATATATTAAATCAATGAATCATATATTAATGCATGTATTTCTTCCTGACATATATTTATATTCCACAAAAAAGTATCACCAATAAATATAAAAGTTCATACCCAAATTCTCATTTATATATATATATATATATATATATATATATATATATATATATATATATATATATATATATATATATATATATATATATATATATATACACACATACATTAAAGCACTGAATCACATAAAAATTGCATGCACTTCTTACCAACCTATACTCCTGAATACACACATATTTGGAAGAAAATATCACGTAGCAATGTATGTATTTCGTATTGGTGTCTATTCATAAATATACTTATATGTGAAAATAGTGCCTGACCTATCATGTGAAGGAAACCAGCTTCTTTCTCCAGCATTGACACCGTCTGCTTCTGCACTGTGGGTTTGAAGTAAGCACTTGATGTCTCTGTCATTCTTCTGTCATTGTAGTTCACTTTCTCAGCAGGATCTACGGGTGCAAACAGACAAACGTAAGGTTCCAGGATTTGTTTGGTTACAGTTCACTGTTTCCTTAATATCCCACAACAATAACAATATTCAAAATCTCTCTCTTATGTGCTCTCCTGCATCTTTGGTACCATATTTTTTACATATACAGAATAGCTCTAGAAAGGAGAAAAAAAAAAACGTACATTAATTTGAGAAATTTGACATAGACATAGTCAAGATTTTTTGGGCATGAGAAATTCACTGGAAAACTTAATGACAACTGGCAAGATTGATGGAAACAGACCAAGGCATCAGAAGAGAGCAGTCTACATTCTTTATGCATGTTATAAGAAGGGGAAACTGGAGTATGTCATGACAGCAGGAAAGCTGGAGGGGAAGAATGAAGATAATATATTGAAAGACGTGAACTCACAAAGAGAACTGGTTACTCGCCATTAGATGAGGGCAAGACACATTCTTTAGGCATATTATAAGAAAGGGAAACGAGTATGTCGTGACAACAGGAAAGCTGGAAATGCAGAGAGGCAGGGGCAGGCCGAGAGAGAAGATGCCAGACAGTTTAACATTGTGGCATGCGGGAACATCGGAATCAAAAATGAATGGCAGTGCATGAGAAAGAATTCTGTGGACAGCCAGGATAACCAACTCCACACAGCATGCACTAAAAGAAGAAGATAAAGCCAGATATCCTGCATAAACAAAAACAATGGATAAAACAATAAAACACAAATTGCAATGAATTTGCAGCAGCAGCCGACAAACACACAATGCCCCTGTTGGGGTAGTTAGTTACCTTTGCCAGATGTAGACATGATGGTGTGAGCATGAAGCAGGTTGAGACTGTCCAGTGATGGGGTGACTATGCCGTTGGTATGAGCTGATGGATTGCTGGAGACACTGCTAGTGGTAGTACTGACTCCAGAAGCTGTCGACGCAGCCACTGCTGCAGCAACAAGTGAGGCTGCCCTCTTTGATGATGATGATGAACGGACTACTTGTTTCTTCCTGGGACGGAGTTTAACCGCTGCCTTAGATTTCACAGGTTCGGTGCTCTTCTTGCCTACTGAGAGAAAGGTTTAGCAACTTTTAACTTTGTGAGGATGTGTTTACTTTTGTGAGGAGATGCACATAGTTCTCTTTGTGAGGATGTGTTTACTTTTGTGAGGAGACACACACGATTCTCTGTGGAGATGTGTTTACTTTTGTGAGGAGACATAATGGTTCTCTTTGTGGAGATGTGTTTACTTTTGTGAGGAGACGCACACGGTTCTCTTTGTGGAAATGTGTCTACTTTTGTGAGGAGAGACAATGGTTCTCTTTGTGGAAATGTGTCTACTTTTGTGAGGAGACACAATGGTTCTCTTTGTGGAAATGTGTCTACTTTTGTGAGGAGACACAATGGTTCTCTTTGTGGAAATGTGTCTACTTTTGTGAGGAAACACACATGGTTCTTTTTGTGGAAATACGTCTACTTTTGTGAGGAGACACACAAGGTTCTCTTTGTGCAGATTGTTTACTTTTGTGAGGATACATAATGGTTCTCTCTGTGGAGATGTGTCTACTTTTGTGAGGAGACATAATGGTTCTCTTTGTGGAGATGTGTTTACTTTTGTGAGGAGGCACACATGGTTCTCTTTGTTGAGACAAGCATTTTCTGTGGAGACATGTATGTTCTCTCCAGTGATGTGTATGTTCTCTCCAGTGTTGTGTATGTTCTTTATAGAGACATTTATGTTCTTGTGAAGATATGCAAATATGTTCTGATGTTATGCAAATGTGTCTGATTGTTCCTGTTGCTATGGAAATATGCCTTATGTTTCCTGTTGCTGTGGCAATATGCCTGTATGTTCCTGTTGCTATGGCAATATGCCTGTATGTTCCTGTTGCTGTGGAAATATGCCTTATGTTTCTGTTGCTGTGGCAATATGCCTGTATGTTCCTGTTGCTGTGGCAATATGCCTGTATGTTCCTGTTCCTATGGAAATATGCCTGTATGTTACTGTTGTTATGGAAACATGCCTGTATGTTCCTGTTGCTATGAAAACATGCATGTTCCTGTTGCTATAGAAACATGCAGGTATGTTCCTGTTGCTATGGAAACATGTCTGTATGTTCCTGTTCCTATGGAAACATCTGATTGTTCCTGTTGGTATGTAGATATGTCTGACTGTTCCTGATGTTTTGCTGTTATCTCACTGGGTGCATACTGCACAATTATACACCATATGAAGTGAATGGATGAATTATACTTCGGCTCAAATACACAACACCACCATAGACTATGTGCATGATGTATCTCAGCCAACATTATGATTCATCCACACACTTCATGATTCTACAGTTTGCTTCTGACAAGATGTAGCGAAAATGCCAGGTAATAAATCATGCAACCTTTTTGTTTGTAACTTCTGTGTTTGAACATACCTTTGCAATTCATAACACAAAATATTTACACAATTGAAGTACAGCAAGCCTACTGGCATACCATACAGGCATTGTGGGAAGATTGTGGCAGGCCCAGAGTTTTGGTGAGTGAATGACACCAAAGGGTAACTTGATATATACTGCATCAGCTGTCATTTCTTTCGCACAGAAACTTTGATTCGTCTGCCATTCATCCCGCAGTGGAGCATATGAGCTCAACCAAATCACATCAAGCTGTCTTATCTTTTCCTTTTTTTTTTAATGCAGCTTCTCCCTAGTTAGTTAGTCGACAGATCATCCTCACTGCACATCAAACCATTCAGTCCATTAATGCCCAGATCCCCTCCTCAGTAAATCCCGCAGCGTGTTGTGGCTAATGACACCAGTTCTGTGTTGGATTATTAATCTTCTTTGGCTTCCTGCGAAGTGTTCTTGTTTGGCCACGCCTCTTTTAACTTGCTGTTCTCGCAGTATAACCATGGATGTAAATTCACATTCATCATTTGGTTCTCGCAAACGACTTCCTATATTACTCATCTGATCTCTAATACTAGACAAGCCTTCTGTCCTCTTGGTTGGCGGAGTCGTCCTTCTTGTCCTAATTTTAGACTTGTTCTCGATCCGTTAGATGTTGCAGCTGAAGTTTTCTATGTGATGAGGAACCGGACCTAAGGCCAGCCCTCCTTAGTGGACTCTTACAACATGCATGGAAGGTTACAGTCTTACTATTCTTTGCTTCCCGTATGGGAAGCACAAGCGAAGACATTTCAATTTCCCATCTTATGAGTCTGGTTTCCCCCAGAGCTTTAGGTGGTTTAGGGTGAGATAATTAACTAGGAATTGAACTCAGACTTTTGTGCTGCTAAGATGGAAACTCTTGCATGATTACACAGTGCTTTTCAATCTTTGGAACACTGTGAGCTAGTAATACAACAACCAGCCTGACTTTCAGCTGGGTAACTGGTCACCTCACCTCACAAAAGATACATGTGATGATGACAACATTCCACAACTTGCAGCAATATCTGCTGTGAGATTATCTTTCTAATATAAGGCCCACACACAAAAACTAGGGAGTGCCTGAGTGCATGCTGGACACATTAAAACCCATTTAAGAATTTTAAAAAAATAGTAGTCTGAATTGGCCACTGCTGAGGCCAATTTAAAATTGAAAACCTACACATGAAGAGAATATTTATAGCATGTGTGGTTGTGGCTTCTCACCAGAGTTCATGGCCCATGTTCAGAGCCTCCAGGTGTAGCCTATGGGAGGAGACTGGACATATGTGAGGTATAAACCTGCAATGAGGGTGATCCTTCAGAAAACTATCAAACCTAACAAAATCTTCCTCTTTAATATCTCCCTCCGAGGTCAGAATGAGACACCAACCTTGCATTTTGCGCATGCCCAAAGCTCCGTTGTTCAACCGTTTCACGCTCTTCATTTTCTTCTTTTTCTGGGTCATCTCCTTGGCCTGGTCCTTTGGCTTCAGGTCCACAGAGTTTGCATCTGCTGCCTGTGAGTGGGAGAGAACAGCACAATGTGAATCATGTATTACACAGATATATCAATTGGGGAACCTTTTGAGGTCATGATGACAGCTCACAAATAAACACACATGTATTGTTTGATGGTCATAGAAGTAGGAGTGCATCTTCTAGTCTCTACTTTTAAGAGCGCCAAACCATACGTGTGTTTATGAAATATTAATTATGCAAACTCACAAAAAAAATTTATCACTGATAAAGGAAAACAGAACAAAGTGTGATCTTTTGATGGTACAAAAGTGTTTTCAATAATAAGTGAAAAACAGACAAATTAGCCCCATTGATCTCAAATACAGACAAATTAGCCCCATTGATCTCAAAAACAGACAAATTAGCCCCATTGATCTCAAATACAGACATAGAATGCTTCCCTAAAGAGTAAGAAGAAAAGTATTGGTCCCGTTTCTACGCCATGAGGCATAAAGGGTACATGATGCTAGCTCCGTTATTGTATGGATCAACTGGTACTCAATGGGTGGTATGGTCAATATCATGATGGTCACCACCATTACCCAGAACATTTCCTGGTAACCACTTGAGGCTGGGCAGACCTGGGAGGTCAATTGTTTAAATAAATCCCTGCCTCAATAAGGATTCACACACATGACCCCTGTGCTGGCAAGCAAGTGAGCTAGCCACTAAGCTACCATGACTCATTCCTCACAGGATGCTGAATATCTACTGTTTTAATTTTAAACGTAGGATAAGCAAACACATTGAACATGTTCCGCAGGATTATCCCTTACATATTTAGTTAGGAAAGAAAATCTGGTTCACCAAATGGACACTTAACTTCAAGCTGCATGAAAGTCAAAAGGAAATTCCCACTAAATGGTAGCGCTCATCAAGAGAACCCATGTGACGGTGCAGTAATCGAATGTCGCAAGCAGAAGAAACAAGAACATGTGTAGGGAAACTAATGCAACAGGGCCAGGCATCACACCAAACAGGACCTCCCTGTGGGGCATCCTGAAACCAGTCCTGAGACCAGACTCATTCATGAAAGACTGATCATGATATCTGCTACAATAAAGCTTGTCAAGATGTCACAGCTTTCTACAATGACAGACTGCAAGAGTTGAAACAATATCCTACAGTGAGGGTATACAACCAGACACCCACATCTTGCACACCCCCTGTAGACGGCTCACACACATGTCATCTTGGATTGAGCCAAGTAGTCTACAGTTCACGGTGCCACCAATTCACACCAGAGTGAACAACCACATGTTATAGGATTCCTAAATCACATATTGTTTGGACGCAAGACAAGATGTCAAATATTTCAATAAATTTGATACGCCACAAATCTACATCCCACTCACAAAGAAACCAAATTTACCACTGTATGTCAAGTATATCTAACTACCGCACTAATGAGTCATGTTAGCAACACCTCCTGTGTGGGGATATTGCAAAAACAGAAATGGATGACAAATGAAACTCTGCAAATTATCAATGAAAGAAGAAATAACGGTCAACATGACCGAAGAGCCTGCTCTTAAATTTCCAAGGTAGGGCATTCAGCACAATCACCAGTCAGCTGGACTAAAATAATTACTACCCATCCTTGACTTGGTGACGTAAATTACAAATACCCCAGAAGTCGGAGTGGGTTCACCTGATCGCAAGGGACAAAGGTAATAAGGAAAGTTAATCAACACACAAAAGTCATCCCAGTGCACTAAAAGTAGTAGCAATGTATGGACTATGCTTGAGTTCAAAGCAAGCAAATAATATATAAATTAAAAAGCTAGATAAGGAAAATATAACAGAATAATTAAAGAATAATAAACGTAAAAAGGCTAAGACAAATTTTGTTGCTTCAGAAATGCAGAGATTGGGACAAATCATGGGAATGACATTTCATATACCAAAAACTAATATCCTAACAAGCAGGAAACATGAAATATACCACAGGGTGTTTGAAATCGAAGCTTGGCGCAATATTAATGGAACAAAATAATATAACCCTTTACAGGGCACATCGGCCAAAAACGTCTTTACTACCGAACGGGCAAAACATCTGAAAGCGTCCGTGACAACTTTGGATTGTAAACACACGGTCTCAAGACTTTGCGAGACTTCCCATTGTTTATTTCCGGTTTTGCTGATAACTTGATAACGAGGGCGACATTTGCTAGTGTTTTCTTTAAATCTGATCGGATTTTTAAATAGTTTTCCGTGTTTTTATGCTTTGTTTTTCAAAATGGATTTCAATGATTTTTCAAGTGATAGCGGAGATTTTGCTGGGTTCAATTTAAGTTACATTGAAGTGCACGAAGTTGACTATGAATCGGAGCTAGATATCAGTGATATCAGCGTATGCAATGTACACAAATTCAGATCTCTCAGGCTTTGAAGAAAATGATTCCGATTCTGAAAATGTCAACAATTAAAAGCTCGTGAAGTTTGAGGGCAGGAAGAAAGCCTGCGTGACGTGCAAAAATGCAAACGTCGTACCCCTGCAGGACGAACCATTGAAAGTTCATATGGCTGTGATGTGTGCCAAGTGAACTACTTTAAAGACACTTGTTTTCCCCAGCATCTTGGAGGCCAGTGAGCTGATGGCAGAGTGTTTGTAAATAGTGCACAGATGACTGACAATCACAAACAATATGTTGTATTTTGTAAATATTTGTGTTTGTGTGTGGATTACTGGCAACATTGGATTAATTATTTCACATGTGAGTACAATTATAAATCTGCATTCATTTTCCTTCATTTTGTTTCTTATTTT
This sequence comes from Cepaea nemoralis, assembly GCA_014155875.1. Classification (NCBI taxonomy): domain Eukaryota; kingdom Metazoa; phylum Mollusca; class Gastropoda; order Stylommatophora; family Helicidae; genus Cepaea; species Cepaea nemoralis. The sequence continues at coordinate 593,950 of JACEFZ010008697.1, forward strand.
AAAAAAATCTGTTAACTAACACCTTAGATTTGATGTGTTTACTAATGTAACCTTAAATCTTAACTGAAAACCTGAAAAATCTTGCCCGTTCAGAGTTTTAAAAAAAGGCAAAACGTGTGCCTTGTAAAGGGTTAATAGACAGACAGAATGCAGACAATGGATATGATGGTGAGAGACAGGAAGCAAAATATTCTAGATAATGGTAAAAGTCCACCAATACTTGCTGCAGAAGTTCATGGTACATTACATTATATGAAGAAAGAAAAGCAACCAGACCAGACAACATTATAATGGACAAACTGGAGGAAATTGAGGCCTTGGGAGATACTGGATTTGAAATAATATTTCTCAAATACATCTATAAAAGTGGGTACATCTATAGTAGTGCTGATCCATCAGACCATACTATTCCTGGAAGTGAAACATTTGTTTCTGTAAGGAGAAAATGAGCAACTGCTTTTTCACTGTTATTATACTGTTGCAAGTGTCTGTATACTGTCTAGGAACCTGCGCTGCCAGTACATCAGTTGGTCATGTAAGGAAAGACCTACAACAGATACTTCCTGTGGGATGTTAAGTGTTAGGCCTTTAGATATCCTAGGTCATAGCCCATTGAGGTATTTAAATAATCATTATTAGTTTCCTTCCCTTTCTTTTTTAGATAATTTCCAGACGTTCCTGAAAATGTTTGGGCATCCATTTTATATTTTTTTTAAAACTAGATTAACAGTGGAAAATGTGGGAAAGTGGAAGGAAAGGGCCCAAACAATGCCATATACGTTCCTAGAACACTATTATAAAGAGCTATAGAAGTATACGCCGGCTTCCTGGCCTAGAGGTTAGCGACTTTTCTCCGTAATCTCGTAAGTAATGTGACATGGTGAGAATCAGCTGTGGTTCGAATCGCGTCGGTAACTTACGGGGTATGTGAGCCGGCCGCTCAGAAAGCAATGGCAAACTACTACTGAGCGTAATCTTGCCAAGACATCAACAATCAGCTGAAAGATGCTGATGTTGACAGCATTGTTCTGTAAAGGATATGCAAAACATTTTATTTTTTATTTATAGAAGTATACAGAAAACAGACCTGAACTTATGCTGCATAGACTACACAAGAGTTTGACAGTGTGAAAACATAAGAAAAAATAATAATACTAGAACAATTAAACACAAGGCAAAGATCTGTGAATAATAAAGACAAATGTTTGCAACAAACCACACAGCTTTAAGAAATAAAGGACCATTTATGAATATTTCTATTTCTGAGCATGAAGAAGGGTGTTGGAAGGAGTGTATATTGTCCCCTGACAGGGATTAATTGAAGAATTTTTGATGAGGTTTTCTTTCAGCAACTCCACCCCCACCCACCTAGCGACACACCCCCAATTTTAAGTGCATGTAGTATGGTTCAGTCATCTTATAGAATGGTTATGAATTAAACCCCAGAGAAAATTTAGCAACTAAAACTGACAGGATAATGCATAGATTTCATGTAAAAACAAGCAAAATTCAATGATGAAATGAATTTTAAAGAAAACAAAATCAACAAAAGAAATGACCATGAATGTTTTGCTTCAGATTAATCAAGCAGAAACACACAAGAAAGAATCGTAATATACAACAAAGCTTTAGGACAAGCAAGCACACTCTTGCCAAACTTACGGAGCTATCATTATCATTCTCTGTGCCCGACTGGGACTGTGGACGCTTGACATACTCGTTCCACTGGCGGCGTGTGGTTGGCCCATAGACTATACTCTCCTCTACAGCAGGCACAATAGCAGAGTTTGTGAAACTAGAGTTAGACCCACTGTCAAAGTCCAGTACTTTTGCGGCACAGAGCGGTGAAGCGGTTTCTGTTTCACGCTGAACACCTTTCACACGACGCCAACGTCCGGAGGAGTTGGAATCCTGTAGGGTCAGGAACAAGCAGGGAGGCATAGTCTGAATGTTAATAGGTCAGCTGTGCTTGTCTGAACTACTGACATATCCAACTAATGCCTGCACTACCAACATATCCAAGTTACCTAAACCTGCATGTGTGTGTGCACTATACCAACATATCCAAGTTATCTATAGGTGGGTATTCCTGCACTACCAACATATCCAAGTTACCTAAACCTGCATGTGTGTGCACTATACCAACATATCCAAGTTATCTATAGGTAGGTATTCCTGCACTACCAACATATCCAAGTTACCTAAACCCGCATGTGTGTGCACTATACCAACATATCCAAGTTATCTATAGGTAGGTATTCCTGCACTACCAACATATCCAAGTTACCTAAACCCGCATGTGTGTGCACTATAACAACATATCCAAGTTATCTATAGGTAGGTATTCCTGCACTACCAACATATCCAAGTTACCTAAACCTGCATGTGTGTGCACTATAACATATCCAAGTTATCTATAGGTAGGTATTCCTGCACTACCAACATATCCAAGTTACCTAAACCTGCATGTGTGTGCACTATAACAACATATCCAAGTTATCTATAGGTAGGTATTCTTGCACTACCAACATATCCAAGTTACCTAAACCTGCATTTTGTGCACTATACCAACATATCCAAGTTATCTATAGGTGGGTATTCCTGCACTACCAACACTTCCATGTTATCTGCAACTGTATGCGTGTGCACCACCAGCATATCCAAGTTACCTACACATGGATATTCCTGCATATTCAAGTTATCTACAACTGTATGTGTGTTCACTACCAACATATCTAAGTTATGCACAGCTGTGTATGCCAGCATGACCCACACATCCTAGTTAAATACTGCTGTATGTATGTGTACTACTAATATATCCAAGTTCTCTACAGATGTATGTGTGTGCACTACCAACATTTCCTAGTTATGTACAGCTATATGTATGTGTACTACCAACATATCCAATTATCTACAGCTGTATGTGTGCAGTAAGCTTTATGTATGTGTGTGCACTACCAACATTTCCTAGTTATGTACAGCTATATGTATGTGTAACTACCAACATATCCAATTATCTACAGCTGTATGTGTGCAGTAAGCTTTATGTATGTGTGTGCACTACCAACATTTCCTAGTTATGTACAGCTATATGTATGTGTACTACCAACATATCCAATTATCTACAGCTGTATGTGTGCAGTAAGCTTTATGTATGTGTGTGCACTACCAACATTTCCTAGTTATGTACAGCTATATGTATGTGTACTACCAACATATCCAATTATCTACAGCTGTATGTGTGCAGTAAGCTTTATGTATGTGTGTGCGCGCGCGCGCCTGCACGCACATGTTCTCTACAGTGGTATGTCCCTTTGCTACTACCATATCCAAGTAATCTACAGATATATGTGTGTGCACTACCAATATATTCAAGTTTTCCACAGCTGTAGGTGTCTGCACTACCAGCATATTTAGATTACTACAGATGTATGTGTCTGCTACAAACATAACCAAGTTACTACAGCTATATGTGTCTAGTACAAATGTAATAAAGTTATTACAATTGTATATGTCTGCTACAAACATTACTACAGCTGTATGTGTCTGCTACAAACATACGCATGCTACCTATGTGCTTGAGTTACACATGTATCCATGTTATCTACAGCTGAAGTGTATCCTAAAACATAACCAAATAACTACAGCTGTATGTATCTGCTACAAACATAACCAAATTATTACACCTGTGTGTGTCTGCTACAAACATAACCAAGTAACTACAAGCTGTATGTATCTGCTACAAACATAGCCAAGTTACTACAGCTGTATGTATCTGCTACAAACATAACCAAGTTACTACAGCTGTATGTATCTGCTACAAACATAACCAAGTTACCACAGCCATATGTGTGTAGTACAAATATAATAAAGTTATTACAATTGTTTGTGTCTGCTACAAACATAACCAAGTTACTACAGCTGTATGTATCTGCTACAAACATACGCAGGATTACCGACAGCTGCATGTGCCTGAGTTACGCATGTATCCATGTTACCTACAAAATCACTGTATCTATACTACCATACACATCCAACCCACTTCTAGCTGTATCATTCCCAAGCTATTTACTTCAGTAAGCATAAATTTAAAAAAGTTTACGGTGTCAGTGTCTATACACTTAAATAAGAAGGCAGGAGAAAAAAAACAGCAAAGCTCTAAGTGAATTACAAGTTCACAAACTTAATGGCGCCAAGCAGATGAACCCTCTTCAACAATTAAACTATAGCTGGCAACATGTAAATCTACATCACAAAATCAGTAGTGGATATTTTTAACAGTTACATTTTTACTGATTTTGTTTCTTCATGTTTATTATATTTACATGCTGCCTGAAGTGGCTCAATTTGATTGGAGTAGAATCAAATGTTCTTCCTGTAGTCCATGCTGTGTGGCACTGGTTATCAAGTCTACCCACAGCCTTCAACCTCGTATACAAGGGCCCTTTATACGTGCCTTGAGGCATTTTGGACCAGCACTAGTCCCATATTCTTACAGACCAACATGCATATGAGGGGTCAATATCAGGCAGGCGACCTTTACTTGCCAATACATTTTCTGGTACCCATTTAAGCCGGCTCCGTGGCGAAGTGGTTTTGGCCGCAGTTCGTGACCCCGCACACCGCACTCGAAACACAGCTGTGGGTGATGTGGCAGCAGACCACCTTGCGTTGGTTTTTTTTATAATAAAATGGTATGAGTGCCGGTTGTTCAGAAAGCAATGGCAAACTACTGAATGTAAACTTCCCAAGAAATCACAAACAGCCAAAAAAAATCATGGGGTTGACTGTGACATCCTGTAAAGGAAATGCAACTTTTCTTTTTAAAGCCGGATCAACCTAGATGCCAAGGTCAATTTAAAAATCCACTTTGATGTGATTTGGACCCTTGACCACAGGATCGGCAGACCAGAGTGTAGCCAGTGGGCTACCATGCACGGCCAATGACTTTTAATACTCAGGTTGAACCATACCATGATGCCAAACATGTTAAGCATCTTCTCTCCTGGTCTTTCTCTCTTCCCAATTCAACTGTCCCAAAGTACTCCAGCTTTACCATTCTCATGACACGCCCAAAGATTGTGAACTGTTTTCTTCTGATGCAAGTGACCAGTTCTCTTTGTGTGTTAACTGCTTTCATGGTAACTTAATTATGCTTTTTATCTGTGTACGGGGCTCTCATCCTGCTAGTATCATATAGTTACTAGTTAAAAAACATGAATGGCTGATCCATGTCAGCAGAATATCATGTTAGTCATTGATCATGAATATTCTACCTTCTCCACATCTCTGACTAGAAATAAATCTATTGCTTCTATGAACAGACATAATTAAATGACAAAACTTAAACAATAATAGTGAAGTTTAAAACTGTTATATATGAGTTTGTGATATAACACCCAAAACAATAACAAAGAAGAAAGAAACAAGCATTTGTGCCAATTATTACTTTGTAGCAAGACAAGAAAGCCACCACTTCCGTCTGTACATGAACAGCTGCAAATGATTATATTCAATGTAATACACAAGTGCTACGCAGAGCACAAATTAATGCCTTTTACCTAAATGTAGCAGACGTGACAGAGAGAGTACAAAGTCTACAGAAAGTTATACCTGCTGGACAGAAAAGCACAAATGGACGAGCAGCCTGGTGGCAGATTGTTAAAACAACAAGCAAAGCAATACTTACAGAACCACCAGACAGAGCACCGTTAATTTTGTCCTTAATGGACAATAATGGACGCCCTTTTCTGTCCTTTCTTGGCTCATCTTCATTCTGGAAAATAAAATATACTTCAAAAACCAAACAACCATAAATAACATAAACTTTCTCAATTTTAAAACAACAAACTTACCTGTTAGATGTTAAAGAATGTGCTGAAGAGGAAATTGGTGGGTAAATGTGCACGAGGAAGACTACATGTGTGTGCGTGCGTGTGTGTGTGGGGGGAGTGGGTGGGGGTGGAGGCATCAAGAGATCTGAAAACCTCTAAGAGTTCCCCATGAAAACTCAGGACAGATGAAGTTGGGGGACTAATCAGCCGACCATCAATGTAGATAATAATGGTGTTGTATCAGATCACATATAACATGTATCATAGTGAGCCATTAATTTACAATTTTAACTTCTTTCCAGGAAAGAAAAGTAACATGTCAGCCTATTTATATGTCATTACAGCATATTTGGGACATGGTTTCAGGCTCACATTTTCCATTGGACAAAGCAGAGGTGTATTTGACCAAGTGGCCACTGGAACTATCAGTACTTATACTTTTTTACATCCTCTTAGGGAGACAAGAGAATAGATGGCCATGCCCCAAGTGCTGTGACATGATGATAGTCATCTTTTCCATGGCCGAGGTGTAACATGATCATATTACGCCAGGCTTCGTCGATGTCCCAGAGCTATCTCTGGTACTCGTTTCATGAAGAGTGGAATGCAGAGCCTTACTACTCAGGAACAAGGAAGGTTGGTGGATAGGTAGGTAGGTAGGTAGGTAGGTAGGTAGGTGAGAGAGAGAGAGAGAGAGAGAGAGAGAGAGAGAGAGAGAGAGAGAGAGAGAGAGAGAGAGGAGAGAGAGAGAGAGAGAGAGAGCAGGGAAGAAGATATTATACCACTCTTCCTGCGATCAGTTTTATATTTTTATGCCCAGCACTCTAAACAAAGCAATGAGGATCTCTATGAATCCAGCTGTCAGTAGAACTTCGTCATGGGTGGCTGACAGTGTCTCTCCCACTGTCACCCTCCTCCTACTCCTGCAATCAGTTTTGTATGTCTAGCAGGCCAGCATAACCACAGCAATCAGTTTCATCCATGAATCCAGCTGTTGTACAAAGGTTGTCATGAGTGGCTGACAGTGTCTCTCCCACTGTCACCCTCCTCCTACTCCTGCAATCGTTTTGTATGTCTAGCAGGCCAGCATAACCACAGCAATCATTCCTCCATGAATCCAGCTGTCAGTAGAAACTTCGTCATGGGTGGCTGACAGTGTCTCTCCCACTTCACCCTCCTCCTACTCCTGCAAATCAGTTTTGTATGTCTAGCAGGCCAGCATAACCACAGCAATCAGTTCCTCCATGATCCAGCTGTCAGTAGAAATTCGTCATGGGTGGCTGACAGTGTCTCTCCCACTTCACCCTCCTCCTACTCCTGCAATCAGTTTTGTATGTCTAGCAGGCCAGCATAACCACAGCAATCAGTTCCTCCATGAATCCAGCTGTCAGTAGAACTTCGTCATGGGTGGCTGACAGTGTCTCTCCCACTTCACCCTCCATCCTACTCCTGCAATCAGTTTTTGTATGTCTAGCAGGCCAGCATAACCACAGCAATCAGTTCCTCCATGAATCCAGCTGTCAGTAGAACTTCGTCATGGGTGGCTGACAGTGTCTCTCCCACTTCACCCTCCTCCTACTCCTGCAATCAGTTTTGTATGTCTAACAGCCAGCATAACCAGCAGCAATCAGTTCCTCCATGATCCAGCTGTCAGTAGAACTTCGTCATGGGTGGCTGACAGTGTCTCTCCCACTGTCACCCTCCTCCTACTCCTGCAATCAGTTTGTATGTCGAGCAGGCCAGCATAACCACAGCAATCAGTTCCTCCATGAATCCAGCTGTCAGTAGAAACTTCGTCATGGGTGGCTGACAGTGTCTCTCCCACTTCACCCTCCTCCTAACTCCTGCAATCAGTTTTGTATGTCTAGCAGGCCAGCATACCACAGCAATCAGTTCCTCCATGAATCCAGCTGTCAGTAGAACTTCGTCATGGGTGGCTGACAGTGTCTCTCCCACTGTCACCCTCCTCCTACTCCCTGCAATCAGTTTTGTATGTCTAGCAGGCCAGCATAACCACAGCAATCAGTTCCTCCATGAATCCAGCTGTCAGTAGAACTTCGTCATGGTGGCTGACAGTGTCTCTCCCACTGTCACCCTCCTCCTACTCCTGCAATCAGTTTTGTATGTCTAGCAGGCCAGCATAACCACAGCAATCAGTTCCTCCATGAATCCAGCTGTCAGTAGAACTTCGTCATGGGTGGCTGACAGTGTCTCTCCCACTTTCACCCTCCTCCTACTCCTGCAATCAGTTTTGTATGTCTAGCAGGCCAGCATAACCACAGCAATCAGTTCCTCCATGAATCCAGGCTGTCAGTAGAACTTCGTCATGGGTGGCTGACAGTGTCTCTCCCACTGTCACCCTCCTCCTACTCCTGCAATCAGTTTTGTATGTCTAGCAGGCCAGCATAACCACAGCAATCAGTTCCTCCATGAATCCAGCTGTTGGTACAAGGTTGTCATGGGTGGCTGACAGTGTCTCTCCCACTGTCACCCTCCTCCTACTCCTGCAATCAGTTTTGTATGTCTAGCAGGCCAGCATAACCACAGCAATCAGTTCCTCCATGAATCCAGCTGTGGTACAAGGTTGTCATGAGTGGCTGACAGTGTCTCTCCCACTGTCACCCTCCTCCTACTCCTGCAATCAGTTTTGTATGTCTAGCAGGCCAGCATAACCACAGCAATCAGTTCCTCCATGAATCCAGCTGTCAGTAGAACTTCGTCATGGGTGGCTGACAGTGTCTCTCCCACTTCACCCTCCTCCTACTCCTGCAATCAGTTTTGTATGTCTAGCAGGCCAGCATAACCACAGCAATCAGTTCCTCCATGAATCCAGCTGTCAGTAGAACTTCGTCATGGGTGGCTGACAGTGTCTCTCCCACTTCACCCTCCTCCTACTCCTGCAATCAGTTTTGTATGTCTAGCAGGCCAGCATAACCACAGCAATCAGTTCCTCCATGAATCCAGCTGTCAGTAGAACTTCGTCATGGGTGGCTGACAGTGTCTCTCCCACTGTCACCCTCCTCCTACTCCTGCAATCAGTTTTGTATGTCTAGCAGGCCAGCATAACCACAGCAATCAGTTCCTCCATGAATCCAGCTGTCAGTAGAACTTCGTCATGGGTGGCTGACAGTGTCTCTCCCACTGTCACCCTCCTCCTACTCCTGCAATCAGTTTTGTATGTCTAGCAGGCCAGCATAACCACAGCAATCAGTTCCTCCATGAATCCAGCTGTCAGTAGAACTTCGTCATGGGTGGCTGACAGTGTCTCTCCCACTTCACCCTCCTCCTACTCCTGCAATCAGTTTTGTATGTCTAGCAGGCCAGCATAACCACAGCAATCAGTTCCTCCATGAATCCAGCTGTCAGTAGAACTTCGTCATGGGTGGCTGACAGTGTCTCTCCCACTTCACCCTCCTCCTACTCCTGCAATCAGTTTTGTATGTCTAGCAGGCCAGCATAACCACAGCAATCAGTTCCTCCATGAATCCAGCTGTCAGTAGAACTTCGTCATGAGTGGCTGACAGTGTCTCTCCCACTGTCACCCTCCTCCTACTCCTGCAATCAGTTTTGTATGTCTAGCAGGCCAGCATAACCACAGCAATCAGTTCCTCCATGAATCCAGCTGTCAGTAGAACTTCGTCATGGGTGGCTGACAGTGTCTCTCCCACTGTCACCCTCCTCCTACTCCTGCAATCAGTTTTGTATGTCTAGCAGGCCAGCATAACCACAGCAATCAGTTCCTCCATGAATCCAGCTGTCAGTAGAACTTCGTCATGGGTGGCTGACAGTGTCTCTCCCACTGTCACCCTCCTCCTACTCCTGCAATCAGTTTTGTATGTCTAGCAGGCCAGCATAACCACAGCAATCAGTTCCTCCATGAATCCAGTTGTCAGTAGAACTTCGTCATGGGTGGCTGACAGTGTCTCTCCCACTGTCACCCTCCTCCTACTCCTGCAATCAGTTTTGTATGTCTAGCAGGCCAGCATAACCACAGCAATCAGTTCCTCCATGAATCCAGCTGTCAGTAGAACTTCGTCATGGTGGCTGACAGTGTCTCTCCCACTGTCACCCTCCTCCTACTCCTGCAATCAGTTTTGTATGTCTAGCAGGCCAGCATAACCACAGCAATCAGTTCCTCCATGAATCCAGCTGTCAGTAGAACTTCGTCATGGGTGGCTGACAGTGTCTCTCCCACTGTCACCCTCCTCCTACTCCTGCAATCAGTTTTGTATGTCTAGCAGGCCAGCATAACCACAGCAATCAGTTCCTCCATGAATCCAGCTGTCAGTAGAACTTCGTCATGGGTGGCTGACAGTGTCTCTCCCACTGTCACCCTCCTCCTACTCCTGCAATCAGTTTTGTATGTCTAGCAGGCCAGCATAACCACAGCAATCAGTTCCTCCATGAATCCAGCTGTCAGTACGAGGTTGACATGGGTGGCTGACGGTTTCTCTTCCACACTGATCCATGGGTGGCTGACGGTTTCTCTTCCACATTGATCTACTGAGGTCAGGTTTCAGCTCTCAAGTCACCAAAGGCAGCAAACATTTGCTGTATATGCTCCAGAATCATCCAAAATAATCAGCAATTATGGCAAACCATAAACTATACAATTATCTTTTCCAATATAATAAAAATGATTCTGACTATAAACCTCATAGACTTTTTTTTCACTAGGAAAATATTAGTTCATAATTATTACACTAAAATTCAGTTCAATTATTTTTACTATTATAATTTAATTGTTTATTATTAAAATTCAGTGTAAAAAATGCAAATACAATAGTACAACTACAAACAGAAAGTCAAAACAAAGGACTTAGTCTGAAAAACAGAAGTAATGGTAATTTACAAAGAAGAAGAATATGTCTTCCCAAATGAATCACCAAAGTGAATTGAACCAATCTGAAACAAGTGAATGTATTTAATTATTTGGTACTTTAATAACAGCAGATGGAAGATGTATTAAGGAAGCTAAATGTAGAATAGCACAAACAAAGACAACATTTTACAAGATGAAGAGTATTCTCTGCAATTTATCTTTGTTGATCGTGGTGAGGGAATAGAGTTCTTAAAAGGTATGTTAAGTCAATCCTGATGTGCAGAAGTGAATCATTTGCAATTAGCAGATAAGTGAGGAATAATGGGGAAGCTGTGGAGATTTATTTTATAGAAAAATAATTAATGAAGATGACATATTGAAAGAAGTTAACTCACAAAGAGTACTGGTTACTCACATCAAACGAAAGGCAGTCCACATTCTTTAATCATTAAGAAGAGGGAAGCTTGAGTGTGCCATCACAACGGGAAAGTTGCGGGGGGGAAGACCAAGAGAGAAGATGCTGGATAATTTGCATCATGGCATGGAGGAACATCAGTATTAGAAATGACTGGCAGTACACAAGACACAAGGATATGGACAGTCATGATCATAATATGACATGGACTACAAGAAGAAGCAAACAATTACAAATGTAATAATGAGTATATAACAATCAAATTACCTTCTGTGACGGAAATCTTAACCTTTGAAAATATTTTTCCAACTGCAAAAGAATAAAAGAATCCATTAGTAATGCATACAGAAACTGAAGTAATATATCCCTCTTCTTCATTCCTCTTTCATGTGTGTGATTTAGTTATACACCTCAAAGGTCAGAGTGTAAGACCTCGGCAAGTATTTGTGTAAAGTTTGCTTTCTTTAAATAGGTTTCATTAAAGGTTTATTTTGCTTTCTATAGACAGGTTTCATTAAAGGTTTATTTTGCTTTCTATAGACAGGTTTCATTGAAGGTTTATTTTGCTTCCTATAGACAGGTTTCACTGAAGGATAATTTTGACAGGGCAGTGGCCTTACAGCCTACATTTGCTATTTTCAACTGCTGTGAGATTTCCACTGTACACAACTTGCACACGGGACGTCATGTTTTCACCCTTACCTGAGAAGGTTGGGTCTCTGATCTCACCACCCACGAGATCAGGGCGACTTTAGAAAAATTATCAGAGATCGAACCCCGTACCTTTTGAGCCTGTTGCAGATATCGTAACCTCAACCATGGCATCTCTCTCTCTATCTATCTCCCTCCACACCCACCCACACACACACAGAGAGAGAGAGAGAGAGAGAGAGAGAGAGAGAGAGAGAGAGAGAGAGAGAGAGAGAGAGAGAGAGAGAGAGAGAGAGAGAATATTTTTTATATGTTTATGATAATACTTAGCAAATTTAAACAAGCCATCTTAAATACCTTCCCTGTCCTTCTAATCTTAATATTAGTTGCTAACCTCAAATGTTCCACTAACACCTGGGCCAGCTGGAGTCCAAACAAACACAAAATATGATAAGGAAGCTCAACCAAAGGTCAAACACACACAGAATCTTTATCAACAAACACACAAAAACAAAAACAGACTAAGACACAAAAACAAAAACAGACTAAGACACATAAAAACATAGAAAACTGAATAACTAGGGATCTCAAGAATGCCAAACAACTAGGGAGTTCAAGAAGGTAATTTAATCAACACAAAACAGTTTCTATGTTCCCTTCCCCATCACTCTTCCTTCCCAGAAAATTCTACATATAACTTAGTGCCCACTATTATGAAGCTGGGCCAACCTAGGGGTCTACTGACAGGACAGAAATAACCCTGCTTTTGCTGGGGATTGAACCCGTACCACTGTCTCAACAGGCATGGATGCTAACAACTATGCCACCATGGTTCCTAAGACGTAAGTGCAATCAAACAGCTTGGAATAACAAGAAACCAGAATTAATAGTTATTAATTTTTTTTAAATCAGAATGCTGCCAAATATACAATTACAATTAGCTCATCTGACCTAGGAAGAAATTCAAGAGACCAGGGTACACTGACAACATTGGACAGAAGATGTGCCACACAAAGTAAGGACAGAATAATTGCCAAGCACAATTTTAAATCAATGAACATGAAGAATATATAATTCATCATCACTTGAAAAAAAAAAATATATAGGACCCTTTTAAACGCAGGTGTGTGGTACTAGACCCATATTTGTATAGAATAATAGGCACACACAGTGGGCAATATGGTCAGTATTGTGCCGACCACTTTTACTTTCTTAGCCACTCTTGGTACTCAGTTTAGGCTGGGCTGACATTGGGAGCCCAGGGGAATGTTTATACATTTGAATTCTCCCAGCTACAGATCAAACTCATGACCACCGGGTCGGCGGCCACTATGCTACCGAGACTCCCATTATCACTTGAAGTCAGGTTAACTGTAACCAATTATATAATCATTTATAAATCACAATGAAACGATGCACCAAGAATCATTCTTACCAAGGTTCGGTCAATGGTGTGAACATAATATGCAAATGGTTTCCCCGTCCATGACACAGCCCCACACAAAGGTGACAGTTCCTCAACTTGCATGATGGTTCCGATGTCTGCAAATAATATGTTGATGATGACAAAGTATCAATCACAATGTTTTGTCAGCTGACAATGCTGGCAAACAGTAACAAGACATTACAAAGGATGTATTTTTAATGACTGTGGGGTTTTTTAAAATATTGCCATTCCAAGTTTTTTATTTACCTTTTATGTTGCATGAACTCCACAGAGAGAATACAAAACTTGGAACGGCAATATTTTCAAAAACCCCAGTCATTAAAAATACACCCTATAGAATTATTCCATGTGTATTCTTCTTATGCTCTATATCCCACATTGGGGGAACAGGTCCTCAAACAACTCACTCCAAGGCATCCTATTTTTTGCTAGCTCATGCAATTCTGACTATGTCCTCTCCATTCAAACATTTCAGGACCTAAGCTACATACTTTTTTAAAAATTTTTTATAAGTAGTTGTTTATGTTCCACATTCTATTTTTGCTGATTTACTTACTAAAAACATTCTCCCTACAGTTATAAGTGTTTTGTGTACTATTGAGAACAAAGACCATCTCTAATGTTCTAAATGTTGTTGTGTACAAACTACTGATAACAAAGACCATCTCTAATGTTCTAAATGTTGTTGTGTACATACTACTGATAACAAAGACCATCTCTAATGTTCTAAATGTTGTTGTGTACACACTACTGATAACAAAGACCATCTCTAATGTTCTAAATGTTGTTGTGTACACACTACTGATAACAAAGACCATCTCTAATGTTCTAAATGTTGTTGTGTACACACTACTGATAACAAAGACCATCTCTAATGTTCTAAATGTTGTTGTGTACACACTACTGATAACAAAGACCATCTCTAATGTTCTAAATGTTGTTGTGTACATACTACTGATAACAAAGACCATCTCTAATGTTCTAAATGTTGTTGTGTACATACTACTGATAACAAAGACCATCTCTAATGTTCTAAATGTTGTTGTGTACACACTACTGAGAACAAAGACCATCTCTAATGTTCTAAATGTTGTTGTGTACATACTACTGAGAACAAAGATTGTCCCTAATGGTCTAAATGATGTCTACTTCTGAGTAATATTTCTTGTGTTCTGCTGAGAACAAAGAACAGCCCTAATGGTTCTAAATGTTTTGTACCATTGATAATAAAAACAAAGACTGCCTTTTGCCCTAAATGTTTTGTGTGCTACTTAGAACAAATACTACCCATTATGTTCTAAATGTTTTGTGTACAACTGAGAACAAAGACTGTCCCTAATGTTTTGTGTACTCAGAACAAAGACCACCCCTATGTTCTACATGTACATGTGTACAACTGAGAGCAAAGACTGTAACATACCACTGAGATTTCTGGCGGTGATTCTGAAGTTCAAGGGGCAGAATGCCTTGGATGAAACAATGCGGGCTCCCTCCTTCAGGCAGTTGGCAAATCGTTGTTTTAACTGAAAATCAAACAAATGTGAAAACTTAGTAATTCATCACCTCTACAGCAAGCTAACTCACCAACAATGTTAGTGCACTCACTTGCCAATAGTCCTGGGTTCAAGTCCCAGAAGTGGCAGGCTGGACCTTGTTTCCACCACTAAAGCTCTAGAATCAATCTAGAGTGCCAGCGGTGTATCATAAAGTCATGTTGCTGATGTAATACTGACTATTGTATGCCTGGTATGTTGTTCAGTATAGCTCTAGAATCAACCTAGAATGCCAGCGGTGTATTATAAAGTCATGTCACTTATGATTATGTAATACTGACTATTGTAAGCCTGGTATGTTGTTCAGTATAGCTCTGGACTCAACCTAGAGTACCAGCGGTTATCAGGAAGTCATGTCGCTGATGTAATACTGATCATTTCACTGCTTCTATGTTGTTCAACCTCTGATGGTGTCAGCCTACCATCATAGCCCACGCATGTCTTATGTGACTCTACTACTGACCGGCTGTTTAGTTTTCATTTTATCACATCGTCTCCAGCAGCCACAATGGTAATAGTGATTAGTGCACTTGCCTGCTAAAACAGTTATCAGGGTTCAATACCCTGCATGGCATAGGGTTATTTTTTACCAGCACTATGTCTCTTCTTCACTGTGACAGGTATTTTCTTTTGTATGGCCCCAGAGCAAACTGTTTCACCTGCGTGTAGAAGCTTTTTGCCTGCACTATTCCATTATCTTTCACATAATCTCAAAATGCTAAGCTTAAGTGAGCTCATCCATGCTGAACCTTTCAGCTTCTATTATCACATCTAATCATCAATGGCAAGAAGACAATAGAGTCCCAAGTTTTGGCAGTAAAGTTACTGATATCCACCAAGGAATAAACAACTGCAATAAGTCTTATCCACTGTGTACATAAATGTTTCCATAAGGAATCTTCAACACAATGCTTATTACAGCGACAGCTCTATTTTAAAATTACAAATCTGAAGGAATATGTTGATGAAGATTCTGCTGAACCTTTTATATTTGAGTTCCTCGGTCTGTTAACAATCAAATATTTAAAACTGGAGCAAATATTACCAACACAGCCAGTCTGCATGTTGTTTTGTTTTGCAAATCATTTACAGGACAGCGCTGTCAACATCAGCATCTTTCAGCTGATTGTTGATTCTTGCCACTGCTTTCTGAGCGACTGGCTCCATACTCTCATAAGTCACTGGCGCGACTCGAACCGCTTCCAGTTCTCATGCACTCACATCAACCACGAGAGTATTCGGGGTTACGGAGAAAGCTGCTAACTCCTTGACCAGGGAGACCAGCCAGTCTGCATGTGCTGTACTGAATCCAGACCTGGTTATATCCCACAGAAAATGCAGATTCACAATCCTGCAAACAGCATTTGAAATCTGTAGCATGCGATTTGGAAGCGGACTGCTTTGCATTTATTTTCTGTGGGTGTCAGCCATTCAGAGAGTAAAGGCAAACTACTGAACATAAAATCGCATACAAAATCACAAAGCAGCCAACAAAATGCTGGGGTTGATTGCAAGTGTTATACAGGCAAGCAATTAACAGATGGGAAGTTCTAGTATCGATCTTGTGCAACCCACTTGGGGTGAGTGAAGCGAGCCCTACAACAGTTCCCATAGAGACAGCAGTTTGGTAACAGGTCAGAAGGAATATGTCTACACCAATCTCACTTTATTACAGTGCAGGCTCGTTTCGTTGCTCATGCAAGCTGAATGCCAATGCATGCAGAGAACTTTCAGATGTTTCACAAACAATAACGAACATTTGTTCTAAAGTTTAGCCAAAATTTATGGGGTGGGTGGTGGTGCTCTCTCTCTCTCTCTCTCTCTCTCTCTCTCTCTCTCTCTCTCTCTCTCTCTCTCTCTCTCTCTCTCTCTCTCTCTCTCTCTCTCTCTCTCTCTCTCTCGTTTCTGATTTAAAAGATGTAATACAATCTCGTAAATATCAACTCCATGACATAGCTTCCCAGACTAAACAAACAACATGCAAATACAAAACATTTGGCTACAAATGTGATAGGTGGAATGTAATGAGGAAGGAAGATCAGGATAATGCGAGAGAAAGAATGTGGTACGCGTGAGAGATATATTTAGGAAAGGTAAAAGAAGACAGACAGGCAGGCAGGCAGGCAGGCAGGCAGGCAAGCAAGCAGACAGACAGAGAGAGACAGAGAGGAATGTGGGTAACAGTCTTATCAATAATTAACAATATATAATGTTAGAAAACAATACAATAAACACCAACCAGAACTAGTAAAATCGTAATAAGGACTCAACAACATACCTCATGATCCACAACAGGTCCAAATGCAAAGTTGTTCACAAACACAATCCTGAAAAAAGTAACATGAGAATCAGATAAACAACCCATTCATTAGAGAGAAAAATCAAGTGTTACCAGTCATAAGCCTTACCTTCAATATTCCATACATCATTTATTTAGTTTTATGACCACCCATAAACATTCATGAGAAACTATTGTGATGGCTTCACTCTGCTTTCCACCCAAATGTTTTTTTTTTTGGTGCATATCCTTTACAGGACATCACTGTCAACACCAGTATTTTACTGTTGTTGTGATCTCTTGGCAAGTTTACGTTCAGTAGCTTGCCATTCATTTCTGAACGATATTCTAGGTGGATAATCTGATTTTGGAATGTTGCTAGAAGAGCGGCCTACTCCTAATGATGCTCAACTCTGGAGGAATCTTTAAATGGTGTGCTGTGTATATGGGACCCAGCTAGCCGTAATCCTGAACTTAAATATATATATATATAAATACTATTAGAACATTTACTGAACGTACACTTGCCTAGTTAATCACAAACAGCCGAAAGATGTTGGGGTGAGATATTTAAAAGTGTTTGATATTTTATTCATGTTGGTGAACATATTTTTGGCATATTTTATTCATGCTGGTGAACATTATTTTTGGATATTTTATTCATATTGGTGAACATATTTTTGGCATTCTTATTCTATTCTTGATCTCTTTAAAAACAAAACTTACTTTTTTTTTTTAAGGATTGCAAGCTCAGCTTGCATGCTGATCTTCCATTCGGCCTCCTCTTCTTTAAATATCACACTTTCATCTTCCACTATTGCTAGTCTACAAAGAAGACATTTAGGGCTGAGATATGAAAGCCACTTCACTGACATGTTAACCTGCTGAAGCCTCACAACTAACAGTCACTCGATCAATCAACCAAGTGCCATCTCCACAAAGCAGGTTGCATCTCCAATCTTCTCTCACCCTCGTTGTACAGACTGCTGTTCCTCCATCTTTGATGTTCCTCCCCACTTGAATCAGTCTACCTATTTCTTATCTGCGTTCAACTCTTCTTTGAAGTATGGTTTTTACAGAAGTGCCGTGTCTAGTCTTCTTTCTCCTTCTGGCCTTTGATCTCCAAAGGAACATATGCCCTCAACCGGGTCATTTGTAGACTTGGTACTTGGGTTTTGCAGCTGAAGTTGTCTAGAGGGTAAAACGAGTCTCACACCAAGCCTCCTTACAACATACATGGCAGGTTAGTGTTACTATTGTTTTATCTTCTTATGGGCCTCAGTAACACAACAGTGACTATGTATTTCAATGTGACATTTAACATTAAAACTTAAATATTTAACTTGTCTCTTATTTATTGCTTTCATCACCTCTCTTTTAATTCCTAGCCTCTCTAGAACCTCTGTATTTGATTGTTTGTTATTTTAACAACCTATTCATCTGTATATCCACATCTATAATTCTTACTTTCCAACTGCTTGTTGACTGTCCAGGTTTTTGTGCCTTACAGTAGTGTTGAGTGTGTATAATATTTGACATGCTCTTACCACGTGTTATTTATGTCTTTAAATGTTTAAATGCCTGTGCTGAGGCAAGGAGTAGCGAATGCGATATGCAGTCCTGCAAACTGCGCTTAAAACACTGCTGCAGGCAACTTGTAAGCAGACTACCTTAGTTGGTTTTCATCCAATGGTAGAAGTGTCAGTCGCTCAGAAAGCAACATAAACTTGACTAGTCAATCAGTCAATAAATGCTGGGGTTGACTTTTCTTCTTTTTTTAAGTTTTATATTTTATTCCTGCTGTTGAACATATTTTTTCCACTACTATTCTGTTCTTGATCTCTATTAACAAGCAAGACTTTATTATTTTTAAAGGGTTACGAGCTGAGCTTCCATGTTAATCTTCCATTCTGGCTTCATACTTTCTTCTTCTTCAGCAAAACCTTCTGTCTATTTTGGTATAGAATACTGAAAAATATGGTATTGAACCTGATGCAATTAAGTCAATTTTTCATTTACACAACATTTGCCTCCTTATGTCAAGAAATTACTGAATCATCTAGTAAAATGCATCCAGTTATTCTTTTGCTTTTGTTATGCAATTACTAATTTCTTTAGTTAGAAAATTATTGATTTCTGTCACAGAATCAGTGAAACACAAGGTTAGGTAGCACAGTAGACAACGCACTGGCTTACCAGTTCAATAGTCCCAATAGATATTAAGATTATTTCAAGATCGCGTTAATACAAGAACCAATTAGTTGATACTGTTTTTCCCTCCATACTTTGCGATTCCATACTTCTCGATCTTCTGAAATTCATTTTATAACGCAAGTAGACCTGCAAATCATGATTTATGTAGATGTCTAGACTTCTTTTTTTTCTTTTCACATATCCTTTATAGGACATTGCTGTCAACACCAGCATTTTACCGCTGCCGTTGATTTCTTGGCAAGATTACGCTCAGTAGTTTGACTTTGCTTTCTGAGCGTCTGGCTCACTTATCCCATTAGTTACCAACGCGGCGAGAACCGCTTCCAATTCTTACATGCTGCATTACCCTACATGGATAAACGGGATTATGGAGAAAGTCAGACTTCTTCTAGCTTCCATTTTTATGTATACTGTGTAGGGGGAGAGAAAAGAGGATTTATAAGGAGGGCATGTGAAAGGGGGGGGGGGGGGATGACATTCTCAACATATGGTGAAGGGGTGCATGGGTCAAAAAAGGTTGAGAACCACTGTTCTAGACCATGACATATAAGGTGTGGTGGCAAGTTCTCTTCCTCATTGCCTGCCCTTCTCAAATAATTCCCATAAAGTTCTGAAAATTGCCTGGTACCCGTTTGTTAATGAGAATGGGTCGACTCCATAGCCATACAGGTCAGGGATAAAATAAACCTGCTTCTGCTACGGATTTAACAAGCAGTCTTGGCGGAAAAGTCCACCAACCACGTAACAATCATGGCTGAGATTAGTTGTGTAGAGTCAAGAACCAATATCCTAGCACTTGGGGCATTCCTTAAGTGCTCAGTCCTCATCTGCAACAGCCAGCAAGGAGTCCTAGCACTAATGGTACCAGTATCAGCCTGTAGACTGTAAACATGACTTCAACACGGTTACATACTACAATCATTACTGCTGCAGTGTGGTACGTACGTGGCTTTGTTCAGCTTCTCCTTGATATCATCATGAAGGAAATCCCCTTTCTCAATCTGTAAAAGTAAACAATGTTTCAGTGATCTGCAAGTATACATCACAAATATGCTCACAAGGTACTTGTGACACTTTTTTTTTTAAATATAGGGTGTATGTGTAATGACTATGCAGTGTTTGAAAATACTGCCGGTCCAAGTTTTGTATTCACCCTCTGTAAAGTTCATGCAACATAATAGGTAAATAGAAGACACTTTTTTTTTAAATATAGGGTGTATGTTTAATAACTATGCAGTGTTTGAAAATACTGCCGGTTCAAGTTTTGTATTCACCCTCTGTAAAGTTCATGCAACATAATAGGTAAATACAAAACATGGACCGGAAATATTTTCAAACGCTGCACAGTCATTAAAACTATGGCCTGTATCTGAAAATCATGGACCAAGAAGATGAAAAATACTGACATTCTACAAGATCTCAACTCTGGCTCCTGTCTGGCTCATAAATATCAGGCCTTGGAAACTGAAATACTTTAGCCATATTTAATGTCACTGTGATTTGGACAGAACAGTCCTGGGTTCTGGAAGAAGAGGCAGGAATCAAACAGCATGAAGACCAACACAGGACATTGCAAACGCAATGGGTATGAAAATGCATGAGAAGGGACCCTTTGAAGGGTCAGGATGACAGCCACATTCTACCACAGAATGATGATATTGTGAAGAGTCACAAATGCTCTATACCACACATAATGATGATGTGAAGAGTCATAAATGCTCTATGGACTGTTGTAAAGAGATCAACAGCATACAACAAATAAATCAGGTTAAGATACTATAAAACTACAACAAATATGTGCCATTATACCGCACCTCGACCTTCTTCAGGGGTCATCTAATATCCATTGTCTCTGTATCTCCCTCTACTTCTAAGTTACTTACTGGGTTATTGCCCCCATTTCTCTGCACGGATATTCATCTTCATACCTACCTTTTCATTTTCCATTTCCAGCCACATCAGTTTATCTTGACAGCTATGCAATTATTTTTACTATGGTATGGGTGTCAGCCATTTAGAAAGTAATGACAAACTATTGAACGTAAAATTGCATACAAAATCACAAACAGCGACTGACGAACTGATAAATAATATCACTGTCAAGTCTCCCTGATTAAAATTCCCTTACTGTTTGTGGTGAAATATAACCAAGGATGTGTTATTAGTTGTGTACGGTTGTATTTAGGAGTCACAGTGGCATAGTGCTTAATGCACTTCTTGCCTGATGGGAAGGTTGTGGTATGAGTTCTGCGCACCAGGATTATAGTTTTTCTGACCAGCCTCTAGGGTTGAGCAGCTCATAAAAATAGATATTAGCCGACTCTTTTTTTGTGGTAACTTGTCTGTGAAGGAAAGATGACCAGGAAGGGAAGTAGCCACCCCACATCTTATACTTAGAATATATGACGGCCTTACACTACACATCCCAACAGCAATTTTTGCTTTGCAACTACTTTACCTTGTATTCCACTTGTTTTGTGTTAGGTTTGTTTCCTTTCATGAATTTCCATCCAAAATAACAGGCTCCAATTATCCGTGGTAGGTTTTTCTTTCTTCACAATTCTGCCATGGCTGTGGCCTTACAGTCTACTATTTGCAAACTGATTTTTAATATGCACAACTTGCTTTCACCCTGTTCTAAGACGGCTAAGTATCCGACCTCATCGTCCAAGATATTCTGGGGACGTGTGTTTTGATATTAGACAGCAATGGTCTAGGAAAATGTCCCTGCACAATGCTGAGATCGAACCCAGTCCCCTGTGAGCCCGAGGCAAACACCATAACCTCTGAGCCCCAGCTTCTGTCCAGTTGGAGCTTTCAAAAAGTGGTTATACAGACAAACAGTGGTAATACAGACAAACAGTGGTTATTCAGACAAACAGTGGTTATACAAACAAACAGTGGTTATACAGACAAACAGTGGTTATAAAGACAAACAGTGGTTATACAAACAGTAGTTATACAAACAGTGGTTATACAGACAAACAGTGGTTATACAAACAAACAGTGGTTATGCAGACAAACAGTGGTTATACAAACAGTGGTTATACAGACAAACAGTGGTTATACAAACAGTGGTTATACAGACAGTGGTTATACAAACAGTGGTTATACAAACAGTGGTTATACAGACAAACAGTGGTTATACAGACAAACTGGTTATACAAACAGTGGTTATACAAACAGTGGTTATACAGACAAACAGTGGTTATACAAACAGTGGTTATACAAACAGTGGTTATACAGACAGTGGTTATACAAACAGTGGTTATACAGACAAACAGTGGTTATACAAACAGTGGTTATACAGACAAACAGTGGTTATACAGACAAACAGTGGTTATACAAACAGTGGTTATACAAACAGTGGTTATACAAACAGTGGTTATACAGACAAACAGTGGTTATACAAACAGTGGTTATACAGACAGTGGTTATACAGACAAACAGTGGTTATACAAACAGTGGTTATACAGACAAACAGTGGTTATACAGACAAACAGTGGTTATACAGACAGTGGTTATATAGACAGTGGTTATACAAACAGTGGTTATACAGACAAACAGTGGTTATACAGACAAACAGTGGTTATACAGACAAACAGTGGTTATACAGACAAACAGTGGTTATACAGACAAACAGTGGTTATACAGACAAACAGTGGTTATACAAACAGTGGTTATACAAACAGTGGTTATACAGACAAACATTGGTTATACAAACAGTGGTTATACAGACAAACAGTGGTTATACAAACAGTGGTTATACAGACAAACAGTGGTTATACAAACAGTGGTTATACAAACAGTGGTTATACAAACAGTGGTTATACAGACAGTGGTTATACAGACAAACAGTGGTTATACAAACAGTGGTTATACAGACAAACAGTCATTATACAGACAAACAAACAGTCATTATACAGACAAACAAACAGTCATTATACAGACAAACAGTGGTTATACAGACAAACAGTGGTTATACAGACAAACAGTGATTATACAGACAAACAGTCATTATACAGACAAACAAACAGTGGTTATACAGACAAACAGTGGTTATACAGACAAAAAGTCATTATACAGACAAACAAACAGTGGTTATACAGACAAACAGTGGTTATACAGACAGTGTTTATACAAACAAACAGTGGTTATACAGACAAACAAGAACAGCATGACAGGAGAAGAAAACAAACAACAACAAAGTATTACACAAATTGTGATTGAAGAAAACATTGAGAGAGATCAAAATCACGCAATAAAGGTGCTTGGGCCACATAACGCACACTCTGGCACATTGCCATCTTGACAGATAATTTGTAAAATGGAGTTACACCTCTCCATAGCATTAAGTCTGGGCTGAATTTAGAGACCACGTGTGTTGCCCATGCAGCATGATCCCACTCTCAGCCTGCCTAATCTACTACAGTGGAAAGTCAATGCCAATACGTCTGGAACAAGATAAGCTGCTGAAGCTGTTGGAACAGCAAAGCAATGCTCTAACTGTCCGCCTGTCAGAGTTTCCGTACTTGACCCGTTGTCAATACAAGGCTTAGGGCCTGGTCTGCCCTGCCATCACATTTAGCCTATAGACTGCATTTCCTCACATTAGAGTAAGGCTTGTACCCTCCCAATTGTCCTCGTCCGCGCAAAGCCGTTGGCACAATGTAGTGTGTGGGTTTGGTGAGTGGCACCCAACATTTGATGCTAATAGAAAGCAAGTAGTACCGTCTACTGTCATACAGTAGCTGTCATATCTGACTAATAACTCATGGCTCACATAAAGACTTCAAGAAATTACTTGAGGCTGGACAGCATCAGTAGACTGGACTGGAAGAGGAAGACTGTATGAATGTACAGTGTGGACATAGGATATCGGATTCTTCTCCTGAGCTGCATCTGCAGACATATGTCACAATCTCATCCAATGTGGGTACTTGGTGTCAAATAAACACTTTCAATGCCGTGTGCACATTCATATACACTAAAAATCACCCAGATTTTACAACTTGTACAAGAAATTACTTACCTTAAAATCTCCATGTTCCTTCCCAAACCATTTCATCCACTTTTTGAACTCTTTCTCCAATACCTGATGTAGAAAAGAAAAATAAATAAATAGAACATTACTCACTTTTAAATCACCATGTTCCTTTCCATACCATTAATTCATTTTTAAACTATTTCTCCATTCCCTAATACAGCAAATTTTTTGTATAAGATAGAAAAAGAAAAGATAATTCTAGTTTTAAATCTGGCTGCGCGATTTAATGCTGACATGACTTTTGCAACTTTATAATAAAATGTTTCATGGTTTATGATAATGTAGTTTGCAGGAAAGCGAGAGAGAGAGAGAGAGAGAGAGACAAGTCCTGGTGAGTACATTCAAATAAATTAATTCTTGCAGAATGCTAAACAGCATTACAAATGATTCTGTGTAAACAAGTGACACACATTGATAAGTATGTGGTGGATTTCACTTTAGCAAACTAGATATTGTCACCTGGCAAGTGATGTCATTAGTGCCGCAGATATGGCAACTTGTCAATGAGAGTCACAGATATGAACAACTGCATACACATGAGCGATGACTATCACACTAGAAGATGGTTAACGTTCTCGGCGGTAAAATTAGTGTCAGCTACGATGAGCAAACAGTACACTAACAATGTCATAAGCATGGTCGGACAAGGGTTTGATGCCAACTCTTGTCATTTGCCACGGGAGGGAAGAACTAGCCACCGATTCCCCCATACACCCACGAAATATGATGGTCCTAACACTTCTCATACCCACCGCTGACTCCTGCTAGTAGGGACTGTTTC
This sequence comes from Cepaea nemoralis, assembly GCA_014155875.1. Classification (NCBI taxonomy): domain Eukaryota; kingdom Metazoa; phylum Mollusca; class Gastropoda; order Stylommatophora; family Helicidae; genus Cepaea; species Cepaea nemoralis. The sequence continues at coordinate 618,992 of JACEFZ010008697.1, forward strand.
CTGTTTGTGTTATAGTAGACAAAAACTGTGAATGATGAAAACTACTGACCCACATGTAAGGGAACAGATTTGAGAGGGAAATCCCTGCTACTCGATTCACTCAGAAAACTTCTGCTAAAATGACTAACAAGAACAATTTTTTTTTCAACAACATTTTACATGAATTTCTCTTATAAATGATTATATACAAATGTTTCTGATGAATGATTTTAAATGGACACCAGCTCAAAGTTTACAAAATTGGTGTATGAAGAATGATTCACTATGGAAGTGCCTGCTAAATTATTAGATACAGAAAACTTTGCTGAAGGAGCTAATGGTGCAATTCCTTCTCAATGATTCGATATGGACGTCCCCACTAACATGATTTAATTTGAATGGCTCATTATTGAAATGCCTACTAAGTAATTCAATATGGAGGTGCATAGGCAACAGATATTATACTGAAAATTATTAATTGTTGAAGGGTCAACTAATTGATTTGACATGAATATCCTTACTAAATTATTAATTGCTGAAGTGCTTACTAAATGATTTCGATATGAATGTCCCTCTAAAATGATTCAATAGGGACATGCCCTACTAAATGATTAAACGGAACAATCAATACTAAAAGTGTAAAGGTAATCCCATGCAGAAACTGTTGATGGGCTGTGCTGTGTTAGGCCTTCATATATTCTATGCTACAGTATAATGATATGGTGTGGCCAGTTCCCCTCCTCCCTGTTTGTCCTTCCCAAATTTTTCCTAGAAAAGTCTTAAATTTATAGAGTACCCATTTTAGTGAGGCTGGATCAACTGTCTGTAGAGCCATACATGTCAGGAAAAAAAAATAATCCTTCCCATGGAGATTGACCCTTTACCACTGTCTTGCCACCACTGTTGTTCCATGCTAAATAATTTGCTTAGAAAGTCTGTGATAAAAACATCCATACTTTATGTAGTGATGGATTGTAGTGTAAAATTATAAGCACAGAAAAAGTACAATGGGAAGTCAATTTCCTTCAACAAAATGCGTGCACACACAACACAAAACAAACCAAATGTATGTCATTTGAGATATTCCAAATTACAAATACAAATCACTAATGACTTAAGAACTCTAAATTGTAGTGAATACTTCAGTCTGACAGTAAAAACAAGAATGGTGAACACATTATATCAAGGAAAGTGAGAATGTTTCTGACAGTCAGTTGATGCAACGTAGGTGTTATGCCTCTGTGTTTGCCAATAACCATAGGAAAATGCGGTCTAGTGGCTGGCCTATCATTCACATTTCCACCGATAAATGAGGTAGTGGGGTAGATTAGAGGTCATGGCATCTGTCTCTCGCTCAAGCCGACCAGGTTCATAAACATAAACATAAGACAAGGGATGGTACACTCTCCTCTGATCTTAAGGTAGTGGATCGGATATTTGGCCATTTCGTACAAGGGCTAAAATGCGGAGGTTGCACATGTTAAAAATCCCTTGACAGCTGCAAATCCCAAAAAACAAAAAACAAAAACAAAAGACAGGCCAAATAGGCAGACGCCCAGGCAAACTTTCGACACAAGAAAAGCTATGCACACAAAATTTACAGCATGTGCGATTCTGTTATTCACATATTTGGGTCGCCACCACAACTAATGGAGTTTTTGCACTGTCCTGAAATTATCCTTCTGCAATTTATGGGAAGAAGACTGAGTACTTATGGAGACATCGGTGTGCAATGAAAGTGACTTATTACAAACCAAACCAAATCTAATGTTAAACGGTTGGGGATTCTCAGTTACTTTTCATCATCAATACATGTTCTTATATAATTCTGAGATGCCATCAGCATTTTAACATTACCACCATTTTCTCATATCTCTCTGCACCAAACATAAATATCTATCACACAAAATAAAGTCAGTTTAAAAGTCGAGAAGATTGACTTCATTGCACCAGGTTTTATCCCATACGACTCTGTCTCTTTCTGCAGGTCGGCTTGCCAAAAGCGTCGCACAGAGCATAAACTCTGTAGCTCCAGCGGCGACTACCAGTAGTCTCTATGAAAAATGCACCCGTGAACTGAAATATGTAGCCCGGAATCGAACCCACAGCCTTTGGAGCTCGAGTCAGACGGCTTTACCACTTCGCCACAGAGACTCACTATCAGACAAAATGTGCAACAGAAACCTCATTATCAAGAAAGTGTCCTTGCTTTAGATTTGTTCATAACACAAACAATGCAAGAATCCACCACTGCTTAACTACAGCACGTGATAAACATTACAATAGGTACCATATCAATTTCTGGGAGGTAAAGCAGCTGAGACAATATGCATCATATCACCCAGCGCATGCTGATTAGTCCAGAAGATATGCCACCATCACCATATGTTCATTACGCACGATGATATGAAAGCGAGGTCTTGTACTATTTAATCCCAAAACATATTCGTTTTTGTAATGGTTTCTGGACTATCAGTATGATGGCTAGTTTGCTCAAGTACAAATACAGGAGTGATAGTTTTATTTTTTTCCACATAGTACTGCTTGGAGGTCAGACTTGAATGAAAACCAAATATTTGCTGAGGAACCAAATATTTGCTGAGGAAGACAAAAAGGCAAGGAAGACAGCAGGTTTTCCCATCACAACGAGGGATACATTGCACTACAAGGAAGACAGTAAGTTTCCTCATCATAAAGAGGGTTTAAAGTGCACTGCAAGGAAGGCAGCAACTGGTCATCATCATAAAGAGGGTTACAGTGCACCGTTTCATCAAGTCTCTGGCTCAGTACATCAGGTTTCAACAAGCGACTTTCATTGTTTCTTTTTCTTTCGTTTGCTTGAAATTTGTCTATAGCTGCAATCTTATCCCCTTCTATGAACTTCTGTCTTTTTTAGTTCACTCAGTGGTCCATAGAGTGTTATCTTCCACTGTTGTGTCTCCATATATCATATTTTGGGTAATCTTAGAGTATATGATCTGCTGTCTGCAGCGCGCCCACATTAACACATGGCTGATTCACCAATTTTGAATTTTATATACATGTGGTTGCATAATCTATTGTGTCCTGTTCTGAGGCACAGAATGATTTGTTCTGTTCTGTCCATAAAGTGGTAGTCGTCTTGAGCAGGTTTTGAAGAATTTCTAATGGATTTTATCATTCTTTTCTTTTGGTGGTATGTAACGAGTACATCAGATTGTTCTTTTACAGCTCCTTCCTTGTTCCTTTCTTTCCCTGGCCCTTGATTGTCCCAACCTGCCTACAAGGCAGCAGGTTTGTCTCTCACTTTGTTAGGTGCATACCCCTTGACCTGTCTGAGATACAAGATCCTACCTGTAGCAATGCTATCACCAGAATAGCTCTTAGGATTACTGAAACATGAAAGCCCCTCTACGACTTCAAGGTGGAGACACAACACAGGGGCATCATGAGGTGACCAGCAGAGATGAATGACTAAAACTTCACGTCTCTATGTCAGTATTTGTTATGGAGTTACATTAGCCACGAATCTTCACTTCATGAACAAACGGCATTTGACAGATAGAATATGAGGAAAGGATGAAAATGAAACAGTGTATACACACAGATGAAAAAGAAAAGAGAGTAACAACAACATATATTGGCAACAAGCAGCAGTGGGAAAGTTGAAAAGCATGCTAGTTAAATTAAGTATAGTAAACAAGTCCGCAAAAGGACCCGATCTGTCTTCATTATAAGTGAGAATATTCAGGGGACTGGGGCCATGTTGGCATAGTGGTTGGTGGGCTTACCTGTCATGAAAGTATCCAAAGCAGGGGCAGGGTTATTTTTCTCCGCCAGTGCAAGTTTGGAGTCAACCCAGCCTCATGAAAATGAGTGAGACAATTTTTGGGGAATAATAAGGAAAAGCAACACGGACAGGAAATTGCCACCCCAACTCATATGCCTTGGCGTAGAATATAAGGTCTAAAACTGCACATCCCAATGGCAGGATCTGCTATGGAGCTTCCTTGACATTTCACTCAGGTCTAAGGAATATGTGCTAGAGCTTTCAGCTGGCGGACAAGATCAACAATTTGCCATCTGCTAGATAATTGTTCTGATGGCAAACTGTCAAACAGAAATGCAAGATATAATACACATGACCTGGGCACACAAACTCAGACAACAAATCTGAAGATGGATCCAGATGTATCAGGCTAAAGTTGAAAACATTGCAGCTCTGCTGTAAACAGACACAACTCAATCAGAATACTACACCAGATGACCACAGAAGAAGACACGCATGGGATGGAAAGCAATGTGGCAACAATAATAAAAAGCCAGATTTGATGGTACTGTCAAAGATTCAGGGCACTGACAAATGTACAATTACAATTAATTCATTTGGCCTAGGCAAGTCTAGAATTGTAAAGACAGGAGCATGCTGGTACAACAGACAGATGTATCACAGAAATCAGGAACAGGATGTGTGTCATGAACACAATTAACTTAATAAGCATGAAGAACACTCTTATCATTTAAGAAAAAAAAGAATACTTTTGTGCAACTAATTTTAACCTATTATAAATCACAGAAAACTGGTAAACAAGTTAAAACCCTCCTGAAGCCACATGGTTTGACAGGGACGTGATTAAAACAAGAAATACTCAAGGACAGCAAACATGAACTGGTACAAACAAATCTGCCCAGTGACATGTGAATTCAATGTTTCAGCAATGGTATAAGGTAAATTTGTGGTTTTAGGGGCACAGTGACCGAGTCCAGGGTTCAAAATCAGCCGCAGACGATTTGGAAGCAGAACGCCTTACGTTGATTTTGATGGTAGGAGCATCAGTAATTTAGAAAGTGATGGCAAGCTACTGAACATAAAAATAGTCTAGTAAATCACAAGCAGCCAAAACCCTGGGGTTGACCGTGATGTCTTGTAAAGGACATGCAGCTAACTTTTTATAGAATTAATTGTAGCACCAGGAAAGACTGACGGAAAAAGAAAAAGAATGATGGAAAACATGGATCCCAGATTTTCAGCCATCTTGACATGGAATAACAGAACTAAGTGATAAATAATAGAAAAACAGATGTGTGTATAGAGATATGATCACCTGTGTTTGCCAGCAAGACACAATAAGAGAGAGCTAAAGATGTATTTACTAGTTTTCCATGTAACAAAAGATGTTGTTTGTCCAGTGTGTGCACAGCAATGTTGCTGGTCTGGTGCTGTGTGGTGTGATAAGGAGACGAGTCATCTTACCCACTGAGGCAACATCAAGTGTCCCACCCAGTACTGGTGTCAACAAAGGCAGCAATACCTTTGAGACTGGGTGCGTCCCTGTCCTTAGTAAGCAATACATAATGGTAGAGGTTACAATACATTGTGATGTTATAGTAATAATGATGCCGTAATGTGGCTGCAGGTTTACATACAACCTTGTCTTAAGCCATGCTTGTGTGTGCAGCATGGTGTGTGTATGCATTTTTATTCACGTTTTCAAATGTCCAATAAAGAATATTACAATTGTATTTAAAGACTCGACAATTTGGAAACAGAACACCGTGTGATGATTCTGATTGGTATGGGCGCTGGTTGTTCTGAAAGTAATGAAAAATTACTGAACATAAAAATTATCTACTAGATCACAAATAGCCAAATAATGCTGGGGTTGATTGTGATATCCTGTAAAAGGCATGCAACCAACTTCATTCATTGACTCTTAGGCAGTGGATAGGACATGTAGGATTTTAAGTTGAGGGAACAAAAATGAAGGCTCCATGTGCCCATTAAACACATTTTAAAATATTACAGCGGTCGGAAATTGCAAAGAGTGGGCTGAGCAGGTTATATTTCAAAGAAAGAAATTGTTTTAAAACCACAAACAACAGCGAGTAGAATTAGTACAATTACTATTAATACCTCCATAATGGTACCCTCATGTACACAACTAACATAAGAATTGATCAAAACAAATTGTTGTCAACTGTATGCTGAAATCTGCTAAAAATGTTACGTCAACAACGGCAATAGCCTGTCTAGACAGTTTGGTCGGTAGTAACCAACCAGGCATGTTATCTGATCAATGTTTGACACACTTCGGTTGAATCTTTATGTGGCTGCTTCGTTCATTCATTCCACAGTGGTGGTAGCTGAGTAATGAAAGTCAGTCTAGCCACTGAAACTGATGTGAAAGCATCTATATTTATCTCTATGCTAGTTCATTTCTCTACATCAATATCATTTCAAGGAATATGAGATACATTACAGATGGGTAAGAGATCTCAGGGTTGGCCTCTACTACGATACAAAGATGTGTGTAAGCGGGACATGATTGATACAGGCATTGATATTGCACAGTGGGAGCAAGTCGCCGCTGAACGTGTTGCATGGAGGGCAAAGATCAGAAATGGAATAAAGAAAAAGGAGAAAATTATTGCAGATAAGTCACACACCGAGCGTGTGAGACGTAAGATGGTGCATGATGTTGGAAATGACCACATGTTCACATGCACCCACTGTGAACGGACATTTACAGCGCGAATTGGCCTTATCAGTCACATTCGCTACCGCCATAGGTAAAAGTTATTATGCCTTTTTAAAGCACAAACTATTTCTGTCAAGACGGCAAGGTGCCAATGGAAACTTCATACACAGCATTTTCACAATGTTAAGCAACGGTTGAAGCCACGGTACTTTCTGGCAGATTTACAATACGTACAAATTCACCTGACTAAATATAAACATGGCGACAAGAAATGTCGAAACAAATTGGAACCCTCCCCAAATATCAGTCTGAAGTCTCTTAAGTCTGAATGTCAATGCCTCAGACTTAACAGTTACAACTCACTCTTGCAGGGGATTCACAATCAACTAACCAGCAAAGTTACACTTCAAGACAAAAGTGCCATGACGAATTAATCTTTATGAAAACTATTACACGATTATAGAAATTAAACCTATTTTAACCATTCCTTTTTAAACAAGAAAACTGCTATTCTTAATATTTTTTACTAAACAACCTGGCTGATAAAAGTGTTAAAACTCAACTATTAAAGATTCTCTGTTTAAACATTTCTGAAACTGTAATGTCACAATGATTCTTAAACTTTACAATTACATTCACCCTATTACATCTGTAAAGCAACAGGTATTTACTAATAAACATTTGCCCTGTCACGCTTGTTACACTTTACAATCAAACATTCATTCTATCATCATCTTCCACTTTTGCCATCAAGCACCGCGGGGTGGAATAGTTGATGTTCCTGCACCCAATGGGTGGCACTGGATGGTGTCATTCCGTGTGAATGTACAATGTCTTTGATGTTGTCAATCCATTTTCTTCTCGGGCGTCCTCTTGCTCTTGTGTCAGATCTTCTTTGATGTATCGCCAGTGATGGTAGTTGATGGTGCTGCATTCTAGTGAGATGGCCCAGCCATTTGATCTTCTGCCTTTCAGTGTGTGGCACAAGGTGTTGATCCCACTGCTGTCTGATAACATTATTGCTTATTTGGCCTCAGATAGTTAAATTGGTCAGTTCTCAAGCATTTCATGCTCACAGGTGTTGATTCTGCTCAAGTGATTTTAATAATATCCAAGTTTGACATTGGTAGCAAAGGGTTGGTGTGATTATGCTATCTATTATTCGTCCTTTTCCAAGCATAGGTATATTTTGATGTTTCAGTATGGATAGTATATGATATACGAGCGCACTTGCTTATTGACATCATCTTCTTATTCTTATTCTGCGTTCATCCAGAGTTTTTTGGATGTTATTGTGTTGTGCCTATTTACAGCAGGGCTGCGTTCCTGCGCCATTAGGCCAACACATCCGACTTCTGCAGGCATTTGTTGACCAGGTTAACATTCCCGGTTTTGACATCTGATTTTGATTTCTCTGTCTATTCTGCCTTTTTCTGTGATCATTCTGTGATCATACTTCCAAAATATTTGAAGTCGTTAACTTGTTTCAGAGGTGTGCTATTTATCAGTGTTATGTAGTGGACCAGATCTGCTGACCTGCATTATTTCAGTTGTGGCTGTATTTATATTCATATTGAATCTGCTGCAAGTTGAACTCAGCTTATTAATATGACTTTGCAGTCTGCCCTCATCGCTGTAAAACATGTAATGATTCGTCTGCAAATAAAAGCTCATTTATTGTGAGTGTTTCATCTAAATTAAAGAATTCTAAATTTACTAAGTCTGTTCTGTCAAGGTTTGCTTCTCTGGATATTCTGTATATGTAGATATTTTTTTTAAAGGGGGAAGGGGGGAGAGAAGAACACATCTCTGTCACAGTAACACATCAGAAATGTTTACTAATAAACATTCACCCTGTCACAAATGTTAAACTTTATAATCAAACATTCATTCTATTACATTTGTGAAACAGACATTTACCAAAAAATGCATTCACTTTGACACAATTGTTTAACTGGACGTTTACATCACCCTGTTGCATCTGTTTAAAAATTTACTAATAAACATTCACCCAAACACAACTGCTAAATATTGATAATAAAAAATAAACTTCAAATGTCACTATTACATATACACCATGTCATAGTGATTAAACTTTGGTAATAAACATTCACCACCTTCAAATGTAATTATTACATACTCACTGTGTCATAGAGATGACACTTTGGTATTAAACATTCAACTTCAAATGCCACACCACATATACCAGCCCCAAGGTGGCGAAGGGGTTATGGACGCAGTTCATAATCCCGCATACAACATTTCGAAGCACAACTGTGGGCGATTTGGCAGCAGACCGCCGTACATTGGTTTTTTACTAAATGGTACGGGTGCCAATCGTTCAGAAAGTAATGGTAAACTATTGAACGTAAACTTGCTAAGGAATCACAAACAGCCAAAAACTGCTGGGGTTGACTGCTACATCCTGTAAAGGATATGCAACTAACTTTTTTTTTAAATATTACATATACACATTGATATAGTGATTAAACTTTGGTAATAAAGATTCATCAACTTCAAATTAACTGCTATATCACTGTGTCATAGTGATTTGTAATAATATTTGGTAATAAATATTCAACTTAAAATGTCACTATTACATATTTCCCCATGTTATAGTGATTAAACTTTGGTAATAAACATTCATCAACTCCAAACATTACTAATAAACATCCACTCTGCCACAATTTTTTTTTAAATAACCAGAATTCTACAAATAAACATTCACCCTGTTACAACTTTAAAACTTTGGCAATGAACATTTACACTCAACATTTCTTAATGATAATTTTTGTCTTCTGGATTTATTTGATTGTTTTTTCTGTGTTGAATGTAACCTGTGCCCGTTGACAGCAAAGCTGCGACATCTGTGCCTTTCGCCTGAGAGAGGGAAAAGAGAGAGAAAAGAGAGGGAGAAAATAGGGAAAGAGAAAAGAAAAGATAAAATAAAGAAAAGAGGAAAACACAATCAACAGCGTAACAAACAACAAGTAACAGTAGAAAACGGAGACAGGTGGTTTGTTACATCAAGCAGTGTGAAGTGTCTTATTTTTGTAGCAAAACATAGGACATGCTGGCTAGGTCCCATTTTAATACATTATCAAGTGCAAATATTCAATTTCCCTTCATCTACCTTATTAAGCATTACATAGGGCAACCTCATGAATTTATACACTTGACAAGAACACACACGTACACACACACTGACAATATTTACTGGGTCTGTTTTTCAATACAAAACTGATATTATACAGAGTTACAAGGCGGATATTAAGACATCACCAGCAAAACAAACAATAAAATAAAGCAACAAGCTTGATTAAAAATTATGAGCCACAATTACCGATCCCTGTTAGGAATGCTTGAAAATACCTGCCTCCATAATTTAAGAGATAAATTGAGGCTTTTAATAATGAAGACAATGGGGGAATTCTTCACACTCAGAATTACAATAAACTGCCAAATGTAAACACTTTTTCTTCTCCACCTTCGACGATCAAAGTTTGCTGTGCGCCCATTCTGGCATTCTGGGTTATTAACAGGACAGTTCACCTGAGGTCAATGCAACCAGATTTTGCTGTGAATTAAACTGCATACTAACACATAAATAACAGTCAGTTTACATTTTGAAAATAAGACCACACATTCAGCATCACAGCCATTCCCAAATGTGACAACTGAAGCTCTGGCCAGCCTTGCAGCTGTATCCTCTTCTGGAAGCCTGGGGATCTGATCCTACTGTGACAGCTTTTGCTGCACTCTTTCACCCACAATGACAACATATGAAGGGAACCTTTCGACTCATCTTTACTTAAGCCCTTCTGCAGTAGGGTGCCTGGCTCATTCCAGGAAGCTAAGCTTAAACTGCTCAAGTGTCCCTATCTAATAAGTTTTTTAAAGTGAGTGCACGTATATGAATGTTTTCCTCAAAACTTCAACTCACCTGTGCATATTCTGCTGGCCATTCTGCTTTCTCCACACCGTAGCAAAACTTGCAATTGGTAGCAGCTGAAACCTGTAGAACTACCTGACCTACACCTTTAAAAAAAGACATAAAAATTATACATTAACTCTTTCCATATAAAAAAGAAAAGAGAGAATAAACATCAAAGTGGTTAAGCTGTCAGTTACATGCACTGACTGAAGGTTATGGGTTAAATTTAGTACTGTCATTCAGATCACAAGTGTAATTTTTCCAGAGATACCCAGAGGTGATCACTGCATCTATGGAATTCATACTTTGCATGATGCTCCCAGCAGGCGGCTTGTTATTCAATAGAAAGAGATCTTGCCGGGGGGGGGGGGGGGGGGGGGGGGGGGGGGGGGGGGGGGGGGGGGGGGGGGGGGGGGGTGGTAAACCTGCTGCAATGAAGTCAAACCACTCGTATTTAACTGCCTTTAAGAAAACGATGGAACTATTTTGCATCAGAAAGCATTACAGGCAGGCTCAGGAAGATAAAAAGAAAAAGAGTGGAGATATATTTAAAAAGGACTTGTGGTAATGTAGAGTTAGTGCATTTGCTTGTCAATCTAATCACTGCAGGTTCAGCAATCAGGATTTCCTTCTGACTGGATACTTCTGGGGTTAGCCCAACTTTGTATAATCGGCATCAAAGACATATCTGAGAACATGCAGCCAGGCAGTGCAATACAGCTACATTATTCACCTGTGCGCCGTTCAGTTTTGGAAAATATGCGTCTAACACCACATGTTAAGATTGCCTCTGTGGCTCTTGTGTTACATTTGACAACTGACATAGTGTAACTCTTTCTGTCCCACACAATTGATTGTTGTTTGGAAACAATAAAATGGGGGTTGGACAAAGTTAAAGGATGTTATGATTCCCTATATTATTTTCTACATTTGGTCAACGTTTAACCAATAAATTTGGTTTCCTGGTGGCTGCTTTCACAAAGTATCTGCCAAGAGCTTATATATCGTCGAAATGTTGTCACTGTGTTACATTACAACATGTCTGCTACCATATTAAGAACTTTTAAATCACACCCCTACTTCCCATTTTCCATCATTCATTTTTGTTTGGTCCAAACCTACATTCTGTCTGGCACAGAATCTGCTCAGTATCATCACATATAGAAACAAGCTCATGACTTGGCTAGTTATCTGTGCAATTCATGAAATGGGCACTTTCAAGTTAGTTAATGAATAGATTATCTTCAATGCACCATAAGTGCTGAAATTCCCTCTAAAATATCTACCTCAGTATGTAGTGGCTGACAAAACTAGTTCTTTTTTGGTTGACTATTTTTCATTTGTACAGAAAAAAAAATGGAACCAGAAGAAGAGGTCAACCATGTACATAATGGACACAGCGAATAACAGAGTCCATGGGAATCTCAATATATGAGTGGCTTGCCACATAAATTATGCTTGTTTTTGTCAGGTTTGACTCCCTCAGCACTTCCACCAACTGTCTTCAAGCCCAACCCATCTCAATCTTCTTGAGCATGTTCATTGAGTCACTGAGAAAGCATGCCTGGGTGATAGCTGCATCTCCAGCCAGGCTGTTGCTTTAGTTAGTGCTATACTTCCATGGTCAGGCTACTTGTCAATGTGAAAGCACCGCAGTCTTCCTTCACAGTTCCCACTATGAGTCAGAGAAGGGCAGTGTCAAGAATACATACATGCTGACATAAACTACAAATGGACACAACGTGTGACAACTACTTACCACTTCCTAGATCAATGAAGTAATCGCTTTCTGAGAACTTGACATACTTGATCATCTGCTCCACCAGTTCAAAGCTGGTCTCCCCGTACACCTGGTTTCAATAACAAAAACAGCAACATCAGCATGATTTGATTTAAACGTGTTGTACCTGGTCACAGTATACATAACTGACAGTATTGTGTCTTTCTTAGTCTGGCCCTATCTGTACGTATAATGGACAGTATTGTGTCTCTCTAAGTCTGGTCCTATCTGTATGTATAACTGAGAGTATGGTGTCTCTCTAAGTATGGTCCTCTCTCTCTCTGTGTATATATATATATATATGTGTGGTGTGGGGGGGGGGGGGGGCGACATATAATGGACAGTGTGGTGTCTCTCTAAGTATGGTCCTATCTGTATGTATAACGGACAGTGTGGTGTCTCTCTAAGTATGGTCCTATCTGTATGTACAACGGCCAGTGTGGTGTCTCTCTAAGTATGGTCCTCCTCTCTCTCTCTCTGTGGGGAGGGGGGGGGGGGGGGGCGGCGTGTGCGTGCGTATAATGGACAGTGTGGTGTCTCTCTAAGTATGGTCCTATCTGATGTATAACGGACAGTGTGGTGTCTCTCTTAGTCTACTCCTATCTGGATGTATAACTGACAGTACTATGCCTCTCTTAGCCTGGTCCTATTTTCAATATGTCAGATTTAAGAGACCCTGCCAGCAGTTACACCATTGCCCCACCACAGGCTGAACTCCTGAGGTCAACAAATGTTTAGTTAATGCAAGCAGATTACCAACCAACATGAAGCTGCGATAGGACCAAGCAGAAAACCAGTAATGATGACATATGTTGACTACTGTTGCGGCATATAACTAGAGCTATGTTAGCCATCTGCATTGCCATCACTTATCAACGCTGATGAACCACGAGAAGCTCTGGTAGTTCAGTAGCTAGCATGATTGCCTGTCTGTCCAGTGGTCATGAATTCAAATCGAGTTGAACTCTTAACTGACCTTGGCTTCCAGGCAGACCCAGCCTAAATGGGAACCAGGACATGCCCAGGGAGGTAAGGCAGCAGGTGTGATACTGACCACATCACTCATTCAGTAACAAATGGCCTATAAGTATGATACTAGAACCATTTACCAAATACACTGCCAAAGCATAGAAAATTGCCCTTTACTTTTTTTCACTTTCCAGCATCTAATGCTAAAAGATCACATCTCACTAATACTGTTCATGTAGCAACTGCCGTTTTCTCCACCAAGGGGAAGTTCATGTCAAAACACTTCAAATTATGCCAGAAGTGTCTGGGTTAGGTCACAAGCCTCGTCAGGTTGACAGCTGACACCACAGAGCTAATATTTAACATCCATGTTTAAAAGCTGTATCTGTTTATATAATAACTTTAATGGCTTCACTTCCAAACTACCCAGCCATATGTTCTGACTGTTTTGTTGCTCAGCCATGTTCTGGCTGTTTTGGTTGCCCAGCCATATGTTCTGGTTGTTGTTGCTCAGCCATATGTTCTGGCTGTTTTGGTTGGCCAGCCATATGTTTTGGTTGTTGCTGCCCAGCCATATGTTCTGGTTGTTGTTGCCCAGCCATATGTTCTGGTTGTTGTTGCCCAGCCATATGTTCTGGCTGTTTTGGTTGCCCAGCCATATGTTCTGGTTGTTGTTGCCCAGCCATATGTTCTGGTTGTTGTTGCCCAGCCATATGTTCTGGCTGATTTGGTTACCCAGCCATATGTTCTGGTTGTTGTTGCTCAGCCATATGTTCTGGCTGTTTTGGTTGGCCAGCCATATGTTTTGGTTGTTGCTGCCCAGCCATATGTTCTGGTTGTTGTTGCCCAGCCATATGTTCTGGTTGTTGTTGCCCAGCCATATGTTCTGGTTGTTGTTGCCCAGCCATATGTTCTGGTTGTTGTTGCCCAGCCATATGTTCTGGCTGATTTGGTTGCCCAGCCATATGTTCTGGTTACTGTTGCTCAGCTATATGTTCTGGTTGTTGTTGCCCAGCCATATGTTCTGGCTGTTTTGGTTGCCCAGCCATATGTTCTGGTTGTTGTTGCCCAGCCATATGTTCTGGTTGTTGTTGCCCAGCCATATGTTCTGGTTGTTGTTGCCCAGCCATATGTTCTGGCTGTTTTGGTTGCCCAGCCATATGTTCTGGTTGTTGTTGCCCAGCCATATGTTCTGGTTGTTGTTGCCCAGCCATATGTTCTGGTTGTTGTTGCCCAGCCATATGTTCTGGTTGTTGTTACCCAGCCATATGTTCTGGTTGTTGTTGCTTAGCCATATGTTCTGGTTGTTGTTGCCCAGCCATATGTTCTGGTTGTTGTTGCCCAGCCATATGTTCTGGCTGTTTTGTTGCCCAGCCATATGTTCTGGTTGTTGCCCAGCCATATGTTCTGGCTGTTTTGTTGCCCAGCCATATGTTCTGGCTGTTTTGTTGCCCAGCCATATGTTCTGGCTGTTTTGTTGCCCAGCCATATGTTCTGGTTGTTGTTGCCCGCCATATGTTCTGGCTGTTTTGTTGCCCAGCCATATATTCTGGCTGTTTTGTTGCCCAGCCATATATTCTGGCTGTTTTGTTGCCCAGCCATATGTTCTGGCTGTTTTATTGCCCAGCCATATGCTCTGTTGTTTTGTTGCCTATCTGTCATGTTCTGGCCATTCTGTAGCCCAGCTCAAGTGACAAGATCTGATTGTTTCACAGTTCAACTGTCAGATTACAGCTGTTGTATAACTCAACTGTAAAGTTCTAGTTCAGCACAACTGTCAGTTTCTAACTAGCGCCCAGCTCAGCATCAAATTCAAACTGTTTCCCAGCTCAACTGTCTAGTTCTGGTTACTACCCACCTCAAATGTCCAGTTCTGGTTACTACCCAGCTCAACTGTCTAGTTCTGGTTACTACCCACCTCAACTGTCCAGTTCTGGTTACTACCCACCTCAACTGTCCAGTTCTGGTTACTACCCAGCTCAACTGTCTAGTTCTGGTTACTACCCAGCTCAACTGTCTAGTTCGGGTTACTACCCACCTCAACGGTCTAGTTCTGGTTACTACCCAGCTCAACGGTCTAGTTCTGGTTACTACCCAGCTCAACTGTCTAGTTCTGGTTACTACCCAGCTCAACTGTCTAGTTCTGATTACTACCCAGCTCAACTGTCTAGTTCTGATTACTGCCCAACTCAACTGCCAAATTATGGTTACTGTCCATCAGCTGTCTGTTTACTGTTCTAGTTGTTGTCCAGCTTAACAGTCAAGCTTTTGGTTGCTGCTTAGCTCTACAATCATGTTCCAGTTTGCCACTAGCCTCTATTTCTCTGATCTAATGGTTTCCATAGACTACAATAATGCCCCATTGTGTCTCCCAATCCTGCCTTGGCAGCACTTTATGAAACTCACCTCTGGAGAAAAAGGTTCATAGTGATTCAACTTCTCTGGATCTTTCACAGAATGGTTATAGCACTGCTGTAATATGTGCTTCAGCTGCTTCATAGAGGCCTGCTTGCTGACAGACTTTTGTCGAGGGTGACCTTTAACCTGTAACAGAGGTCAACGTGAAATATACCAGCAACAAATTATTTATATCAACAATTAGACATGATCAATATGATGCTCTCACTACATGATTTTTAAAATAATATGAATACTGTAATACGGGAGTCATGAGAGTGTAGTGACTGTAAATGCTTGCCCGCCAGCCTGGTGGCCATTTATTCAAATCCACACTATGGCAGGGATTTTTTTGTTTATTATTGATGGAGTTCCCAGGTTCATATATAAGGTGTTTTTTAATGACTGTGCAGTGTTTGAAAATATTGCTGATCCAAGTTTTGTATTTACCTATTATGCTGCATGAACTTTACCGAGGGTGAATACAAAACTTGGGACCTGCAATATTTTCACACACCGTACAGTCATTAAAAATACACCCTTTAGCTTAAAATGGGTACCAAGAAATGTTCTGGGAAGTAAATCTGACCAGCATGGTACTGACCATATCACCCTTTGAGTACAAATTAATATAAAATACAATTGGTCTCATAGCATGAAAACAGGCTCTTTACTTTACCGTAAACACAATGTTTGTTGTTGTTGTTGGCGGCGGCGATGGTAGCGGGTGTGTGTAAAATGTCACTCTCATTCCACACAAGTATCTTCATGAAGCTCTCCAGTCTCCTCCGATGGATCACACAAGGAAAATCTCAGTACAGGTGCATGACTTCCCCAGCACCAGTCAGGATCCGAATATGTTTATACCAGAATCAAACATGCTCTAAATATCCATTTGTAGGTGGGTTTTCTCATTTTGAAATGCAGCCTTAGCAGTTGTCCATTCAGCATATTCTTAATTTCAGATGATGGAGTTATTTTTAACAAGCACATGGGAAGCCTTGGTCAACTGTTTTTCTACAATCCCTGCCTTGAAGGAGATTCCAATGCTTGACCACTTGTCCAGCAAGTTACATGTGCTAGCCAGTGTGCTCTCAAGAAGTATGAACACACCCTCAATGTGCCCTAATTGCATGGAAACAGGGTTCTTTGCCTTTCACTAGGGATAGGAGAGGAGTGACAAAGTGAGAGAATGGATTATCTTCAGTGTTGACAAAGTGAGAGAATGGGCTATCTTTAGTGTTGACAAAGTGAGAGAATGGGTTATCTTCAGTGTTGACAAAGTGAGAGAATGGGTTATCTTCATAGTGTTGACAAAGTGAGAGAATGGGTTGTCTTCAGTGTTGACAAAGTGAGAGAATGGGTTATCTTCACAGTGTTGACAAAGTGAGAGAATGGGTTATCTTCAGTGTTGACAAAGTGAGAGAATGGGTTATCTTCACAGTGTTGATAAAGTGAGAGAATGGATTATCTTCACAGTGTTGACAAAGTGAGAGAATGGGTTATCTTCACAGTGCTGACCAAGTGAGAGAATGGGTTACCTTCAAAGTGTTGACAAAGTGAGAGAGAGTTATGTCATCTCTACACTGCTTTGTCGTAATCTTCAATTCTTAATTCAAAACAATGTACTCCTTTAGTGAATTTAAATAAATAAGTAAAACAATAGGTTGCACAATTATTATTTTTTGTTGTTGAATTATTGTGAATCTGCGATGTGATGTACAACTCTGCAGTACACACCTGATGAGATGCAAGCAATATGCAGGCAATAAACTGTACAACCTGCTGTTTATGACTTCTTTATTTAAATTTTTCCTTTTTTTAAAAAAATGTATTGACTGCTGAACACATATGACTCATAAGTGGAATGTTAATTTATGTGTTTATAACTTTGATAAAAAAAACTGTACAATTACTTACCAACTGTCGCAAACTGTCAATGGCCTTGTTGTAACGTTCACACATAGCCTTTGTCTGCTCAAAATCATAGCTGGAACAAGCAATAAAAACAATTAATTTAATTTTGTTTCTACACCTGGTTTTGTTTTCATCCTAATGCCGCTCTTATGAAGTTCTCTGTGGTTGTTGCATGGAGCTACTGAGTGAGTAAACAAAGATGGTTGTAGTGACCTGTTTCTTCTAGTGCTATCAAAATGTTAAGCAATTATTCTGCGATTCAGAACAGAACACAATAGATTATGCAACCTCATGTACACAAAATTCAAGATTGGCACATCAGCCATGAGCACAAGTGGACTGGCACCACAGACAGCAGATCACATACTGCAAGACTGTCAAAAATATAACACATATAGGCAAACATTCTGGCCTAGAGAAACAAGAGGTGGAAAATACTCTATAGACAAGTGGGTGAATTAAAGACAGTGAAGTTCATACAAGAGACAACATTGCTGTCATAGACAGGTTTCAAGTGAACAAAAGAAGAAGTGTTAAGACACTTGAAGAAAAGGCCTGACCACGCTTTAGCAATCTGCTAGGATGCCTCAAGTGAGGCACTAGCCATGTTTATTGATTTCTGTCATGCAATAGCTGCTTCTTTAATCTTCATTAAAGTGTTAGTTAAGTTCCACAGCTTGAACTGAATCAGTGGCTTTTCATACCAAATTCTTTGTATTCTAATCTTATATTCTTCAACCGCTAGTTTTGCATTGTCTTTTTTTTTTAAATACATTTTCTGCTGAAGGCTTTTTTTTCCTCATAACATTCTGCGCTTCACTCGCTTCACTCACCCATTCATTCAGGGCAGCCCTTATATCACAGCCAACACACCATATCCTGAGGTCATTCCACCACCTGTGGCGGACTAACCTCTCTCCTCTCTCTCTCTCTCTCTCTCTCTCTCTCTCTCTCTCTCTCTCTCTCTCTCTCTCTCTCTCTCTCTCCACCCCAACTCACTATTAACCTCATACTGTATATCACAAAGGTCTCTCTGACTTATGGTACACAAGACTATTTGTTGTTTCCCAACAGGATCTGGATTTACTGTTTTTGTTTTGATCTGCTGCAGCCAACGCCTATCTTATTTCCATATATTATTCAAATGAATGATTTGAAGAACGAACAAACAAACGGACTATTTTCAAAGGGTAACAAATTGGGCACGAAGGCCCGTCTTACATTCGGCCCTTCCAATTACTCATCTTTTGTTCATCAATAATGTATAATACATTCACATAGGAAAAAGACATTGTCAAATGGATGTTGTAAACATAAACAGTGCATATTACCATGTTATGAGACACATACCCCAACCATCCACCCATCCCCCACCCAACCACACACACACACACCCCCAGGCACACATACATGCCTCCACCCATCCACCCATCCCCACCTACACATCCCACACCAACACACATCCTCCACCCACCCACCCACCCACACACACCCAAAGGCACACATACATGCACCCGCCCACCTATCACCCACCTACATACATCTCCCCACCCACACACACATCCTCCACTCCGAAGAGAAAGAAACAGGCAGGCAGAAGAGGGAGGGAGAGAACGGTGAGAGGAAGGAAAATTGGAGGAACGGAGGAAAGAAAAGTGAGGAAAGGAGAGAAAATGGAGGAAAGGAGAAAGAATGATGGAAGAGACAGAATTAGGAAGGGAGAATGGAGGAACTAGGTGAGATAGAGCATGAAGAGAGGGAGAAACAATGGAAGGAGGGATAGATAATAAAGGCAAGGAGAGAGGGATTTAAAATGAAGGAGATGAGCAGTGAGTGAGTGAGTGAGTGTGGGTGCATGTTAAGAGGAGAAGGAGGGAGAAAGAGGAGGAGGAGGAGGGAGGGAGGGAGAGAGAGAGAGTGAGTGAGTGAGTGAGTGCGTGTTAAGAGGAGAAGGAGGGAGAGAGAGAGAGAGAGAGAGAGAGAGAGAGAGAGAGAGAGAGAGAGAGAGAGAGAGAGAGAGAGAGAGAGAGAGAGAGAGAGAGAGGGGGGGGGTGTTACTACACACATGTATGTCCACAATTTCCTAGACTAAACTACATTTGCACATCATATGATTACAACTAACCCTTACAGTTTCAAGCTGTCTTCATGGCTGTTTGTGCACTATTTTATTGTTTATCTATTGGCTACTGCTGTCAGGACAGAATTTAGGATGGATTGCCTATTTCACGTCAAACATATTTGGACCATTTCAGCATGGTGTGACTGGTGAAGGTCTGCACCTGTTGCCCCTCCAACTCAAGACAAGCTGTCATAAGCGTGCATGCATAATTCATTCATTGTCCCCTGGACACACATGTTGCACACAGCATGGATTATTTAACTGATATGTACTTCGTGCTCTCTCTCTCTCTCTCTCTCTCTCTCTCTCTCTCTCTCTCTCTCT
The DNA here is from genome assembly GCA_014155875.1 of Cepaea nemoralis. Lineage (NCBI taxonomy): Eukaryota > Metazoa > Mollusca > Gastropoda > Stylommatophora > Helicidae > Cepaea > Cepaea nemoralis. The sequence goes on from JACEFZ010008697.1 coordinate 638,872, forward strand.
CTCTCTCTCTCTCTCTCTCTCTCTCTCTCTCTCTCTCTCTCGTTCACCCCTCCCGTCATCATTTCCTTTTCTCCTCTTTTCCTTCGCCCATTTCTCTCTATCTCTCTTGCTATTTTTATCTCTCCAGTCATCTTTCCTTTGCTGCTCTCTCTCTTCATTCCGCCTTTTCTCCTTATCCCTCTCTTTCCTTCTCAGTCTCTTTCCTTCCTCTCTTCTTTCAGCCTTTTCTCCCTATGACCCTCTCTCTTCCTCTTGCCATCTCTTCCCACCCTCCACTCTCTTTGCCACTTCATTCAGTCTTTTCTCAGTCTGTCTCTCCCATCTTGTCTCTCTCTCGTCATCTCTCACCCTCGAGACCACCCCTCTCTCTTCTCTCTTCATTCCATCCACTCCCTCTCTCATTCCTCCACTCCCTCTCTCATCCCCCCAGCCCTCTCTCTCTCTTCCTTTCTCCATCTCTCCACTCCCTCTTGCCATCTTTCACCTTCCGTCCTCTCTCTCCCCCCCCTTCCTCCATCCATCCATCTCTCCCCCTTCCTCAACCTTCAGTTTTTACAGCAGCAGTCAACAGTATACATAGCCCCATAGCAGGTACTACTACAGGGCTACCCTGTGAACTGTTCAAGCTTCACATAATTGAGTCCTGGTCAGGTTTGGGGGAACACAGGGTGAGTCACACCATTTATCTTGATACACCATCTGGTGACAAGTTCTCCTACCCACTGTCTTTCCTTCCCAGATAATATCCAAAAAATTGGAAACTAAAACAAAGAATCCATTTTTCAAGCCGGAGTCAGAGTGTTGGGGAAAAGATCTGGCCACTGTAGTGGGGTGAAACCAGACCACTATGCTGGTAAACTAGTGCAGTAAGCATGTGTGTGTCATGTCATTCCCTGCCCTGTATGTGTGTGTTTGCCTGCCTGCATGCATGTATGTATGTAAGCTACCAATTACAGTCCTTGTTTACACTCAATTCTGGTGAATGATTTCCTCTATCCATTCTCAAATTCCCTCTGGGCATTGTGTTGGGAGTCTGCTGACAATGAAATACCTCAAACCTGTAGGGCAAATATGACCAACCTCAGACTAATCTACTTCATTCCATATGTGATGTGGTGAATCATAACCTTTTACTTCTTCTGCCTCCAGATCTCCTGGTGGAGCAAAAATGCTCAACCTTCTCTCAACAAGCCCCTGTTAGACTGACTGGCTTTTGCAGCTAGAGTTTTTTCTTTAAACAGGATGGGGTAGCCAGTTGCATGCCAACCAGCTTTAGTCACCTCTTACGGCATGCAAGGTAAGTTACAGTGTGGTTACTCATTGTTTCTCTTATGGCATGCAAGGTAAGTTACAGTGTGGTTACTCATTGTTTCTCTTATGGCATGCAAGGTAAGTTACAGTGTGGTTACTCATTGTTTCTCTTATGGCATGCAAGGTAAGTTACAGTGTGGTTACTCATTGTTTCTCTTATGGCATGCAAGGTAAGTTACAGTGTGGTTACTCATTGTTTCTCTTATGGCATGCAAGGTAAGTTACAGTGTGGTTACTCATTGTTTCTCTTATGGCATGCAAGGTAAGTTACAGTGTGGTTACTCATTGTTTCTCTTATGGCATGCAAGGTAAGTTACAGTGTGGTTACTCATTGTTTCTCTTACGGCATGCAAGGTAAGTTACAGTGTTGTTACTCATTGTTTCTCTTATGGGCTCTGCCAAATCATGACTAGGTTACATACTAATGTCTCCCCACAGTTTTGTCAAGTTTGAGCTCCAGCCTCGTCTTCCCCCTTTCCTTCCACTGTTGTTTAAGCTTAGGAAGTGATAGGAGAGCTTTGCAACACAACTCCTGTGTAGATAGCACCTCCGCACCAGGTCAGAAGAAAAGTCTCTATGCCAACTAAACTCCTATATATGCAAGCCCTTTTCAAAGCACAAGCACTGTGAACGTCAAGGCATCCGGCTTTGGAGAAGGTTTTGCCAACCAACCAATCCATTCTCACACCACAGCACACCACCCCACACAACACCACACACCCATACTACAACTCATCAACCAACCAATCCATTCTCACACAACACCACACACCCAAACTACAATTCACCAACCAACCAATCCCTTCTCACACAACACCACACACCCAAACTACAATTCACCAACCAACCAATCCATTCTCACACAACACCACACACCCAAACTACAATTCACCAACCAACCAATCCATTCTCCCACAACACCACACACCCAAACTACAACATCTATATGTGGTACATACGTTGACACGTCTTCGCCATCCTTTAATATTCGTGTTTCTAGGGGTGTTTTCAATTCTGGATAATCATCACACACCAGCCTGCAAGAAACAAGAAAATCATAATATTAGATCACTGGGATGATGGCACCTCAAAAGTTACAACAGGGAGCCACGGTGGTCCTGGGTTCCATGTCGCAATTATGTAAAATTGACTTTGGTCCCAGACTGACCCACACTAAGATGGGTATCTGGAAATGTCTTCAGAAGTAAAGGTCACTGCTGGGATGTTGACCACATTCATCCACTAAATGACGACTGATCAATAAACAAAATATAAAGGCTTGCACCATATGCTTAGTATGCCTCAAAGACTTTGGCGGGGCGGGGGGGGGGGGGGGGGGGCCTGGCTTGATTTGAACTCAAGGGTAGTTCATGTACGTAATATTACTTCTAGTGCACTTGGCTGATTTTTGCATGTGGATTAACTTTCCCTATTACCAGTCTCCCTCGCATCAGGCGGACCCACTCTGACTTCTGAGGTACTCATAATTTATGTCCCCAAGTCAAGGTCAATAAGTCAACATTTTAGTCTTAACTGACCTGTATAGGGGTTGAACACGCTACGTCAACATCAACACACCAACAGTTTGAGAGCGAGCGCTGACCTCCCTCAAGCCATGTGAAATAGACCTTAAACCTTTACTTATTTCACAAGTTACAATGTAAAGGAGATATGTTAACTGTAGCTCCTGATGGTATGCAAGCTACCACTGAACACACCAGTACCTAGCAACTCTAATAACTTGATCTCCATCTTTTTCTAGTCCTTGCTGTTTGGCATTGGTAGTCATGATTGTCCACATCCTCCTGTCTTCTATGCTGCCAATGTTGTTATATCTCCCATGTTCCTATTTTTGCTATATCTAGTCTTCATATCAACTAAATTTCTTCAACATAAATACATTTTTGTCAGATCTATCCTTTATATCAACCAAATGTCCCTCAAGTGATTAAACTTATGTTATATCAACCTCTCTCTCTCTCTCTCTCTCTCTCTCTCTCTCTCTCTCTCTCTCTCTCTCTCTCTCTCTCTCACACACACACACACACACACACACACACACACACACACACACACGCGCGCGCGCAAACACACCCAAGTTACTGCACTCGTGTTACATCGATTCTTATATCACCAACATTTCCCGCTAAGTTACTGCAATCGTGTCACATCTATCCTCTTTATACTAAATACATTTCTCTCAAGTTGCTATACCGTGTTGTTTTATAGTAGTAAATATATTCCTTATACCAACCAACTACGTTTTTTCCAAGTTATGTTCATATCTCTCCTACACCCACAAAATGTCCCACATAACATCGGGCTATATTAAAACACACATTAGTTCGGGGGCGATGGATAGTTAGAGAGAGAAGAGAGAGAACTGGGTCAATGAGAATCGCCCAGCATAAACCGAGTTAAATCCGGCCAGTGTTGAATCACCAGACAGAAGTACAACGTGCGGTGACACAAATGATAGTAGGATAACGCCAGCACTGATTTGGTTGTTTTAAATTTAGACTTCGTTCAACCTGCCGCTGGGGCGGTGGTTGTTGTTATTCAGGTTTCTGTTTGCGTTTGTATAGACTTCAATCATTGTAGTCTACATCAAAGAAGATCTAATACGAGAGAAAGAGGGCGCACGAGAAGAAAATGGATTGACGACATCATAGACATTGTACAATCAAATCACATAGAATGGCACTATCCAGTGCCACCCATCGGACTCCGCAGTCTCAACTATTCTTCCCCCACGACGCTTGACGGCAAAAGTCCAGGATGGTGATGATGAATCATTGTAGTCTCCTCCCTTTCTGCCGGGGGTTTAGCTGATGCGGGTACACTATTTGGTGTTTACTGCTGTTTATTTATTCCCTGTCTATTCAGTCAATGAGGGGTTTTCCCACGTCTGTTGAGCTTATCTCACTTTAATCACAAACAGGACAAGTCCTTAGAAGGATCCACTGCAGAACGCTGTCCACTTGCTGTTGCCTGATTTCTTCGTCCGTTTCGCGTGTCTGTTGTGCTTTATGCCTGTTGGGCTGAGAAGGGCTAGTTCAATTATGGACTCACCCGTAGTTCTTGTTAACCTTTCATGCTGCGTTTGGTTGAAATCCCTGGCCGCTCGATCTCGCAATTTACATAACTGGTTTAAACACACACGAATACGTTTGTGGTGTGGTGTGTGCGTGTGTGTGTGTGTGTTGTGCGCGCGCGCGCGCGCGTGCGTGCGTGCTTAACAACAGCAAGCTCGTTAATTATGAAGCATGAAGTTGGATGTAAACAAATGAGTGGTGGGGGGGGGGGGGGGGGCAGAAAAGAGAGGAGAAGAGAGAGAAGGGGGAGAAAGAGAGAGACGGACGAGGTGGAACAACACTTCCGCATATAAAAACTGATTCAAGTCAGCTCCGCGTCCAACCCCCTTAATTGCCTCTTACGACATGGATGGCAGGCTGCAGGCTTATTGTTCTTTGCTTCCCCTACGGACCCGGTACCACACGGATGGAGCCAATCAATATGTGTAATCTTGAGCCCTAGAGGCGCCGAATACCTCGCTTGACGTCATCAAAAAAAGCCAGTTACGTTGCAAACTGTTTCCTCGATGCGCGGAAACATGGTCTTATTATTTACGAAGATTTGTTGAGTCTCCGTGACAAAGTGGTCAAGCCATCTGACTCGGGCTCCAAAGGTTGTGGGTTCGATTCCTGGCCGTGTCCTTCTGTTCACGAGTACATTTTCTCGGAGACTCTTGAGGGTCGTCGCTGGAGCTACGGAGTTCGTGCTTTGTGCGACGCTTTCAGCGCTGCGGAAAGAGACTGTGCCATATGGAATTCAGACTCAGACTCGGTGCAATGAAGTCGACCCTGTCGACTTTTAAGCGACTTTTGTTATGTATCGAGAATCGACGTCACTGCACTGGGGACAAGTCTATATGTGATCGATATCTCCTATAGTCTGTCCAGAAATGAATGCCTTCATTCACGATCAATTATTTTAAAACTGTCTGTTGCATCGTTATGAAATTTTTCCTGCCGTCTTATATTTACTCCCACCCAAGGAATATGTCTTTGATATGTCCAAATGCAACTTAAACCATAGAAAGCAGCGACATTTCTTTGATGATTTGGTGAAAAACTAGTGATTTCTTGCTAACAAACTTGTTTTACAGTAATTTTCCGCCAGTTCGGATGACGACACAAGGCGAGGCACTTTGTCATAAGGCCAATTGGGACGCAGAGGTGTTTCAAAGGCACCAGGGCCGGGTTATATACTGGCCAAGACCTACTGACGCGTCCTCGTCCGGGGTCCTGGCTAAAGTCAGTAGGATCGCCGATTCCTCCGAAGTCGGAGAGTGTCTGCCTGTACGGCGAGGACCACCAGTCTGCACACCAATGGGCCAGACATGGGACAACGGCAGCTCACGCCAGGCCTCAGGTCCTGTATGACATCACACTGATGTTGGACAACAGGATGCCTTCATCCGACATACAGGACTTCGCGTTGGAGCTCAAGCCAACGAACACACGCAAGCAAGCATAAGGCCACTCCTATATCCCACGAGAAAATTAACTATTCAGCGCTAATGTTTCCGTGTGAAGAGGTAATACATTTAATAATATGGACTTCATCTCTGTCCCGTAAACTATATACCGCATATAAACAAACTTTGAAATCTGCTGTACAATCTCCAGAACAAAAATTTTTTGTGGACATAATGATAAGGTTATATGCTAAATCCCATCATTTTTTCTCAGTTGGTTACTAAGATATGGGATTTTATATTGGGGCAGACAAAAGTAAACAAGACTTTTTGTTTTTTAACAGCAGAAATCCAAGGTGTGGACGCTGATTGTTCTTATCTGGTTAGCTACAAGTCGGAACCGTACTCACGACGATCGCAGCGACAAGTTTCATACTCAACCCTCCACCCCAAAGATGGTATTCAAACGGAAATATAAATCGCCGGAAAACCCTTTGAAGTTAGTTGCATGTCTTTTTACAGTCCACGCCAGGGCGGAATGGCTGCTTGTGATTTACTACGCAATTTACGTTCAGAAGTTTTCTATACGATCATCGCTCATAGCATCTAACTCAGAGGCCCAAACACGGCCGGAGCGGCCCAGGCCACGTGTGGCGGCCTGCCAGCTGTCAGAAAGTGGCACGCGAGCCTCGAGCGTCGTTTCCGCAATGAACCGTTATAAAAAACTACAGCAGACTTCAGATGAGCACGACAGTAACTAGCTGCGCTTATGACGTTGCGGCACGACAGATGTGTGCCCAGGCATTGATAAACTGACTATGTGACCTTAATAACTGGTTAGAAGAACAGTTACAATGTAATTATTTCACAATCAGTAGCGATTTCGAAACAGTATGAAAATTGAAGTAAGAAAAGTAAGAATGATACTGCACGACTTTATAATTTTTGATAACGTTGTGGCCCGCTAACTACCTAAAAGAGTAGATATATGGCCTCTGCTTGAAAAGCTGTGGGCGACACTACTAATCTAAATCGACGCAAAGTGATCTGCTACCAAATGAGCTGCGGCTGATTTGAAACCTCTTCTCGATATGTCCGGGAAATGTGAAACTAACCCCTATTTTGGGTCCTGAAACGACAGGATAAATAAACTACTAATTGACACTCAAGAAGGGATGTTTAACTAGTAGAACAAACGATAACTACATGCACGCCGTAATTGAACCTGCAGGCCCCCCCCCCCTCCCCAAGTAACGGCAGTGTCGCTGCAGGAATTTTGCGTCAAGCCTGTGACCAAGTGCGCTCGATTTCGCCAAACCTTACTCAGGCCTTAGACTCCTCTGTCTACACGGTAGTAGATTGTTGTATCTCCATGTCTGGTTCTCGTTCCTCGACGTGTCCAACTTAGAAGTCACAGTCAAGGCTAACTGGATCACTAGGATCCTCTCCTCGACGTCGGAGAGTGTACTGACTGGACGGCGAGGAACCACAGTCTGCACAACACTAGCCAGACATGGGACAACGGATACTCACGCGAACTCAGGTGCCTTCGTATGCTTCATCCGACATACAGGACTTCGCGTTGGAGCTCAAGCCAGCGAACACAAGCAAGCAACTAGGATACTCAAGTTCAACTATAAAGTGAAGACGACACGGAAAAGGGAAAGTCCCCCTTGACAATATGATAAGTGAAACTGTCAAACCCCACAATTCTCGGAAGTTACCGATTTTACGTTGGAGTTCCGGATCTTACATGAAATGGCACTACGACCCAATAAGAGTCAGCTGGGGAAACAGCTGCTAAAAGTGTTTCTTAGAAACGTCTACTTTCCGTCTCAGTGTAATACTGTTTATAGGTTGTGTGTTATTGTGTTATAGGCGTTGTGCTATCGTATTACCGCGGCTGGTTTGATTGTGTTATCAAGCTTAGTGTTGTTACACACGTTGTGTTGTGCTCCTTGATTAGTCAAGGCCAAAGTAAACGTTGGCGTGTCCTTCTACAGGACACCGTAATCAACCAGTATTAATTGGTTCTTGGTGATTTACTTGGCAATTTTATGTTCTGCGGTTTGCAACTGCTTTATGAACGGCCGACGCCGCATACGTTGGAAATCAACGCGAAGCGATTGACATCCAAATCGCCGGGGCCAGATTTCGAACTCTCTGTTTCGGTATGTCGGGGAACTGCCAAACTGCGTGTCACTAACCACTAAGCCATAGACACGGCCACAGGTCATAGTAATGACAGTACATGTCTGAAGATAGGCTTTGTTTCTACGCGACGGCGATGTCTACTTCAGAAACCTACTAAGCCTGCCCCGCCGGCGCTTCTTGTGTACATATCGATATTCTTATCTCTTTCTACTGATCCGCCTCCTCAGCAAGCCTGGCGGGCCGGCTGGTTTACCTTAAATTACAATAAATGACTGCTTAATCACTGATCCCCGGTTCACGTGACTGATGGCTGACCTTTCAATTGCTTTTTCTTTCTCCCCCCCCCCCCCTTCCTATTTTAAGCTATCTGTTATACATCCCTAGATTTCTGATGGTATACAGATTACTCAGACACCATTCACCACGGTGACAATAGACAGGCAGGAGCAAGTCCTTGTAAATATAGGAACAATGTATTGCAATAGACAGGCAGGAGCACGTCCTTGTAAATATAGGAACAATGTATTGCAATAGACAGGCAGGAGCACGTCCTTGTAAATATAGGAACAATGTATTGCAATTGCAGACACAAAATGCGACATGGAGGCTAGACGAAAGGGGGAAAACCCGACATTCCCATCGAAGTCTGTATCAAGGAAGAAGAAAAACAAAACAGCAACAAAACCAAACAAAAGCAACACGTTTGTTTTAAAGAGAATACTTAACTTGGATCTGAAAAGTAACTCCATCAACCTTGTGTTGATCATGAGAATGTATATCTGGCCTTCAAGGATAATGGCGAAACATGGCTTAAAATCACAGCATGGCCGAATAGATCAGAGCGATAGCTCTTAATCTTAGAATGTCCTGATGCCAAGGTGGCGGATTCAACCCCCTACACCGGCCAGTTGAACTAAAATGCTGACTTCTCGTCCTTGACCTGGGGGTCGTAAATTACAAGTACCTCAGAAGTTGGAGTGATGGCGAGGGACACTGGTAATAGGGTAAGCTAATCCACACGCAAAAATCAATCCAGTGTATCAACCACGCCTGAGTTCAAAGCGAGTGAACGAATAAAAACGGCAGTTGACAATCACAAAAAGTAGGCGGAAAGTCCATTGGACTGTCAAATTATTAGGTTAAGAAAGGCTACCCAAGGATATATAAATCCCGTTAACTTAGATAGAGCCTGTATAGACAAAGGCCTGCCGAAGTCAGACAGGCTGACCTCTTGGCAATGGTTGTGCAGATATACATGACAAGTTGTGATGGGCTCCCCTTAAAAGAGAAACAAAGAAGTCATCAAAATCAAAGACTGTCGGCTCACGATATGCGCAGAGCGACAACTTGGCTACACCCATGCGAAGACTGAAGCTGTCTGGTAACTATGGGAAGAAAAGACCGAATGTCGGAATTGAGACAGGTTTGTGTTGTAATTACTGAGCGAACGAAGACGAATTATTGCAAACACACTGGTTTAGATGAGCACTGCACGTAAATAAGAAACGAGATGGACTACACGATTCGTCGGCCTATACTGTCATCCTCTGTGATCATACTTCCTCGATATTTAAATTGCTTCAGGTGTACTATGTATCTGTACATTTAGTGGACCAGGAGACTGCTAACCTGCTTTACTTCATTTTGCGTTGTATTTATGTTCAATTTTTGTCTTCTAATGAAGATGCTGTGTTATTTTCTTAGTGTTCTACGAAAGAAGGTAACCAGTCACTCCAACTTATTATTCAGTGACATAATATATGTGAGAACCTGACACTTCACAACCTGCGGGAACACGAGCGAGGAGCTCACCTTTCACTAATATTTACCAAATGCTTACAGGACGTGCATACAGAGCCATGAGAGCATTCCTACAAGGCTGTGAGATTGCAGACAGATAAATAACCGGGATGACAGACAGATCGATAGATATATCAATAGACAGGCGATAGATCCCTCCAATATCGACAACCTTTATAGAGATCGGGCTGGTCAAGTGTTATGGCTGCTCAGAACTCAGGATAGGTCATTCTGGTGTTGATATCGTCTGGACTTGCCAGTCCAGAATCCCTAGTTCTCAGCAGTCCGCTCCAGCTCTGTAGAAGCCTGAACTCCTGTGCGATGAAGTTGCCTCTTGTGCATCCAATACATTTTTTTTTCTTTCCCTTTTCAATCGGACTTTGACCACAAGAAATCTTTTTTTTTTTCCCTCGCTCACTCGCTTTGACTCAAGCGTAGTCCAAACGCACTATTTATAGTAGGATGGACTGAATTTTTCGTGTGGATTATCTTTCCCTATTAACAGTGTCCCTCGCAATCAGGCGAATCCACTCCGACTTCAGAGTTACTTGTAATGTCCCCAAGTCAAGGACGACACGTGACAGGTGACAATAACCGGAGCCAAGAAGAGAAAAACCAGGAAGCTGCCGACCAGGAATGGGAGGATAAATACTTCGAGAGGGAAAAACACAGAAGAATACGACGCGGAATGTGGATCTACGCATCACAATACGACGCCAGGACGCCAGACGTATCTTTCCAGGCGATAAGGACTACCCGCTAAGCCAACACTGACAAACAAAATCACCAGAGGAGACTAGCCCAAAGAATAGCCTGCGACCGATCCCCAAGATGACTCACAGATACAAACCAACATAACCAGTCCGAGTCAGGACTCACTCGTAAGAGCGCAAAAGACGAGAATTAGGGTGAATGAAACCACAAAAACCACGGACCTCAACAATAGCTGAGGGGGCAGGTTGGACGAGGCCGAATTTGGAATTTTTGTTTTGAAAATTGTAATTGGAAACCTGTTACCTGAGTGAGTAGAAGGATGGAAAAGAAAATATCTCAGATTTTGTTTTGAAAATCAAACAAACCTGGAAACACCTAAACCGGACACTGCTACCCACATAAAAGTGACAGCACACTCTGGTTCGAGTACACGATCACGTGGCTGCTCTCCTGTGTTGCGAAGTTCATGCACTGTGCACTTCTAGAGAGATCTATGTGGATGCTGGAGCACTTATGGTGTTGTTCGTGTGTAATTAGAGTGGCATTTTACAAACAAACGTCGCACGAGAACTGTAGACGTGTAAATATGCAGAGTCTTCTATGTCCTGTAAGTGTTAACATTTAACCTCCATTACATTTCTTTGACGGACACTGAGTTTCCCGAAGAGGTACAATCAGTGAGACTATTATAGTCTGTCCAGAAATGAATGTCTTCATTCACGATCATTTATTTTGAGAACTGTCTGTTGCATCGTTATGAAATTTTTCCTGCCGTCTTATATTTACCCCCACTCAAGGAATATGTCCTTGATAGGTCCAAAAGCAACTTAAATCATGGAAAGCAGCGACCTTTCTTTGATATTTTGGTGAAAACCCAGTTATTTCTCGCTAACAAACTTGTCTTACAGTAGTTCCCCGCCAATTCGGATGACGACACAGGGCTCTATGCGAGGCGCTTGTCATAAGGCCAATCCCACGAGAAAACTAACTACTCAGCACTAATGTTTCCGCGAAGTGGTAATAATTTAATATTCTGCACTTCATCTCTGTCCCGTAAATTATATACCGCATATAAACTTTGAAATCTGCTGTACAATCTCCAGAACAAACAATTTTTTGTTGGGTGGACATAATGATAAGGTTATATGCTAAATCTCATAATTTTCTCTCAGTTCGGTTATTGAGATATGGAATGTTATATTGGGGCAGACAAGAGTAAACGGACTAATGTACATCTTGCGAGATCTGCTGCGGAAGATAGAGCACCTATGGGTTTTCCCGGATTGTTGTGATGTCGAGGCTGGAATCAGTGACAGGTACAACCCACTGTGTAGTACAGATTGAGGAGTGAATGTATAGCCGAGTCTCCCTGGCAAGTGGTTATGCCACCTGCCTCGCGCTCCGAACGTTATATGTTTGATTCCGGACTCCATCATTTAGCTGACCAGTGCAATTTTCTCGGAGACTCCTGTGGGTCGCTAGTTGGAGCTACGAGTTCGTGCTTTATGTGACGCTTTCGGCATGTCGCTCTGCGAAAAGAGACCGGGTCACATGGGATAAAGCCCGGTGCAATGAAGTCGATCCTCTGGCCGTTTCAACTTTGTTTAAGCAGAGGTGTCGGGGCACGCTGACCGCCTGGCCAGTCCTCTACTGTGTAGACATAATTATGATTGAAACATAAACACAGAATGTAAGCTAAACCATTGAAATACCAAGAGAAAAAGAATTCACAAGTATTCATTAACACTCATAGAAGTATAAAGAAAGGACACTATAAACATGGTGCGATACCCTCGAAGGTTGAACGGGGCCATTCATCTCAAGCAAACAGTGTTTCACGGGACAAGAGATTTACTCCTATAGCGCCCATCGCCCTCGTATTATAAAAATAATACACTGTCGGTATCTTTTCTTACGTAAACTGGTGTTTAATTACAGCCAGAACACAAACTTAAATTCAGACAGAACACAGACAGTGTGCCTGTCTGTATTCCAGGACTCATAAAAGTCAGTCACGATGCTCTGAAACTAGACCGCTGTCAGGACACAACGCCTAGACACCAATCGATTGATCCGCGCCGACGTCACCGCCCCTCGGCCTCCATTCTAGCAACCTCGCCGGCTGGATCTGCTTATTCTGTACTACGTAATCAGGACGGCACGCAAGCAACAGCGCGCGCTACGCACACACACACATACACTCACACAACCGCACATCTACAAACATAAACAAGCACGAAGGATCGCATCGATATTTACCCGTGTATTTTCGGCCGCTTTGAGTACGTTTTCCTGCAACAGCATTTTCTCCCCGTTAAAAATGTGCAAGTCTGCAAGTGAACTGGTGCAGGGCGCGAGTCGGTATCCATAATCATTAACCCTTCCCTTTGACAAGCAGCTCATCGCTAGTGACCGCCAAAAGCTAAAGTAAATGTTAGCTAGCATATCCTTTACAGTACTTCACAGTTAACCCCAGCATTTTTTGGCTGTCTGTGATTTCGTGGCAAGTTTAAGTTCAGTAGTTTGCCATTGCTTTCTGAACGACCAGCACTCATATCTTTGTATAAAAACCAACGCAAGGCGGTCTGTTGCGAAATCTTCCGCAGCTGTGTTTCGAACCCAGTATGAGGAATTACGAATTTCGTCCGTAACGTCTTTGCCACAGAGCCGGCCCAGAAGCTAAATGTTCCATATTGCCTAAGTACGAATAAAATTAGTGGAACTGTGGTAAAGCTGTAAAAATTAAACAATATCTTATAGAATAACATAACGTAATGCAGCTAGACAGAACAGAATTACGAAACATACAGGTGTAGTCTACGAGAAATCTGTATTTTTTGTAATTCTGTTTCGTAATTCTATTCTGTAAAGCTGCATTACTATGTATTATTTTATATTTACTTCTTGTTTAAGGACAAATTGTATATATCAAGCAACTGTCCACACCAGTGTTTATGATAACTACTGCTGCGGCGACTACTGCAACAACTACTGTTACTACGACAACAGTTGGTGCTGCTATTACCATTACCACTGCAGCTTTTATTAGTATTACTGATGTAACTACACCACATACTACTGCTACCAACAACATCATTGTCACTATTACTGCTGCTCCTACTACTTTCTCTTCTACTACTACTATCACTATAAATACTACTACTACCATCACCGCTGCTCCTACTACTACTACAACTACCACCATGACCGCTGCCCCTATTACTACCACAACTACTACTACCACCATTAATATTACCACCACCACCACTACCATGACCGCTGCTCCTATTACTACCACGACCATCACTACTACCACTACTACTACTACTACCACAATGACCGCTACTCCTATTACTACCACCACTACTACTACTAACTACCACCACCATTAATATCACCACCACCACCATGACAGCTGCTCCTATTACTACCACGACCATCACTACTACTATAGAATCTACTACTACTATAGAATCTACTACTACTACTACTGCTGCTACTACTACTACTACTACTAAGCCTGATGCTACCATCACTATTTCCTTCACAATTAATGGCGGCAGGAAAGAAGGCCTGCGCCCTCTGTCTCTCGCTAGGGAGCTAATCTAATCAACTATGTCCAGAAAATCGCTTTGGGTTGTTCTCCCAATCAAACAGTCACCCTCCCCTTTGCACGTTTGCCTCCCACGTTCCCCACTTCAGCTAGACCAGTGGTTCTCAACCTTTTTTGGCCCATGCACCCCTTCACCATATGCTTAGAATGTCATCCCCCACCACTTTCGAATTTCCTTCCTATAAATCCCTCCCCCCGCCCCTACACAGTATACGTAAAAACGGAAGCTAAATTTAATAACACGTAATAGAACAAGTCTACTTTCTCCGTAATCCCGTATATCCATGTGAGGAAGGTAATTTGCGCGAGAATCGGTAGCGGTTCTCTCCGCGTTGGTGACTTACAGGGTATGTGAGCCGCCCACTCAGAAAGCAATGGCAAACTACTGAGAGTAATCTTGCCAAGAAATCAACAATCAGCTAAAAGATGCTGTGACAGCGATGTCCTGTAAAGGATATGCGAACACACACACACACACACACACACACACACACACACACACACACACACACACACACACACACACACACACACACAAAGAACAAGTCTAGACGTATACATAAAACGTGATTTGCGAGTCTACTTACGTTATAAATCGAATTTCAGAAGGTTGAGAAGTACAGAATCATAAAGTATGGAGGGAAAAACAATATCAAGTAATTTCTTGTTCTTGTATTAACGCGTTCTTGAAATAATCTTAATTTCTCCATGGAAACCCTAAAATCCCCCCTCCCCCTGGAGTTGAGAACCACTGAGATAGTGTCTCGTTTTTGTGATTAATATTATGTTTGTCGAAGCCTGGTCGGTTAGTCATTCTAGCGTCATTTCCAGTTTGTTCTTTCTTCTGTCTGCGTTGAGTCAAATACCGACGTCGTCATCCTCAACAGCCAGCGAAGAGTCCAAATACCAATGGTACCAGTAGCAGTCCTTCTAAGCTCTTCTACTCCTCCTCCTGTCTAAAAACTCTTTGTAGACTAACATAAAGTGTACCATAAATTCATCGACTTCTCGGCGAAGCGGGCGAATTCTCAAAATCCTGTTGGTACGAAAGCTTCCATCACATTATCAACATACATCCTGCCCTTTGTAGAACATTGCTCTCACAGATCACCCAGTAGATTCTCGATTGTTTGCCACTTCCCCTGCCTCGTGCATTTCCACACCCAAAATGTCTTCATGCCCTGTGTCCATCGTCGTGCTGGTTGACGCCCGCCCCTTCTTCCGAGAGCCATGCCTCCCATCACAGTTTTTTTCCTACCACTGTGATGTTTTTCATATGCGTAGTCCCCAATACAGGATGTTGTTTACAAGCCAGCTTTCTTTTTATTCCCATCCTATGATCGAATACCCATCGATGTAAGATTTCTTCCTCTTCTTCTTCTTCTGCGTTCATCCGGAGAGGGTTTTTTTTCTCTTTTCGGACGCGATTGCGTTGTGCCTGTTTACAGCAGAGCTGCGTTCTTGCGCCGTTAGGCCGACACATCCGACTTCTGCGGGCACTTGTTGACCGGGTTAACCTAAACTTCCCGGACCTTTTTGATTTGTAAGTGACCTTGACCTGCCTGATCCACCCAGCCGAAAATTGGTGCCAGGAAATGTCATGGAAAGCAAAGCCGGCAGACATGATACTGACCACTTCAATCAACGAGTGCTGATTGGTCTAAATAACATGGGACTAGCACAAAACACGTCTCAGGCTGTGTACAATGGCCCTTTACTTTCAGTGTGGTAGTCTACAGATATTTTTCTGCAATGCATATGTTCAAAATCTCAGATTTTTTTCCTTTACTCATTGCGAAATGTCCCATGACTCACACTGGTATGATGCCACGTGAAAGATGTGTGTTCCTGGAAACGTTGCTTTATCTATCTGCTAGTGTTGTGACATATGAAATATAAACACTGCTGGAAATTACATCTTGACAAACGCCATTATTAGAGTTGTGTTGAGTCAAGAACCGACATTATTGCATTCGGGGTATTCCCATAAGCGCTTAGTCATCATCTGCAACAGCCAGCGGAGAGTTCCAATACTAAATGGTGCCCGTTACATTATTAGAAATTCCCCGAAACGTCTCCAACGCGGAGTTAATTTTCTTGTGAGTAAACAGGCTATTATAGAAGAACTGTACACATACTTATATAATGTGCCTGTCAACCGCCTCAGATAAGCTTTATTGCACTACATAGTTATTACTTCCGTGATCTTGTTTTTTCTGACACACCATGTTATTTCTACTTGTAATTACCAACTCCTCAGCAAGAGAAAGAGTTCACGCAAACAGGGAGTTCACGCAAACAGGGAGTTCACGCAAACAGGGAGTTCACGCAAACAGGGAGTTCCCCGTGGCGAAGTTGTTAAGCCGTCCGCCCTGCACCCCGAATGTTGTGGGTTCGATTCCGTACTACGTCTTTCGGTTCACGCGTAAAGTTTTCTCGGAGACTCCTGGTGGTAGTCGCTGGTGCTACGGAGTTTGTGCTTTGTGCGACGCGCCGCCCTGCGGAAAGAGACAGAACTGTATGGGATACAACCCCGTTGCAATGAAATCGATACTCAAGACTTTTAAGACTTCATTTTCTAAGCAAATAAGTATTTATGTAACGCCCACCCACCTCAACAGAGACAACTCCACCAGGCCAATGTTAAGTATGATGTGTGATTGACACTTTCCCGTGAACCCCAGCCAACGCAAAATGTGTTCGCTGACATTCGGCTAACGAAGTGTTTATTCGCAAACGGTTCTGGTCACGTGACGTCTATGTCTTCAAATTTTAGAGAGCAGTACAAATTGGCATATCGTTGGGGGCCAGTATAATGTATTAAGTTAGGGTTAGGATTAGGGTTAGTGAATACATGTTAGTAATACATGTTCCAGGGCCCCATCTGCGAATAAACTCTCCCTTCGGCTAAAGCATGCTAAAGAAATCTGGCTTCATTCGTGGCTAATTCCATCGTACAATCAGCCATGTGGAAAGTAATGCACAAGCAGTATATTTTAAGATTTTTAAGGAATTACAAAAACGCAAATTTCTTCATTGCAACGGGTTATATCCCAAAATGACTCAGTCTTTTATCGGCAACTGCCGAATGTATCGCACACAGCATGAACTTCGTAGCTCAAGCCACACACCTATAGGTGGGGGGGGGGGGGGGGGAGAGAGAGAGAGAGAGAGGGGAAGAGAGAGAGAGAGAGAGAGAGAGAGAGAGAGAGAGAGAGAGAGAGAGAGAGAGAGAGAGAGAGAGAGAGCTGCATTCGCGAACCGAAAGGAGACTGAAAACGAACCCAAGAACTTCATAGCTCAAGGCAGGCGACTTATCATCTTACCACACCAAAATCCCAATATGTGTATATACTGCTTATTCTTCTCCCTTCCCCTTTTCCCTGGCATCTACAATCCCTTCTGGTACAGAGTAAAGTGAAATGAATTATTTTATGTAGTTTATTTATTTTCAAGGGGTGACAAAGTGGGACCTTCCAATCGCTCACCTTTCGAACGTAAATTATCTATTGTGCATGTTACAATATATTCAACTATTAAGCTACTCCATCACCGATGTTGTCGAACAAGGACACCACAACAAAACAACCACCAAAGTCAGTCCTCTATATAAAGCCCAAATGTGACAACTGCAAAGATAACAAAGACGAGAGGGTTCTCTCTCTCTCTCTCTCTCTCTCTCTCTCTCTCTCTCTCTCTCTCTCTCTCTCTCTCTCTCTCTCTCTCTCTCTCTCTCATGAACAGCTATCAGTTCAGGGGACAACACTCTCTAGTCCAGTCATACTCAACCTTTTTTGTCCCATGCATTCCTTCACCATATGTTCAGAATATCATTCTCCCCACCCTCTTCGTATGTCATCCCTATAACACCCCCCTACCCCCCCCCCCCCAGAGTATAAATTAAAATGGAAGCTACATTTAAAAACACATACTAGCACAAGTCTAGACGTCTACCAAAAAAAAAAACGTGATTTGCGGGTCTACTTACGTTATAAAACAAATTTCAGAAGAGCGAGAAGTTCAGAACAGTAAAGTATGGAGGGGAAAACAATATCAAGTAATCGGTTCTTGAAATAATCTCTCTCTTCCCCCCCCCCCCCCCCAGAATTCCCCATCGGTTGAGAACCACTGCTCTTGTCCGACACCAGCCAGGTACTATGTCCTACATTTAATTCCAAGCATTAGCCAGGTTTGTATTCATCACCCACGACAACCGTGCATATTATTCAAAATGTAGGCAGGCAAGCATGCAAGCTGTGTCAGCGGTCTATTTCTGATTCTCAGGCCTTCTAATTTGGAAATATGTCGGGTGACCGTATGTCTTTGTGCGGCATGTAGCTAACTGTAGTAGCTTTTTTTATGTATAATATTATACCCCGATGTTTGACGTCATCACACGACGGCGGGTAAATTGTTTTCGCCACGCGTCACTCTTACCAACATTGCTCAATAAAAAGCTAGTATCACCCAGATTAAAGAGAGATAGGGGAAAAGTAAATGATGGATAAACGACATCAGTGACGCAACGTCACGGTGTACGAGGCGCTAACCAGAAGTCGCTAGAGAGCTGTTCATATATCTGGCAGTGTGTGTGTGTGTGGGGGGGGGAGAGAGAGAGAGAGAGAGAGGAGATGAGGATAGGGGGGGGGCACAGAATGAGAAGTAGAAGAGGGAGGGATATGAGGTGGGAGAGGGTAAAAAGAGGCAGCAGAAAGAGGGAGATAAAGGGGGAGTGACGCCAAGAAGAAGTAGATATACACTTAAAGTAAGGAGCGCATAGACGACAAGTCAGTTTAATGTCATTTGCAGGACGTCGCAATCAACACCTGCACTGTCTTAGTTTGTCATTTACTATGCAATTTTCAGTAGTTTACTATTGCCTTCTGAACGACCCAGGCTAACACCATCGATATCAACGCAATGGGTCCACTTTCAAAAGTCCCCAACTCGGTACGAAGGGGAATTGTGAAATGCGTTCACTGTCCATAAGCCACAACGCCGGGTTTGTGTACATGACATCTGTAATTTTCCAAAGACCGCCTCCTGCCAAGAAGGCCAGGGAGTTTCCCCAGGAACACCACACCTACATAAAATAAACGGTTTCTCTTTCACAATGCAGGATCTACACATCTCACAGATGTCATGGTGGAACTAACCTAAATCAAGCTACGGTTATTTCGGGGTAGACACGGCGTGGGTGTGTGAAGGCATTCTCATATACTCGGTTTCAATATCTCAGGGTAGGGTGACCGGCAGCCTTCCCTGTGACCTTTCCTTCCCTGATACAAACATCAAGATTATGGGAATGTCCCGAATGCTGTGATGTCGGTTCCTAAATCAATCAATCAATCAAATACAAACATCAAGAATACCCGATCTACAACGATGCCTGATATAGAGGGGGGAAATATCACCCTGTCACAACTGAGAACTGAACTTCTGACTACTGTGTTCACAGGCCGATGTACTAAACATTCTACTACCACATCTCTATACAGTCGGGTATTCAGAAAGGGAAATAACCGCGTACATGTGAAGCATTAGGCTCTCTCACATTCTAGAGGGACCGGGGAGAGAGAGAGAGAGAGAGAGAGAGAGAGAGAGAGAGAGAGAGAGAGAGAGAGAGAGAGAGAGAGAGAGAGAGAGAGAGAGAGAGAGAGAGGAGAGAGAGAGAAAAGAGAAAAAAGGGAGGAGAGAGAAAGACAAAAGGAAGAGACAGGGGAGGGGTGATCGAGAGATTCCCAGAAAATTGCCTATAATAAAGTATGTGTTCAAAAAAGATAAGCCTGTCTCTGCTGGCGATTTAACCTGGATCAGTATCTTAACCAGTAAGCGCACTAGCCACAAGCCACCGTAAGCTGCTCCCACCAACAATGGTACGAACATGATATATTTAAGTTTCAAACCTGTAGCAACAACTGCCCAGATCACTGTCTAGTAAGTGTGCATGTTAGCCACCACACCAAGGACAGGGAATGTAAAAGGCCCGCGAAATCACGACGGGCTTCCCCTGACAAGGCAACCGCGGGCGGGACTCAATAAACATATTAGCTTTATAAACAAATATCAATAAATTTAATATTACTAACCCACATCAAACGCTCTGACCAATAAGGGTGAATTAATTCAATGTTAGACTGAATATAGCAGGTTCATTTTTAAGTTGATAATTTTGTATGGCCCGCGAATGAGCTATAAATATCCAAACGACACTTAGCAGAAAATAAAAAGTTCCCCGCCTCTACACTACACCAACACGTTACATGACATTCACACGGTCACAAACCAGAACATGCGTGACTACTGGTTCAATACTACCGGAGTATGAAACTCGCGAGTAGGCAGTCATAGTAATTGTCCGCCACGTGGGTGTCGCAACAGCTGCACTTAATTTATAAGTGTACTTGTTTTATTTTATTTTTTTGGTTAAAAACACAACGCCGAACTGTTTGGTTGTTGTTGTAGCAGCCAATAATACGCCGGAATGCACCCCGACCAGGCCGATGTAACATCAATACGTGTAATGTACTAAGTATATTACGCAAACCGTTACCACTGGCCAGAATGTAGGTCGCCAGCCGGGCTCGGGCTTACACAATACCGCCAGCACACACACAACAGACGGCGCGCAGCTGCTGGAGCCACTGCCACAGAGTTGATATACCTGGCGGTTCACGGGCTGTTGCTACGTGGACTAGAAGCAGCGCCGCGGTGGTATCATGGTTAGCGCGCGGGCCTGCCAAGACTGGTCCGGGTTTAATCCTAGTAGGGGCAATATTATCTGAGGTCGAACCAGGCGCATACAAATGAGTACAAGTATGGTTTTCAGAATTGTCTGGGAAGGAACAGCGGGGAAGACGAGAACTGGTCACCATACCTCATGTCTTAGTTTAGTCAACGGATCACCATCACGGCACACAGGTGTAACCCATAAGTGTTCCGTTCTACTCCCTAAATCAAGCCTGAATCCTAAGAAACTCAGCTCAGTGCACGAACTCCGTAGTACCGGCGAGGATCCTGGAATACTTTTGGGTAGATTTTTAACTCGAAATTTTGCCCAGGCAGCGCCGTTAAACTACTCTTTTTTTTTCGATATCCAAAAGCCATGGGGTTTTTTTTTTTTTACGTGCGCAACAATACACACGGGCATCCGATCTTACTACCTAGAGACCAGGGGAAAGTTTGTTACTAGAAGTCCACGTGAAAAAGTCCCGGCCCTCACCGGGGCTTGAACCCGGGACCTCAAGCACTCGAGACGGACACCATACCTCGAGACCACTCATTCCCCAGGTCGGAAACATGTGAACGCTTAACACTTTAGGGCTGAAACAATCTGAGAAACGGACAACTTCTTACGATCAGAATCCCCGTCGTGCTTGCTCCGCGCCGGAGTTTTTATCACTATGTCCAACGGCGGTGTTTGCTTTGGGACAACCTTTACCGCTAACAGTATGCTATTGCTCGACAAATCTACGTGGAGAAAGGCGAAGACACCCGATGTTGTCAACGGAAAAGCCCTATCACTGCCGCTGATGTGTGAAGAATTACACCATCACAGATATATTCTAAGCCTACCACGTGATTAGGTAAGGCCACAGTTCCTTTCATCCTGGGAAAATTCCTTTGAAAATTATCCCGTATCCGTTTTTGATTAGGCTACGCCCACCCTAGAGCTGGAGTGGTCCAAAACAAACGAATCCTGCCATTGCTGGGTAAATTAATGGGACCACTGTCTTGTTCAGACTGCACAAACCACTAAGCAGGAGACAAAAAGGGTTACGGTAAAGACCTGATGAAGGGCAACAGTGTAAATTAAAACTCCAACTATCATGTAATTCACCAGGGAGCTATCACAAGAACACCTACCTACGATAAACTTGTCACTCTTTCACAATGCGGATCGAAATATCCTACAGGTAACTTTAACCTACCTAACCGTACCCAGGTCAAGGTAAACCCATGTAGCTATTACAGTAGGTGTGTGGGGTTGTTCAGACATCCATACATACTCGGTTTCAGTATAAGGTGGGCTGACCAATTACCTTCCCAGCGGTGTTACCTTCATAAACAAAAAACAACGGACACTTATCAAAGTAAGACAATTCAGCTGTAAGCATTAGTTTGCTTTAAAGGAGTGGAGGGAGAGGACACCGAGATTCATTGCACAAGATGCCTTCATAGGATAAATTTCTCACAATGCACGAACTCCGCAGCGAAGGCAATGATCCAAATGCGTACTAAACCAGAACCACACGTACTATAAATATTCTTTCTGTGGGTAGGTTTTCTCAATTTGAAACTGGCATGGGCAGCAGCCTACAAGATCTATCACTATCGATTTCCAGCTCCTCTGAGACACTTTTAAATGTGGCCACACAGGGCGACCTAATTTTTCACCTTATCCGAGACAGCTAGGTGACTGATCCTCTACCCCTTTCAACATTAACAACCTGATGACCGCTCCACTGGAGATAGAGACATGCTACACATCAAAGCCACCCAGCTTGTCTAGCCCAGGTGGATTGTGCCCTTCCCTCGCCCGCGCTTGTTAAGCACGTGTGTGGCGACTGTTGTGCAGTAACCTCAAGTCTAGACTTGACAGATATCGGTTGTCGCGCACTGACTTCAAGTCTAGACTTTACAAATATCGGTTGTCGCACATTGACTTCAAGTCTAAACTTGACAGATATCGGTTGTCGTGCTGTAACTTCTAGTTCTAGACTTGACAGACATAGATTGTCATGCTGTAACTTCAAGTCTATACTTGACAGATATAGGTTGTCGTGCTGTAACTTCAAGTCTAGACTTGACAGACATCAGCTGTCGTGCACTGACTTCAAGTCTAGACTTGACAGACATCGGCTGTCGTGCACTGACTTTAAGTCTAGACTTGACAGACATCGGCTGTCGTGCACTGACTTCAAGTCTAGACTTGACAGATATCGATTTTCTACTTGTAACTTCAAGTCTAGACGTGACAGATATCGATTGTCTACTTGTAACTTCAAGTCTAGACTTGATAGATATTGGTCGTCGTGCACTGACTTCAAGTCTAGACTGGACATGTATCGGTTACTGTGTTGTAATTTCAAGTCTAGACATGACAAATATCGGTTGTAGTGTTGTAACTTCTTGTCTTGTATTGATGGATATCGGTTGACATGCAGTAACCCCAAGTCTAGACTTGACAGATATCGGTTGTAGTGTTGTAACTTCGTGTCTTGTATTGATGGATATCGGTTGACATGCAGTAACCTCAAGTCTAGACATGACAAATATCGGTTGTAGTGTTGTAACTTCGTGTCTTGTATTGATGGATATCGGTTGACATGCAGTAACCTCAAGTCTAGACATGACAAATATCGGTTGTAGTGTTGTAACTTCGTGTCTTGTATTGATGGACATCGGTTGACATGCAGTAACCTCAAGTCTAGGCTTGACAGATATCGGTTGTCATACAGCAATCTCAAGGCTTGACAGATATCGGTTGTCATGCTGTAACTTCATGTCTAGACTTGAAAGATATCGGTTGTCATGCAGTAACCTCAAGTCTAGGCTTTACAAATATTGGGAGACATACAGATATACATGTAACCATGTAACTACGTGCCTGTGTGTGTGTGTGTGTGTGTGTGTGTGTGTGTGTGTGTGTGTGTGTGTGTGTGTGTGTGTGTGTGTGTGTTGGGGGGACATGGAGTGCATCGGGGCATAACCTTACACAATTAACAAGGAAAATTAGAAGGATTTATAGGGGGTCTAAAATGGAGCCGCGGGTCTAACTCTACAGAGCAGAAGGCACTGCTAAGAAAACGCCCCGGACATTATATTATGTGACACAAACAAGCATCGGCTTTCTCCGACGCGTTTATCTGAAAGCCATTACAGTGCGCGATAATTTTGCCCTTGTCGCTATCATCTTTATGTGCCATGCCGATAAGCGTGGGCGGTCGTGGCTCGCTATCTTAGTCTGGGATCACGTCTGTATTCTTGTCCCGTAGTGTCAGACGGCAAAGAAATCCTGGTATTTATCTTCTTGTCTTCGACTTGGTCATTTCCCATCAAGTTTGCCAATTGTCACTATGTTTTCAAATTCATTTCTTCTCATAACATACCCAAATATCTCCACTGCCTACGTATGATTGCCCTAAATAATTTATGGTTTTCACGTGCTTATTGAAAAACGGTTCTATTCTCCCATAGTAATCTTTGCAGTCCCCTTAGAAACCACAAATTACGCTGTCAGATGTTTCTCCGCTTATCGGCTTAAATGTCCATATCTCAACTGCATACAAAATGATAGCCTCTATATCCCTGTGCTATAACTGTCGCTAAACACTGACAACTAGATACACATATTCGCAGTAATATAGGAGTGTAATATAGAAGTAATCTCACAGCCGATACAATCCAGCGTTTCGACTAAAGTCTTCATCAAGGAGCCACACACTTTCCACTAAATTACCAAAAGTGTGCTGTTCTGCTCTGCGATCACCGTTTGCCATGCGTCTATTCCAGTATAGGCCACCGTAAACTGGACGGTGAGCTTGAGGTCTTCACCCGTCTCCCATAGTTTGTCTCGAAAGGTTGCTTCTATGCATCATATTTCCTCTCCCTGTTTGGCGAAAGCTGGACAGTATCAAAGGACGTGCTGCGATGTATGTTTTGGTGCTATCCATTCGCAAGTGCTGTAGTTAGTGACGGCACCAGAACAGTGGTCCAGATTCGGTTCTAATCGAGGGCGGATTACGGATCCCCCATTGGATGCTGGGTTCGACCCAGCCCCGTAAAACATGTATCAGATTAGAGGATCCCCAATTCGACGCTGGGGTCGACCCAGTCTGTAAAACATGTATCAGATTAGAGGAACCCCCATTCGACGCTGGGGTCGACCCAGCCTGTAAAACATGTATCAGATTAGAGGTCAGCATGGCCGAATGGACAAGAGCGTTCACTCTTAAACATCCGGCGTGTTGCTACTGAGGTACAGGGTTCAATCCTTACACCGGTCAGTTGGATTAAAATGTCGACTTCTCGTCCTAGACTAAGGGACGTAAATTACAAGTACCTGTGAAGTCGGAATGGGTTCGCCTGACAGCACGAGACACTGGTAATCAACACGCAAAAATCAGTCCAGTGCACTAGAAGTAGCGTGTATTTACTACGCTTGAGTTCAATGCGATATATATATATATATATATATATATATATATATATATATATATATATATATATATATATATATAATCAGAGCGACTCGGTCACGTGTGACACGTACCAGCACTCGTCCACATCGCCAACAGCAGACACACTCGCATAACTATGATTTCAGACGGGGTTCAAATACTAACAATTCCACACACATGCACGCCCACTTCTTCATGAGATAAGGTGACCAGTGCTGAAGCTGTAACATGCCTACTCGAGCCACCCGTCACTTTAGCCACGCTTGCCAACACCCGCGAACGAGTGAGCTATGGGCGCGCCAATTCTGTCTAAATCTGACAATATTAACGAACTATAACAGACTCAGGAGAGACACGTGGCGGAAACATTTTTTTTCAAATACCCAGCTTACAGGCCTAGTGTTAGAAGAATTCTCTTTCATTATCCTTCTTTCTGTTCTCTGTGTTTGTTTTGTTAGTCGGTCTGATTACTCACCTGTATGTACGCACCTGCCTCTCTATAAATCAATGTTATTCACAAACAGATAAAAGAACAACCAAGCACACTGGTTTCTAAATTTACTGAAAGTAATAAATCGGTCATTTAATCTGTTTAATATCCCCCATAGCTGGCTCTACATTATAGTAAGTTATTTCACATTTTTTTTTTTTGCATATCCTTACAGGACATCGCTGTCAACACCAGCATCTTTCAGCTGTATGTTTATTTCTTGGCAAGATTACGCTCAGTAGTTTGCCATTGCTTTCTGAGCGGCCGGCTCACATACCCCGTAAGTTACCAATGCGATTCGAACCACTGCTGAATCTAACCGTCATCACGTTACCGACGAGAGTATACGAGATTACGGAGAAATGTCATAACCTCTAAGCCACGAAGCCGGCAATCAATACAAAAAGACTATAAATAAATCGAGCAATGGGAAAGAAAACACGCCCAGAAATTACAAACAGCTAACAACAACAAAAAATGCCGGGATTGACTGGCACGTCCTATAAAGGGTATGCAACTGTTGTTTTTTTTTGGCCGACGTCAGCTCCACTTAAGCTAACCCCAAATGGAATGTAGCTTGTCAAAACACACCAGGCCGACGCTTGAATGTGTACAACGAATATGCTGATGATGTCAGCAAGCTGTACGCTGAACGCAGTCAAGGGCAAGTTCGCAATCTGGCATGCCGGATTGGAAATCAGCTGCAGTCAATGTTCAGACGGCTTCATGTTGATTTTAGCAATGGTATGAACGACGGTCGTTCACAAAAAAAACAATGGCAAACTGCTGAACATATAAGAGCCTAAAAATATCATAAACCGCTGGCGGTTGGGGTTGATTGCGACGCCATGCAAAGGATATGTAACTAACTTAGTTTAACAACAGTTAATTGCATATCCTTTACGGACGTTGCAGTCAACACCAGCATTTTTTTGGCTGTTCGTGATTCCTGGGGCAAGTTTACGTTCAGTAGTTTGCCATTGATTTCTGAACGACCGGCACCCATACCATTTAATAAAAAAGCTGCGTTTCGAACTGATATGTTGGATTACGAACTGCGTCCATAAACTCTTTCAAACGGAGCCGACTAACTTAGTACTCACATACATACAAACTCAAGATACTAAATGGAATTTTTTTTTGGGTTGCATATCCCTTACATGACGTTGCAGTCAACATTAGCATTTTTCAGCTGCTGTTGATGTACTAGGCAAGATTACGCTCAGTAGTTTGCCATTGCTTTCTGAGCGACCGGCTCACATACCCTGTAAATTACCAACGCGGCGGAACCGCTACCGATTCTCGCGCAGGTTACGTTACTCACGAGAATATACGGGGTTACGGAGAAAGACGTTAACTCCTGGGCCAGAGAGTCCGGTAAATGGGATATTACCAAATCCAAAACGTAACCAGGCCGCTTCATGCTACAGTAACTACAGAAAACCTATTCCTTCTAGGAAAACACGTGAAAAGAACACGTTTCTTACCACATATTTCCAGCTAAACACTTTCAGTTACCCATACATAACAACCCGTTTTGAACTCTGGGTACACGAAGTAATACGGTGAAGTGAAAAGACGATGAATTAGAAGGCATGTTGCAAAGGAGGAAACGAGCACAAAATGTTGGCCCAAAAAAAAGGACATGAAAAGAGACAAGGGGAAAAAAAGAGAATAAAGGAAACCAGAGGGGAGGAGATAGAAAGACAATGAACACGCATACACGAAGCAGTGGTAAGTAAAACCCACGTTATCAGTTATCAGTTGGGGTATCTTGTGAGCAGAACACGACGACTAATTGCTGTGACAAATGCACGTCCCATGTTGGCAGTTATATTCCGTAACGCATTCCAACTGTGGCAGTAGGTGTAATGAAGTTCACATGTACCGTGTAGTGACTGACGGTTGGGGATGGATACAGACAGACAGACAGACAGACAGACCAAATGACAATAAACAAGCGTCACGCCACACGGTGGAGCCTCGGTAGCACAATGGCTATACGTTCGCCTGCCGACCCAGTGGTCATGGGTTCAAATCCGGATTGGGAATAGAGGGGAGAGTCCGTTTTTTTAAAAGACCTGGGCTACCATGACGACCCAGCCTGAAAACTGGTACCATGGATTTTCTTGGGAAATAAAGATAACCAGATAGAAAGTAAACACATCTCCCAACGGAGGCAGGTTTGGTCTGTTAAACATATCAGCCTAGACCCAAATGCTCAATGCGCCTGTGACGTGTTAAAGAGTCATTTACTTATTTATGCGTATTGTCACACCACGTAGAACGGCTGTCAATTTCGATACCGCGATAATCCCGTGTGGTGTGAATTCGAATCGTCTGGGCTACTAAAGCGTCCTTTCTCACTTCAGTTACCCCGTTCTTCCAGTATATCATTTTATAATCAGACTACACCTGGCATCATAAGTGTTGGGGCTCTTCGCTGGCTGCTGATGATAAGGACGGAGCACTAAGGGGATGGGCCGAGTGTTGTGATGTCGGTTCGGTTCTTGACTCAACACCGCTGGAAATTAGCTTTGGTATCAAGGTATCATCACGCACGCGGATTCCAGCACACAAGTGCCCAGTCCACAACAAGGAAACAGATTAATAACTGAGTGGGACGCAGAGGTGTTTCCAAGGCACCAGGGCCGGGTTATATACTGGCCAAGACCTATTGACGCGTCCTCGTCGAGCGTCCTGGGCAACAGGTCCCTTCGGGGTCCTGGCTGAAGTCAATAGGATCGCTGATTCCTCCGAAGTCGTAGAGTGTCTGCCTGTACGGCGAGGAACCACCAGTCTGCACACCAATAAGCCAGACATGGGACAACGGATACTCACGCAAACCTCAGGTCCTGTATGACATCACACTGATGTTGGACAACAGGATGTCTTCATCCGACATACAGGACTTCGCGTTGGAGCTCAAGCCAACGAACATAAGCAAGCAAGCAAGCAATAACTGAGTGGCAGTGAGTAGCACCTTGCAGTCTTGACAGACCATAGTATGTGAGTTGGAATGTGGCCAATATTCCATCACAATGCCTGGTCAGAGCTTCAGAGAAACATGTGGTGCCCAAACGACATGATCCCTCTCTCGGCCTAATCTTGTGAATTCCAGAGGAATGGGTAACAAATACGTTTGGCACAAGGTAGGCTGCAGACGCTGGCGGCACAGCGTCAAACTTCCGAGACCTCGCCACCACGAGCAGATGGCGAGTGATGGCCAGACCCTGGAACCCAAGGGAACCGGCTTAGGGGCGTTCAGCCAAGTCCCACAGGTGAGGGCCTCGTATGCGTTCGTTTGTGGGATCCGCTAAAGTCAGGCGGTGAGTCTGACGATAGTGCACGCTTTACACAGGTCTGATTGACAGAAGTACGCGCCCTTACGGTTAATAACTATAAATATATATATATATATATATATATATATATATATATATATATATATATATATATATATATATATATATATATATATATAGTGTTTTTCATATAGCTGTGTCAGTGTGTGTTTGTTTCTGTGCTGACGAAGACATTGGTTGCAACGTCCATTTTGTTACCTGTGACTGTGTTCAAATAAAGATTACAGTCTACTTCTCGATTTTTGTTTTATTTTGGAGGGTGATTCATTCATGAACTGCAGTACATCAATCAAAGTCCACGACTGTAATTATTACACCTATGCCTCCGCGTGTTTACCCTACTACTGTATCTAACGAGTGCAATAAACGCCCCAGAGTCTCCAATTTTCAATTCCTTGTGTGAAAGTGCCTTATTAATGCCCCGCCCCTCAGTAACGTACACACGCAATGTAACCAGACAACCCGAAAATAGAATTCAGGAACAAAGAATCAAAATAAAAATCGCCGTGAAGAAACAAAGAAGTAAATCGGAAACCAGCGGTCGGATTACAACACTGAAGGAGACAGTTCTTTGTAGCTAACTAACCCATCCAAATGGGAATGGAAATACAGCTAGTTATCCTTATTAGCAAGACCCAGGGAAGGATAAATATGGGGGGAAACCGCAATTCGTGTTGGTTTCACGCGAGAAATTCCAAGAACGTTCCCTCCATCTTATTAGCAATGTCAGGGTCTCAGACTTATTTATCTGAACCCTGGCATGTCACATCTATGTGAATACACTGACTCAACGTCAATGAACATAGTAATATATTTAATGGCAACAGTATATCACAATCTCATCTAGTGTATAATGTATCTCACACTGGTAATGGTAATACATCACACTTCTTTCAGGCTCGTAGAATAATACAATAATATAATCGCTCTTGCAGATAGCACACGCACACACAGCCTATCGCAGATGCTCACAGCTCAAGCTAGCACTCATCGTTCACTGTCCACTCTTTCCACAAACATCCAGACACAACCGTTCAAGTCAAAAGCTTCGTCCCGTCTACCTAAGCCTTCGGCCTGGGTCATCTATCACGTGGGGTGTCGCCGGTGTTACCTCACTTGATCTGTCGTCGTCCGTGGCTGGTAATGCGTCTTGGTATTACTATTACCATGTCCTGTCCATCTTGGGTTTAGTCCGTCCGTTGATACTGTCTTATAATTAACTCATGCTGTCCTGTCTGTCCCTGGTCGTGCTGTCCTATCCCGTGCTACCCTTGTCCTGTCTTATGGATCTTCTGTCCTATGGGATTGACTAGGCCCTTTTGGGCTCTGACAGCAAGCACAGATGGTAGGTGGTCGCTCTTATACTTCCGGTTCGTTGATGGCGAGGTAGGCGGTTTAACCCCTACACCGACACTATTTTGAATTTAAACGTTGAGTTCTCGTTCAGAAAGCCATGACAAACTAATGAACGTTACAACTGCTTGGAAAATTAACTCATGGTTGCTGGCAACGTCCTGCAAACGACGTAACACACTGATACGTTAACACTTGCACCACTTACTGCCGCGCACATTCATACACACGTGCGCGCGCGACAAGGCGGTCTTGATTCGCGATCTGACATTCACCAGTTTTCGGTCAGGTCTCTGTTCTTGCCGTAAGAGTAGGCGGCCTTTATTCGCGATCTGATATCATCTGACAATCACCAGTTTTCGATCAGGTCTCTGTTCTTGCCTGAATTATGACATGTGGCCAAGCCACCCTGCGGGTTAACTTCTCTTGTTCTTTTCTACTGAATTCCGTCAAAAGTTACTGTCCTCAAGTTTATCTCTAGTTCTGCCAAATATCACGGTGTCTTCGAGTTTATTTCTTCTCATAATGTGACCAACAAATCTCCAAATCAGTGTCTCATTTCTCTAATCAATTTACGGTCTTGTATGTTTCCTGTGGGACTTGCGCGTTCGTTTTTCTGTCTGCCCATCTATTCTTTGCATTTTGTTCAGAAACTATCTTTCCACTGCCTTTAGATGTTTCTCAGCTTGTCTGTTGATTGTCAACGTTTACATGCACAGAAAGTTAAGGCTCTCTCAGTGCAAATCACAGTTGTTTATTAGTATTTTTTGTTGTTGTTGAGTGTCTAGTTGGTCATACGTCGAAGTACACTTGTTCCTGCAGCGAGGCGCCGTCGTCATTTGGAGGCGACAGGTTCGATCCCGGTCGGTAACTATAGCTTTCAAATTTTATGTTGTCTAGTGCGTCTTCTAATCTCCATTTCCTTCTTCTTCTTCTGTGAGCGCCAAATAATACCATGTGTGTCTATTTGTTTAATGGTTTCTGCTTAGTTTGTTAACGCTATTATGCTCGAATCCGCAATCTTCAATCCTGTTTTCTCCACTTCCGTTTTAGGTGTGGCTTTGCCTCATTTGGGCCAAGAAAGGCCAGGCATTGATGCTCATTAATCCCACAGACTGGCTAACATATTTCTTTCTTTTTTTTTAAACTCACATCCGCCAGCAATCCACTGGTGCTCATTAATCCCACAAGATTAAACTGGCTCGGTCTATTTCGTAAACAACTATTTACACCATCAAGAACCAAGATCTTTTTTTTTTTAATTTATTTATTTAAGAGAAAGGGGCGGGGGATGTCACGGGAAAATGTTCCTCAACCAGTGGTTATCGATCTCCTGTCAGCTCTTTACCCTTACCCAAGAGGTTGACGGAAACCCACTGAATGCCGGGAAATCTTGACGCCTGCATCCGCCAGTATCACACTTGTGGTAATTGTAAATAACTAAAACGTTTTGAAATATTTTTTAACATCAAGGTAGCAACCAAAAATGCAGAATGTGGAGAAACTTTATCACCCGTATCAGTTGGCAAGGTGTGTAATGATAGAGACGATGACAATGGCGGTGATAACAATGATCATGGTGGAGATTGTGGCGACCACTCCAGAAAGTTAGTGTTCAAACGTTGGTACATATTTCGTGACATCACTCGCACAAACCAAACAGTGGTGATGATGATGGTACGAAATACGGGCACTTGGTGCCGTGTGCGATGAGTAATATAGTGAACATATGCACTCATCTGTATCTTCTTCTTCTTCTTCTTCAGCATTCCGAGCCATTGAGGATCTTTGCTGCAGATACAAGACGTCTCCATTCGTCTCTCTGGTTGACCTTCTCTTGCCAGTCGCTGATTCCAAGTGTGCTTGTAGGTCTGTATGTATATTATCTCTCCGCCGTCTTCTTGGTCTACCGTCAATTATTTCCTGAGTGTAAGCGAGTTTTGTTTCCCTATTATCTTCCATTCTGTCTATATGCCCCAGCCATTGCAGTCTATTAGCCTTCATGATACCAGTGATTAGCGGGGACTTGAACAGATCATAAATGTCTTTGTTGCTTCTTCTTTTCCACTCTCCACTTTGTGTATCCCCAATGGGCTCAAAGATGCGTCTTAAGACTTTGTTTTCAAGGTTTGTAACAAGAACTCGTATGTATGCACTGGGTAATAATTGCTTGCAGTGAACACTGCCAGTTAAAAAAGTAAGTTAAAGTACCAATTTCCTCCTTAAGTGTTGGATATAAGTTGCGTGCCCTATAGTTGTATAAACAAATCAGAACTCGCCGGATGATATGGTATCATAGCGGCAGCTGTTACTTACCGAAACATTTCTGGCATTGGTTAATGAAAAGTATAGTATAGTAAAATCACTAAGTATACAGAAAAATGAACACTGATGTTGAATACAGAACAGTCTCGTGAAGGGTATATAAATTACATGATAATTGATAAGGAGTCCTTGAGAAAATAAAAAGCTACACTTAGAGATTGAAGCTTCTTAAACTTCAGAAACGGTAGTCTCCAGAGAGTTCTGTGCGAAATCACCTCGTCCCTAGCCACCCATCCTGCTCTTTCTATGGTCGGATTCTTCTTTCCTCTGCTTGGGTCAGCAGACGTCTTGACGTTCCTCAAGTTGGTGCAGCAGCATGTTTGCACTCTCCTTCAGTAGTTGCAGTAGCATCTTTTTACTGTCTTTCGCTGGCTACAGAAACATGTTTTCACTCACTGCCCCCCCCCTACCCCCCGGCCGGATACATTTGCATGTTTTCATTCTCCGCCGCCTGGTGCAACTGCAGGTTTCCTTTCTCTTTCTCCTCTTCCTCCCCCCCCCCCTCCCCCCGCAACAAAATCCACGATGGCTTCTAATGGTACAAAGTGTATCAATAACCTCGCCCTCACCACTCGCAGTGTAATTCAATTGGTAAAACGATTTGTTGACTACAAGTAAAATACCCGCCCGTTAAGCCTATATAAACAATTTGACCATCCTTACAAATGACTCAAATTCGGAAGCTTCCGCCTAACAAACACAAGAAGAAGCGTCCCAACCTTCATACCTTATCAACAAACTAACAGGGAAATATGACTAACTAGCTGACCCGGCCCGGCTTCGCCCAGTCCCTGGTGGGGAGCATTTCATTTAATTCATATAAGTAGTCATATAAGTTCTCGTTCCCGTCTGTCTGTCTGTCTGACCCGGCATCGCCCAACTCCTGGTGTGGAGCATCTCATTTAATTCATATAAGTAGTCATATAAGCTCCCGTTCCCGTCTATCTATCTATCTGTCTGTCTGTCTGTCTATATGTCTGTCTGTCTGTCTGATCCGGCCCGGCTTCGCCCAGCCCCTGATGGCGAGCATCTCATTTAATTCATATAAGTAGTCATATAAGTTCCCGTTCCCGACTCTCTGTCTGTCTGTCTGTCTGTCTGTCTGTCTGTCTGTCCATCCCTCCCTCTCTGTCTGTCTGTCTAATCATTTATTGGTTGCAGTTAGAACAACCTTAGATAAACGAAGACCAACTTACAAAAAGCATTAGAAAGAGCACTTGAAAGGTCTTTACATCTTCCCCAACAATTAACTTGGGTAAATGGAGCAACGGCAGCAGCATCAGCAGAAGAAGGAAAAGGAGGAGTAGGAGCTGGGAGGAGGAAGAGGGAGGTGGAGGAGGGAGGAGTTAGGAGGGAGGAAGAGATAGGCGGAGAGAGGAGGAGGGAGGAGGAAGGAGGAGGAGGAGTAGGGAGGAATAGGAGGGAGGAGGAGGGAGGAGGAGTGATTAGGAGGAGGAGAGAGGAGGTAGGAGAAGGGAGGAGGAGGGAGGAGGAAGGAGGAGGCAGGAGGAGCGAGGAGGAGGAGGGTAGGAGGAGGAAGAGGGAGGGGAAGGAGAAGGAGGGAGGAGAAGAACGCAGGGGGAGGAGGAGGAGGGAGATGGAGGAGGAGGGAGATGGAGGAGGAGGGAGATGGAGGAGAGAGGAGGCGGAGGGAGGAGGTGGAGGGAGGAGGCGGGAGGAGGAAGAGGGAGGAGAAGGAGGGGAAGGATGAGGAGGGAGGAGGAGGAAGAGGAATGAGGAGGAGGAGGGAGGTGGAGAGAGGAGGAGGTAGGAGGAGGAGGAGGGATGAGGGGGAGGACGTAGGAGGAGGAGGGAGGAGGAGGGAGTAGGAGGAGAATGGAGGAGGAAGGAAGAGGAGTGATTAGGAGGAGGGAGGAGGAAGAGGGAGAAGGAGGACGGAGAAGGAGGGAGGAGGAGGAGGTAGGAGGAGGAGGAAGAGGGAGGAGGGATGTGGAGGGAGGAGGTAGAGGGAGGGAAGAGGAGAGAGAATGAGGAGGGAGAATGAGGAGGGAGGAGGAGGGGAGGAGGTAGGAGGGGGAGGGAGGAGAAGGGGGAGGAGGGATAAGGGGGAGGACGTAGAATTAGGAGGGAGGAGGAGGGATTGGGATGAGAGAGGAGGAGAAGGGAGAAGGAAGGAAGGGGAGTGATTACGAGGGAGGAGGGCAAAGGAGGTAGGAGGAAGAGGGAGAAGGAGGGAGGAAGGAGGAGGAGGAGAAAGAGAGAGGAGGAGGAGGGAGAGGGAGGAGGGGGAGAGGAAGAGGAAGAGGGTAGGAGGAGGAGGAGGGGAGAGGAGGAGGAGGATTTTAACGCATATGCCTGTAGACAACTGCAGCGAAAAGGTGGGTCTGTCTATCTATCTGACCCGGCGTGGCTTTGCCCAGCTCCTGGAGGGTAGCGTCTCATTAAATTCATACAACAAAAAAAGTAACTTAAAAGAATGTCCTTCCACACACCATCCATTATTTTTAATGAAAACTCTTTCTAATCACCTGCATGACTACAGTAACTTCTTAAGCATAAAAAGATGAGTTACAATGGTATGCATTGTGCATTATTTTTATGAAAACTTTGAAAATGCCTTACAGATTGTATCATTATTTATTATAACTCATATGCCGGTACATAACTATGGACAAAGAGTTTATAAATCTTTGAAAACGATGCCACAATATGACTATAAGTTATACAGAAAAGTTATGCCCCTTGAAATAACTTTTACAGAGTTAAGTCCCCTGAAATATATTAAATTATAATGAAAAGTGAAAAATGAAATAATATTGGGTAAGCAGCCGATTTCACACTAAAAAAATATGACAGTGGGCTGCACTGGAATGAAAGGAAGACGTGTAGAAAATTTCATCTCAATCAGATGGGCCGTTCGCGAGCGCACAAAGGACATACAGACAGACAGGCAGACAGACAGACGGAGATCGCAATTTATATATAAGAAGATGTTGCAGACTGATGGGTGACACCCACCTAGCCTGACTCACAGCACAGACAAAACACGCATTTTCGTACACACAGAGGAAACGAGAACAAGCCCATCTGTAGTGACAGACAGTCAGCCAGACAGAGAACAAGCCCATCTGTAGTGACAGACAGTCAGCCAGACAGAGAACAAGCCCATCTGTGGTGACAGACAGCCAGCCAGACAGAGAACAAGCCCATCTGTAGTGACAGACAGTCAGCCAGACAGAGAACAAGCCCATCTGTAGTGACAGACAGCCAGCCAGACAGAGAGAGCAGTACATGATACCAATGCCGGCCCAAGACGATTGACATTTCAAAAACAGGCCAGAGCAAATCATTATTCTGCCCCTCAGAACTGGACACAACAGATTACACAGCCAAGTGTATACAAAATTTAAGATTGGCAAATTAGCCACGTGAACATGATTGGCGTCGCAGACAGCAGATCACATACTCCAGGAATGCCATGAATTCGACATACCTAGGCAAACCTTCTGCCTAGAGAAACAACAGTGGAGGATACACTCCATGGACCACTGATTGAACTAAACAAGACAGTAGAGTTTATACAAGAGACAACATTGTAGATACAGACTGTCAATTCCAAGTGAACGAAAGAAGAAGAAGAAGAAGAAGAAGAAGAAGAAGAAGAAGAAGAAGAAGAAGAAGAAGAAGAAGAAGAAGAAGAAGAAGAAGAATTTACAGTTAAGTACGTCTCATCCTTCTAAAATTCATTTTATAAAGTCAGTAGACCCACAAATCATGTTTTATGTGGATGTCTAGACTTGTTTTAGTATATGCTATTAAATTTACCTTACATTTTTACGTATACTGTATAGGGGTGGGGGGGGGGGGGGATTTTTAGATAAGAAATATGAAAGGGGGGAATGACGTTCTGAAAATACGGTGAAAAGGGGGGGAGGGGGGCACGGGCCAAATTTTTATAGGAAGGGGTGGGGGATGACGTTCTGAAAATATGGTAATGGGGGGCACGGACCAAAAAAGGTTGAGAAACACTGATCTATCCCGTCTCACACTACGCAATGCATCCGTAAACATGTCTGTCTCTTGATTCCGTTGCCTTGGTATCAACCTATATCTCCCTCCAAAGTTTGTTTCCTGCGTGAACTGCACGCACTTCTTCTGCAGGCTTCTGTGATGAGACATCCAAGACTGTTTCATCCGGCGATAAAAAGACATCTCTGAGCTATTGTTTGCGACAATGCCGTAGTATGTATTGTCCAGCCAGTCCGAGGTGATGGCCCACATGCACACACTTCCGATGACCTTTCGCTCGGTGCACACATGACAAGTATACAATAGTAGCGCCTTGGCTAGCACGCTTAACTACCCGCCCGATAGTCATGTGTTAGAATCGCCCTCGAGGCGGGAGACCCCCCCCCCCCCCCCCCCACGGTCTTAATGATGAACGACAGATGAGTGATTGGAAGGGCCGAATGTAAGACGGGATGGCGTGCCCAATTTGTAACCCTTTGAAAATAAAGTTCGTTTGTTTGTTTGTTCACGCTCTCATGTAATCGTAGTCTAACACGGGCACCAAGAAATATTCCGGGAAGCAAAGACAACCAGTGTCCTGTTGACCATACCACCCATCGAGTGCCGATTGGAATAAACGTATACGGAGCTGGCACCATTTACACAACACGTCTCCGGGTGTAAGAAAAGGTCCTTTACTCCACTTGCAGGCGACTACTGAGTCTAGCATGGCTTGTTCTGAGTCTTAACTGATTTAGTGCCGAAGGATAATATACCCCCACATGTGACCTCCCATTAGGGCAGAAGGATGATATATGTCATACTACGGTTATTTGTTTTGTTTCATGGTATCTTCGGCAATTTTAACGCTCAGTGAATGGAAATTTACATTATACTACTTGTCCATTTGTTTGTGTACTATGTTTGGTTCTGACCGACTTTTTGTTTAGCACTGAATCAGTTAATAAAGTAACTTGCACGATCCTGTCCAATAGACAACAGCCATCTTGTGGTTGAACGGGTGACGGTACTTCAATTTTAATTCACCGCAACAGTGAGAGCCCCACTGGCCCAAAAACTTTAAAACATCCATCGATCTGTCTAGCAGTCCACCGAACACTAAACCGGAAAATGATTGCCGGGCCGATACAAATGAGGCTCGAAGGGATTCTTCTCTGTTTGCGGTGAATTAAAATTGAAGTGCCCGGGTGACTTCTCTAATTATTGTATTAAATTTATCCTCTGGCAACTGCGTTATCTTAGTCTACATCTCCTGTCTCTCATATTCTTCAATGCTTGTGTAAATGCTAATCTTCACATCATATTCTTCTAGATTATTATTGCATCTCTTCTCACATTAAGCACTTCGCCTCTAAATGTGTTATCTTCCTACATAACCCACACATGACTGACTATGCATGTCAACTACCTTCCTACATAACCCACATATGTCAACACATGTCACCCGCCTTCCTACATAATCTACAATATATTACGTGTCGGCACCAGCTGTATGCAATCCGACTAAGTATGGCTAGCACACCCCCACAAACATACTCCCATCATTCATTCCTGGGGCGAATGTAGCCGGAATCAAATGTTGCAATTAGTTCATCTGAGACTTCGCTGATAACATTCTATTTTCAAAACACTGCATTACAGAAATGCAAAAGGTTTCTTAAATCAAACTGATTATGTGTTTGTGTTTGGGAGATGTAAAGTGCGCACGATCTGCTTATAAACAGCAATATCTTGGAAGCTTCTAAACAAACAAACACTGCACCCAATTTTGTCAATTAGGGAAGCCGGGTGAGTTACTCTGATGACAGGTCGTGTATATATAAATGTTCCCGCGTTCGGTCCCATAGAGCTGTAACTTTAGGACTTGTCGCGGTACCGCCCCATTGGCACCGTGCAGTTATGAATAACAATAAACTAAAACAAGTGATACTTATACACAGCACATTTAAACGTGGGACCTCGTATATTTCCACTCAGGAAACAAAACCCTCATGTGCACCGTGATGAGCAAGATGAAGATGAATGGGAGGAAATACGGATGCAGAATGTCAGAGAGGACAGATGCTCCACGACTAGGAAAGGAAGCACCCATTAGCGCTATTATCGTGATCCCGTCAATCTGACCCACTCCTCTCACTGTTTCTGTAATGAAGGTATTTTGAAAGAAGCCGAGACACAAACAAATCTCGTGGGATAAGAAAGAACAGTCAACGTTCTTTGGCCACTTCCAGAGAACGGACAAGCTGCAACACATTCAACAGCTGGCAAGATTAATGGGAGGAAACACGGAGATAGAACGCCAGAAATAACACTCTCCAGTCTTTCATGACATGGAAATATAGCACACATTAGCGCTCAGACCTCAATTTTCAGCTCAGCGCACAAATTCCGTAGAACGATGATGTTTCCGCTGTTTGCCAGAATCGACTAACACTATAAATAATATAAGACAGCGACGGCTGTGGTTAGGCATGATCCCTAACGCCAGTCGACATGATACACTCAGAAGAAGATATAGCTGGTATGCAAACAGATAAACTAATGCACATATTACGCTGAAGGTAAACCAGTTTTATTTATAAAGCCAGATGAGAGATAGCGGGCCAGTAAGCAGCACAGAGACGACTCAGCATTCTATATCACCTGCTAATTCTACGCCACTTGTCAGGGTGATCCCAATTCCAACAAACGCGAAGGGAAGCAGTAGTACGCATGAACCCAGTGCAGGCTTACAACAAAGCAGTTGGAAATCGCTGACGACGCTGTCTGCGAACTGGCATAGTTCAGTGCAACCGCCCAAAGCTTCGTTCGATGCGCTTCTTACATTGATCGAAGGGTGGGGTGGAGGGAGACGGGACCGCACTAGGCATTCAATCAACCCGCTGACTGTTAATAATGAATGGATTGAAAGAAAAAGAAGGGAAACAAAAATAACGTGGGTGTGAGGACAAGGATGACTTGGCGGAAACAATCAGAAAGCTCAGGCGTGGCTATAAGGTGTGCACAGGAACACGCTAAACACTTGTAGATAAATGTGTCCTGTTAATATTTACAAGCTTGATGTGGTGGTTCGCTTCTGAAACACAACTACTGTACTAATTAATACACATATATTTTGTGAATGGTGAAGTTCACGCGTGATTACGTCAACTCTCTGGCTGTACATTAAATATGTATAAGTGAAATAGCCGCCTGTTCAGAAATAATGAAATAAACTAAAATGTGATCCACACTTCAAGTAAAAACGTCTCCTCTCCTCTTCGTCGGGCAAACAGCACAAAGAAATAGTCTGCTTCTTCTGCGTTCACCCTCAGACCTCCACATTAATAAATGCAAAGAAAGAGCAATCAACTTAAGCGTGGCATCTCCATCATGTTTGTCCTCAAATGAAGCGGGTGTAGGCCAAAAATACTTTTGTGCTCTACTTATATTGGAAACTCCTGCAACAAGTGCTTAGCTGCCATTTTACCAGTTCCAGTTACATTCATCAGTATCTCCCATCGTTAGTTTATTAAACGTGTGGTACTTCAGCCTGCTGTATCCTTTCCGGAGTGTAAAGATTCTAACTTTTCTTTTCGGTTGAGCTGAAATAATAAGCCACTGTTTGTGATTCTTATCCAACTTAAAACTAGCCATTATGGAAACAGTCACATACAATCAAAGACGACGTGTTTTCAGTGGGATTAGCCCCAATAGTGGTTTATTATTTCGTTATGTTGCTCGAAAGACAACTAACATTTAGTCTGCTTCAATAAGACTTGAGTAGCCGAGTTTCTCCTACATAAATCAGGAAGTTCATGTTCACATCTTCTTCAGGTCCGACTTTTTCCCCCAGAAAAGGGATTGACAAAACACCAACTTAGCTTCCGTTGTCGATTTCCGTTAGATTATACGTGTTTATTATCTTGACAAGCGTATTAAAAACCAACGACTGTTATGACTGAAATTACGCAATATCAGAATCATACCGCCAAGAGTACGAAATTAACACAGCTAGCTGTCTGCGTGCCGTATTCAACTCTTCTGAACCCACACTAACAGTTAGACACTCGCCTGCAGGCTCGGCAGTCGTGGATTCAAACTGTATGATTTTTTAGTGACATCTCTCTGGGGTCGACCCGGTATAATATATAATGGAATGCAGAATGTTTTCTAGTTGCTGGGGGGGGGGGGGGGGGGGGGGCAGAGAGACCCGTAGTGATACTGACCAAAGTACACTTTTGTCAAGAAAACAATATGGGTCCAGCACCATGTCCTCAATAGGGCTTGATGGCATGGAACTAGTTTCCTTCTTGTTTCTTTTTTTTTTCTTTAATCTATTACTACTACGACACTTTGGACTGTTTTTTCCCCTCTTTAATCTATTACTAGTACTATGGTACATTGGAAAGCCTTTTTCCCATCTTTAATCTATTACTACTATGATACATCGGACTTTTTTTTTTCTTTAATCCATTACTACTACTATGATACCTTGGACTTTTTTTTTCTTTAATCTATTACTATGATGCCGGTCTCGGTGGCGAAGAGGTTACAGACGCGGTTCGCGCTATTTGGCAGACGAACGCGTTGCGCTGTTTTTTTTTTTTTTTTACGTAAATGTATGGATGGGTGCCGGTCGTTCAGAAAGCAATGACAAATTACTGAACGTAAAACTTGCGAAGACATCAACAACAGCTAAAAATGCTGGTGTTTGCTAACTTTTTTTAATAATTACTATGAAACCTTGTACTGCCAGAGTAATTAGCAACGAATGTCTGGAAGACAGTGGAACATTATACACAACTATAATAAAGAGACAAACAGCAATCTTTAACTATGCGATTACAAGAGAGGCAGTGACAACCATTGTAAGCACAGGCAAGATCATAGGGAAGAGGCATAAGGGAGACCGACAGAAATGATGCTGGGTGGACTGAGACAATGCCATGGAGGAATATCCTCAGCAGACTTGACCTAGAACAAGAACTTGTGGAGAATTATGAACGCCTGCGTCAGTTGCCAGGGCATATGATGACGACGCCGAGACAAATGAGGAAGAAGCTCTACTCAAATTCCAGACGAGTTTTCATAATACCGTTAGAAGGGCTGCCATGATATACTTTACTTACATTTTACTTTCAGTCAGAACGCGAAATTTCAGCTAATGTATCATTTGTGACAGCTGTACTTGACACTGGCATGGTGCAAGATGTAAGCAGACGTCATGCCAACCACGTGTTGGAATTCAAACTGTTTTTTTTTCTTCTTCTTTTTCTCCTGCATTTCATCTCCTTAAGCTCTTTGAAAACATTCACTATTGGTTGAATTGTGCAGCTAACATGTCCTACTGGTAGAGGTAGCCAACCCCACGCAGTCGCCCCCTATGACATGCATGATAGTTAGATTGTTACTATTCTTCACTACCCTCATGGATCTCAGTAAGGAACGGGCGTTTCCCAGCTGTGCAAGGCAATTTTATTTATATATATTTATACCGGCACTGTTGTGACTGTCTGTGTGCCGAGTCTCTAGGAATCAACAGCAGAAGAGATAAAAAGACATAATGCAGCATACCGAAGACGTGACGGAATTTCAAGCTGTGCACGACCAGTTACAACGGCATTGTTCTTTTTTTGTAGATGTCTATTGGAAACATGAGTATACATGTATTGTTTGGGTCGGAACAGAGTCTTCCAAGGACACAACTTAAACAGTAACGCCATACAAATAAGAATAGCAACAGAAATAAAAACAGCAGGTGGGAGACCACCAAGAAATCAAACCTGAAAAAAAGGCTCGCCGAATGAATTAACTCTTTGCTGATAATCAAAGTTTATTTTACAGAAGAGAAATTTCCAAATAATATATATGCACCTTGTAAGAGGGGGCTTCAAATTAAAACCTTAAAAGTGTGATAGAAATTACAAATACATGACATTGGCTTGTAACCTGTCAATATTGTTAAGGAGTTAAAAGCACGTGACATCACGGTGCAGACGAATACAAATATATAATAAGCGTCCCTGTGTCTTACCAGGGCACATAACGGTAGTAAAAAGAAATGTAACATTGTAATATATCATACCTGTCGTAAGAGGCGACTAAGGAGGGTTGGTTATAAACTGACTACCACTACCTGTAGACACTTTTGTAGACCAGGTTTGGCGCGAGGTGACTGGGGGAGGAGGGGGGGTGGGCTGTTCCACAGGGAGGGGAATGGCAGAAGACGACGAGAATAAATATAGCACAAAGATCAAGAACACGGCTGAATGGATAAGAGCGCACGTTCTTAAACATCTGGTGTGCTGATACCGAGCTACTAGGAGTAGCGTGTATGGATTGTGCTTGGGTTCAAATGTTTTGCCAATGAGGTCTGCCCTCTGTGAGCGCGAATAAAAACACAAAATATAACTATGAAGCTGGACGAAAGGAGTTACACACTGAACGTACGACCGAAGCCTTTATCAGCGAACATGAAGTACAAAACATAAAAAAGCAGTAAAATCTCTCCTGTTCGTTTCGGACGATCGTCCGTCGGGTGACTGGCGGATTCCCGTGGATGCCAACATAACGGTTGGTGTCCTATTTAATTTAGTCAGTACCCCCAGTCATGAGTAGTTAGCGCTATGTACCTGTTAATTTAGATGGAATCCATCTTGGGGGAAATATATACTTTTAAACAAATGTAGCTGTGGTCAGACACGCTAACTTCTAAATCTCGCAGGGATAGGGTTGCGTAACTGCAGTACTTTTAGTGAAAATGAGTTTCAGGTATCTGGAGACGTAACATTTAAGCAACAAATCAATACACGCGCGTTTCCTAATACATCTGAAATCATACCGCCCTCTTACTAACTGGGGTTTCTGTGTGAATCTGGATTACACGTCTGAGAAAGAACACGATATGAAGTGACGATTCCCTGCATGGCTGAGCAACGAGTGTCTGTTTCGGTTGGGCCCCTTAATTTTCT
The DNA here is from genome assembly GCA_014155875.1 of Cepaea nemoralis. Taxonomy (NCBI): domain Eukaryota; kingdom Metazoa; phylum Mollusca; class Gastropoda; order Stylommatophora; family Helicidae; genus Cepaea; species Cepaea nemoralis. Next base: position 682,603 of record JACEFZ010008697.1, read on the forward strand.
ACTAGACAACCTATAATCTGCATTGGATTGTATGAAAAGTATCCAGGAATTTGTAATTATTTTATGTTCTTTTTGCATCGTTCCTTCTCCGTGTCGTAGGTTGTCAGTTAATTACAATTTACACACGGCGATTGGCACTCAGAGCAGGAAAGAGGCATATATGAGAGGATATAAGAAAAAAGCTACAGGTGCTCTAGACTCGAACCTGTTACTCCCAATAACACAGCCATCTAGCTGAATAAACTAGTCAGCCGTCGGCGTTATTGTGACTGTTCCCTCTTCGCGCGTCAGGTTTAGGGCGGTGGTTGTGTTGTGTCTGTTTACTGTTGGGCTGCGATATTATTTGCGCCTTTCAGCCGACACATCCGATTTCATCTCGCATTTACCTTTCAGGTTTGTAGTCAACTTCATTTGCAGAAGTTAATTCTTTGCAAACGTCTGAAGCCGGCCCTTACAACATGGCTGAGGCTCACTTCTTTTTATTTCTATACCGTTTGTCCTTCGCGCTCCCATCCCAAGTCACGCAGTGTTGCTTTTAAGCAAATCGGTATTCTTGCCTGCTTTCCTATTTATAGAAATGCCCAAAAATCTACCTCATACCTTCATTGTTCGTGTCAGTTGAAAGAACATTTCAGAAGTGGCGGCGGAATTATCCCACCCTCTTGGCGGGAGGGGATGTACACTCAAGTCAGACTGCCCCGAGGAAGCCGACTTTCCCTCACCTGCCGTTGACTTAGAGCAATATGGTTGCGCCCCGACTGCTCTTCCTACAGGATAATATGCTAATCACTGTGTGGAACACTGAACTCGGTGGCTTTTAGTCATATAAGCAAGAATGGAGATGTGGTCTTTGTCGTTGTTGAATGCTCTAGTATGGAGACATTGGCGGGTCTAGACTACTGGCGCAAGCCTCGTGTGTCGTGGAGGACAAGTTTCATTGTTTCTGCTGGGTGATATGTGAACGGGGGGTCCTGAATGTCGCTGTTTGTGTCATTTTAACCCCCCCCCCCCCCAGTTGCACGTGTCATTTTTCCACACCCCCTCCCCCAGTTGCACGTGTCCTGAACTATGTGGCGGGAACTTATGATTATGCTTTTTGTTGCTTCTTGTTAACGCTTTTAATTCGTGCTTCATTTGATAGTGTTATTGCGCGCCGCAACTCAGAATATCTCAGCCCCTATATATAGAACGTAGTCTGGCGTGTCAGCTACGCTTTGTTATGGATATGGTAGCAGGTATTAAAAGTAGCGCGTCTGTAGTTTACACATGGTGTATATTTAATGACTGTGCGGTGTTTCAAAATATTGCCTGCCCAAGTTTTGATTTTACCTATTATGTTGCATTAACTTTACAGAAAGTGAATACAAAACTGGCCGGCAAGATTTTCAAACACTGCTGTCATTAAATATATACCCTATATTAAAGGAATAAGCCAGAAAGTTCTGGTAAAATAGAAAACTGCATGCCACGTTTCAAGAATCCATGAATGAATACCACAAAAGAAAGAAAGACAAGGGGTGGATTTGTTTCATTGCAGTAATGATATGGGCACTGAGGTATGGTTTTCGTACGCGCACGTACACTCGTGGAGAGGGGCGGTTGTGTGGTGGCCAGCACGCTAGCGTACACTGGTGGGGAGGGGCGGTTGTGCGGTGGCCAGCACGCTAGCCTGCACTGGTGGGGAGGGGTGGTTGTGTGGTGGCCAGCACGCTAGCCTGCACTGGTGGGGAGGGGTGGTTGTGCGGTGGCCAACACGCTAGTGTACACTGGTGGGGAGGGACGGTTGTGCGGTGGCCAACACGCTAGTGTGCACTGGTGGGGAGGGACGGTTGTGCGGTGGCCAGCACGCTAGTGTGCACTGGTGGGGAGGGGCGGTTGTGCGGTGGCCAACACGCTAGTGTACACTGGTGGGGAGGGACGGTTGTGCGGTGGCCAACACGCTAGTGTACACTGGTGGGGAGGGGCGGTTGTGCGGTGGCCAGTACACTAGCCTGCCGGATCAATGGTCATGTATTCGAATCCCCACCTCGGTGGCGATTTTTAAAACATGTAATGGGCTCAAGTTGCGGGGGGGGGGGGGGGGGTGGGGGGGGGGGGAAGGGGGGGGTGCGAGCGCGTGTTCAGTTTTGGATGAGCTAGATGAGTCACTTGGGTTGTGTTGCGTTTGTTTGTGCACTGTATTCCTGATAGAACTGATCTATCTACTTCTTGGTTTTCCTTTATCTCTTTAGTCAGATCGTCTTTCATTGTAGACAATGCTGTTAATTTGTAGACTGCATGGCTATCCACGTATTTGTTTGTCTATAAATTCAAGCAGGGAGTGCGAGCCAACTTTATTTCTCCTGCCATTATTTCTAACAGTAAAGTCGGCAGCTTTCTGGGGTATTTCATTTCAGATTTAATGATGTTCCTCTCACGGTGGTTTACATATCTTCGTGGTTTCCGTCTTGAGGGTTGTTTCGTTTGCTCGCTTTGAACTCCAGCGTAGTTCATATACATGCTACATTTAGTTCACCGGACTGAATTTTGAGTGTGGTTTAGCTTTCCCCCATTGCAAGTGTTTCTCGCCATCAGGCGAACCCACTGCTACTTCAGATACACTCGTAATTTATGTCGCAAAGTCACTGGCGAGAGGTCATCATTTTAGCATACCGGGTGTGTATTCGGCCATGCCAACCTCCCTGATCTAATATTATTCTGGGAATAGTTCAGCTGGTTAAATGGCTTAGAGAGATGTTCTCCTGGTAGAAAATGCCAAGAATAGCATATGTGAACATTTATCATTTCACACCTCTACAGATGTATCTGCTATGAGAGTATGTTTAATTTATTCATTAAGTTACAAACTATGTAGTATATAAAATTATACATGCTTATGAAGGAAACATTTTACAATTTAAAGTAACAGACATTAGTTACAAATAACTGAGGTTAGTGACCCCAAAAGCTGTCCACCTGTCATGAACACTGGCCCCCCACGTCATTAACTCTTGGGATTACTGATCCCAAAAACTGGCCTGGCCTCTCATACACCTTTAAAAGTTAATGTCAGACAGAAAAAGGGAATCTTCACTTCAGAATAACACACATATAAACACACATACACTAACAATGAACGCCACATGTGAACACTTACCTAATTGTATCCAGAATCTCTTCTGGGCCATCTTTACCCTCCTGGGGAAAAGGACATATACAACAGTTGATCAGTTCAGTCAGATACAAAAGTTGATCAGTTCAGTCAGATACAACAGTTGATCAGTTCAGTCAGATACAAAAGTTGATCAGTTCAGTCAGATACAACAGTTGATCAGTTCGGTCAGATACAACAGTTGATCAGTTCAGGCAGATACAACAGTTGATCAGTTCAGTCAGATACAACAGTTGATCAGTTCAGTCAGATACAAAAGTTGATCAGTTCGGCCAGATACAACAGTTGATCAGTTCGGTCAGATACAACAGTTGATCAGTTCGGTCAGATACAACAGTTGATCAGTTCGGTCAGATACAACAGTTGATCAGTTTGGTCAGATACAACAGTTGATCAGTTCGGTCAGATACAACAGTTGATCAGTTCGGTCAGATACAACAGTTGATCAGTTCAGGCAGATACAACAGTTGATCAGTTCAGCCAGATGCAACAGTTGATCAGTTCAGGCAGATACAACAGTTGATCAGTTCAGCCAGATACAACAGTTGATCAGTTCAGGCAGATACAACAGTTGATCAGTTCAGCCAGATACAACAGTTGATCAGTTCAGCCAGATACAACAGTTGATCAGTTCAGGCAGATACAACAGTTCCTATGTTCTGTCAGATACACAATTACATTTTAAATTAGGATTGTAATGTACGCCACATGACTCTGTAGTCACGGCTTTTAGTAGTCAATTGTAGGTTGTTTTTTTTCTGTAAGAATGTGTCTTCAGTCAGGACAGATCAAGTTCACCTAATCTGTGGTGGCAGAAGGAAACCACCCTTTAACACAGCGGTTCTCAACCTTTTTTGGCCCGTGCCCCCCTTCACCATATTTTCAGAACGTCATTTCCCCCCCCCCCCCCTTTCCTATCAAAAATCAGAATGTCATTCCCCCCCCCCCGCCCCCCCCACCCCTTTCATATTTCCTACCTAAAAATCCCCCCTCCACTACACAGTATACGTAAAAATGGAAGGTAAATATGTTGAAACAGGTCTAGACATCCACATAAAACGTGATTTGTGGGTCTACTTACTTTATAAAATGAATTTTAGAAGGATCAGTATGCATAACTGTAAAGTATGAAGGGAAAAGCAATATCAAGTAATCGGTTCTTGTATTAACGCGATCTTGAAATGATCTTCATCCCATGATCTTCATTCCCCCCCCCCCCCCTGGAAACTCTAAAATTCCCCCTGGGGGGGAATTCCCCACCGGTTGAGAACCACTGCTTTAACACATCTTCAGCCATATTGGGTATATAGTGCTAGCACCATATTGTTAGTTACCAACTGGCACTCGATGGCGAAGTGGCTATTATCCTGCTGGCCACATGCCAGCCCCTCACTACCATGGCTCCCCAAATCTATGGTATTCTAGCTAAAAGCAAATGGCTCATAGACATGTCTACTTATCCCAGCAAATACTCAGTCCCCAGAGCTGCAGCTGCCATACTGTACTGTTTCCCACCCTGTCGGGGTCTTTCATTTATCATGCTGTGAGACCTCTGTGACATTTCTCACTCTCCAATCTGCAACAACTGAAACTTAACACTATTCATAGCCGACGTCTGCCACTTTCACAAATTCACCTTTTATCAGATGTGAGATATGATTGGTTATGAGAGCTCTGTGACTTTCATTAAATAAGCATAGACAATTTCTATTCTAATTCAATCACAATGTGGTGTTCTAGTAAACATTGGGAGAATGAATATTACATTTTGAAGTGTTCTAGCAGGTAAGAAAGCTTACAGCATTTCATATTCCAAAGATGCTTAGTGATGAAAACCAGGCAAACAGTCTAACCATAACATACAGACAAACGTACACACGACACTATCTTATAATGTAAAGAAATTACTCCCAATTATGTTATGGGCACAATCATAAAACCACAAATGAGACAATTATCTCCCTGTCTCCCTTCCCAGGTGTATACTAACTTCTCTTTGGTCAGGAGAACAGTTTTACACAGACACACTTCCCCATGAAGCTTTCATGTTCTATTGTATTAATTGTATCATGTTCTACATGAAAGAATAAAATAACATGAGCAATAGACAAAGCCAGCATGTTTCCCTAAGATATGAATTTGTATTAAAGGCTCCATAAAATGAACACAACTAGCATAATAAATCATCCTTGTGGATCAAATAATGCTGATTAACTCATTACTGTGCATTTACACATGAACTTATGGTACTAATGGCCTTTTCAGGTGCATTGGTGTAATAGTTAGGAGCTACACTGATAACGTCATGAGCGTAGACAGATGAGGGTTTGGCGGCTGCGCTCATCCGCTGAGAGAGGAAAAGACCTAATGCTAATTCCTCTGTGCATTCAGGCCTACAAAATGTGATGGCGCTAGCACATAACAGACCCACATCAGGCTTCTGCTTCAGGAGTTTAAAACAACTGAACCAGCAGCCTGGGTATCATAGTGACCGGACACTTGTCTACCGGTCCGATAGTCATGGGGTCAAATTACTATCACGTCCCATGATACACCCATGAAGGTAACAAATGCTTGAAGAAGTCGGATGTGTCAGCCAAAAGGTGAAAATATTGCAGCTCTGCTGTAAACAGGGACAACGCAATTACCCCTAAAACAATATTACGGACGAACATAAAAGAGGAAATAATTCCCATCAAGGTTGCCTCAGCCTAAAATGGGTGTCAGGAAATGTCTTGGGAAGTGAAGACGAGGGTTATGATACTGACCAGGCAAGATACTGACCAGGCAAGATACTGACTGCATCACCCTTCAAGTGCCGATTGGTCTACAAAAATGAGAGTCTAGCATGCCTTATTGTACGTAAAAGGGTAATTCACCTTCATTTATAGCATTTTTTATCATGCAAAATTTGTAATGCACATAATATGACCGGCTCTGTGGTGATGAGGTTGCGAATACAATTCGTAATCCCGCATACCACGTTCAAAACAGCTGTGGGCGATTTGGAAGCAGACTGCCTTACATTTTCATACAATGGTATGAGTGCTGGTTGTTCAGAAAGCAATGGCAAACTACCGAGTGTAAACTTGCCCAGGAATCACAAACAGCCAAAAAATCCTGTGGTTGACTGCTATGTCCTATAAAGAATATGCAACTAACATAATATGACTATTATAAATGTCTTTAAAAGTGTCTTTTTATGCCATAATTTGTCCACTTTATTGCACAAGATAACAAGGAACACCAGAAACCCTCTAACATAAATAATGACACTAAACATAATTCATCAACTTCCCCTGACACACATCATGAAACTGAACTAATTCATTAACTTATTTCTATGTGCTCTACACCACTAATTACTATCAGGCTTTGCTAGCACCATTTGTCATTTGTCTAATGTTTCTCTCACGCAGGTGTTTTTACATGGTCATTAATTTTAACTGTAGGAACTGTTGTTCTGAATTATGACTGTGTCACTAATTATTACTTGGTTTCATGGGCAATTTTCATTGTACTCTAGAATTATTCATAATACTCCAGTCATCTCCTACTTCAGGTAACATAAGAAGCTCAGCTCAGCGCACAAACTGTAGCACTATTAAGAATCCCAAAGTGAATAACAGATTTCAAACACCATACATATGTTGATGGTATGCCTGTATGGCCTGCTCTTTAAATTGATTGGAGATTTTTAACGTTCATAACAAAACATGAATTAGGAAGAGCTTGGAAACAATGGAGATGCAGTTACAGAAGCTAGTTTTGTGAATACCTTGGAACTAACTAATAAATACCAGGAAAAGGCTAAAGAATGTAGAACATTATATTCAACTGTAAGTAAGAGACAATGTTCTTTAGTCATGTAATGATAAGAAAAGCATTGGAAAATATCACGACAAGTCTCCACTAAAGATCCAGTGAGGCAGGAATCACCAGTCATGAGTGCACTGGTTTACCAAGACAGGGAACTATTTTAAATCCAAAGCTGTGATAGGATCATTTTCAGATTTTCTTGAAATTTGCTGTGAAGGAAAGGCAGGTAAGAAGGGAGAGTGTCACTACACCTAATCATGATACTACCTAGTACAGGGGTGGCCAACACGAGGCCCGCGGGCCACATGCGGCCCGTCGGGAGTCATGTTGTGGCCCGCGGAGTAGGAAACGACGATGTGGTCGAAGCTGTAGCACGCTTGCTTTTTACTTTAATTAACAAAAAATTTTTTTAAAAATAGTGTCAGGTGCGTGGCCCGGTAGGAAATATTATTTCTGAAATTTGGCCCGCCTGCTGAAAAAGTTGGCCACCCATGACCTAGTATATGTAAAGGACTAACACTTCACACCCCTAAAGCAGTATCAACTATGTGATTGCCTTCCTTCCCCTTCTACCCTTTGTCCCCTTTGGTGCATACCCACTCACTTCAAGCCATCCTACCTTTTGCTATATCCTACAGCCCTCTGTCTTCCCCTTATTCATGTCTCTTCTCTACATCCTCCATGTCTTCCCCTTATTCATGTCTCTTCTCTATATCCTCCATGTCTTCCCCTTATTCATGTCTCTTCTCTATATCCTCCATGTCTTCCCCTTATTCATGTCTCTTCTCTACATCCTCCATGTCTTCCCCTTATTCATGTCTCTTCTCTACATCCTCCATGTCTTCCCCTTATTCATGTCTCTTCTCTACATCCTCCATGTGTTCCCCTTATTCATGTCTCTTCTCTATATCCTCCATGTCTTCCCCTTATTCATGTCTCTTCTCTACATCCTCCATGTCTTCCCCTTATTCATGTCTCTTCTCTATATCCTCCATGTCTTCCCCTTATTCATGTCTCTTCTCTATATCCTCCCCTTATTCATGTCTCTCCTCTATACTCTCCATGTCCTCCCCATATTCATGTCTCTTGTCTATACCCTCCATGTCCTCCACTTATTTATGTCTCTAATTCTCTTCTCCATGAGTTTTTAGGTCTCCCTGTATTTTTTTTTATTTTGCCAGGTAGCTTCCAGTAAAAGGATTCTATAAAAGTGTGTCCTATCCAGCACCACCGTTTTCTCCTCATCTCTTGGTTCACTGGAAGAATCTGTCTAGATCAGTGGTTCTCAACCGGTGGGGAATTCCCCCCCAGGGGGGAATCTTGGGGTTTCCAGGGGGGAATGAAGATTATTTCAAGATCGCGTTAATACAAGAACCGTACTTTATCTTGTTTTTCCCTTCATACTTTAAGGTTCTGTATGTCTCACCCTTCTAAAATTCATTTTATAAAGTAAGTAGACCCACAAATCACATTTTATGTGGACTTGTTTTAGTATGTGCTTCCATTATTACGTATACTGTGTAGAGGCGGGAGGGGGGGATTTTTAGGTAGGAAATACGAAAGGGGGAAATGACGTTCTGAAAATATGGTGAAGGGGGGCACAGGCCAAATTTTTAGGTAGGAAATACGAAAGGGGGGAATGACGTTCTGAAAATATGGTGAAGGAGGGCACAGGCCAAAAAAGGTTGAGAACCACTGGTCTAGATCTCTCTATAACCCCTCCATTAGTGATTTTGTTATACCATTTTAGCATCAATTTATGAAAGTTTGTAGCTTGTTAGTAATTATTTTAGTCATTCTCCACATTTTTTATCCATACAGCAGTACTGATTTAATATTAGAGTGAAATACATTGTTTGTTACTAATTAGATTGTCTTCCCCCGGGAAGGTTAACCCGGTCAACAAATGCCCGCAGAAGTCGGATGTGTCGGCCTAACGGCGCAAGAACGCAGCTCTGCTGTAAACAGGCACAACGCAATCACATCCGGAAAAAAAACTCCGGATGAACAAAGAAGAAGAAGAAGATTGTCTTCGCCATAAGCTAAATGGCCTCTTACTTGCCACCTGTCAGAATCATTACACACTTCCTCTTCAATAGCCTACCTACATCTCCAATGCTTGTATTTCTGTGCCAGCCCAGTGATTAAGTTAGCAGTTCACTAGGGATATTTCTCTGACCAATACAATGCTCAGAATGGCCAAGCTTCATCACACTGGTGTCAAAAACTTCTCAGTAATTAAAGGAAGCAGCCAGGAAGATATAAACCAGCTGATCCCCCCCAATGCGGACAGAGTTCAAAAATCATGGCTCTGTTGCCATATCCCTCCCAACCCATCTACATAGCATGTAAACAGGATTACTTTCATTTTAATGTAACTTTCCTTATAACTTTTCACCGAGGATTTCAGAAACAGTTCAATTCTTAATTGTTTTTTTGCTTTTCACTAATGAAGGAAAAACAACATTCATGTATCTCTTTCTGTATCAAGAAACTCTTGTTTAACTCCAATAAGTTTCTACATTAAAGGGTAATTTCACAGCCAGAGGTAGAAAGAAAAAACATAATTCAGGTGCGAGCATATTTTTCTTTGCAAATATGAATCAAGAAAACTATTGAAAATTCAGTCACCAGGTAAAGATTGCCAGGCATTTTGTTGACTGGTGCCCTGCATTATTACTTCAACTTCCTAATTTTTTTTTCTTTGAGTCACTCTACCCCATTACTATTTTAACTTCTGACCTAGGCAAGAATTCCATTGCCTGACACAATTTTAAAATGATTGGGACAGAAAGAGTTAATTCTGTCAAGTAAATCAGCTGTCACGTTTATTATATTCTCTCACTTTCATGAACAAGGCTGTTTAGCTGCCATACGTCATATTACACTTGTTTCCTGTAGTATTTTTTTTTTGTAACAGACTTGTTGAGTTCAGCTGAGTCAAGAATCGACACCACAGCACTTAGGAAATTCCCATATGCATTCACAATCCACCCCCATATTCAATCAGAAATGAAAATACCCAATACTAATGGTACCAGTTGCAGTCTGATTACATGTCCGTCTGACCATTCCCCAGAGTGCTGGGTTTCAGCCAGATCTTCTGGTCACATAATCCGATGCCCTGCCGCATCATTCTTTCCCCAGAGTTCTGAGTGTCAGCCAGATCTTCTGGTCACATAATCCGATGCCCTGCCGCATCATTCTTTCCCCGGAGTGCTGGGTGTCAGCCAGATCTTCTGGTCACATAATCCGATGCCCTGCTGCATCATTCTTTCCCCAGAGTTCTGAGTGTCAGCCAGATCCCCTAGTCACATAATCCGATGCCCTGCTGCATCATTCTTTTCAGGCCATGATGATTTATCTGTACTTCCACAATATACATATGATCCCAAGGAGTCCTGATCGTATCTGGCTATGGCTAATTTCCATTAGTAAACAAATCACTACCTTTGTTGTCTTCCCTTACATGATCAAAACTGTGTTCATAAATGCATGTAATGTGAGCAGTAAGAAATGAACACATGGAGAGCTGCTTGGTATCAAGTCTGTACATAACAATAGGGGGTGGGGTAGCATAGGTCTGCCTCTAGCTCTGGAAGTACTGGGAACGAGTTCAGTTGAATATTTCTTAAAAATAAACAACCCAAGTATGTTATACAACTTTTGATAGTGATTCGGATGCCTAACCTCTTCGGGCTAGATCAGTGGTTCTCAACCGGTAGGGAATTCCCCCCCAGGGGGGAATTTTAGGGTTTCCAGGGGGGGAATGAAGACCATTTCAAGATCGTGTTAATACAAGAACCGATTATTTGATATTGTTTTTTCCTTCATACTTTACAGTTAAGTACGTCTCATCCTTCTAAAATTCATCTTATAAAGTCAGTAGACCCGCAAATCATGTTTTATGTGGATGTATAGACTTGTTTTAGTATGTACTATTAAATTTACTTTACACTTTTACGTATACTGTATAGGGGTGGGGGTATTTTTATATGAAATATGATAGGGGGAGGGGGGAATGATGTTCTGAAAATACGGTGAAATGGGGGATGGGCCAAATTTTTTTTATAGGAAAGGGGGGGATGACGTTCTGAAAATATGGTGAAGGGGGGAACGGGCCAAAAAAGGTTGAGAACCACTGGGCTAGATCCTGTAATGATATACGTGTTAAAAATCCACTGACAGTTGATGCATACAACAGAGAAAATCAGAAAAGATTAAATCAGGACTAAAGTAGTGGTTATAGCAGAACCAGATTTTATTAGAAAGCAGCAAGTCAACAGGTTTGGCCATTTAACTAGGTTACTAACTAACAGTATACCACAACAAGCAAAGACCAAATATGAAAAATAGACCAAATAGATGCAGAAAAAGAGGCCAGCCACATAAACGATGGACAGAGGGAATAACTGAGTTCAAAGGAATCTCGATACATGAAGCCCATAAACTGGCATTCTCCCACTGTTTATACTTCACTTCGACACCGCAAGGTACAAGATGAGATGAGATGACACATAAACAAATTCATGAGTACTGATTAGTGTTAACAGAAGCAGAAAGAAGTAAAAACTAGAACAGTTGGAAATGATAATGAGTTGGTTGAATAGGCTTCTGATATGGTCACATTTCAAAATGACAAAACCTACTGACCAGCAGGAGAGCATTACAAATATAATAAGTAGACAGTGTTCTTTAGTCATGTAATGAGAGGAGAGGCATTGGGAAACACTGTGATGACTGGAAATATCAGTGGTGGAAGAGGCAATGGCAGACCAAGAGAACTGATGCTGCATGGACTGAGACAGAGGAATGTCACTGATAGAAGTGACTGAACATCAAGCAGCGAGATCCATGGAGTAGAATGAATGCCTAAGCTAGATGGTATGGCACATGATGATGACTAGTCAGCATTACATTTATAGAATGTGATTTTGGTCCCCACACACAGAGATTTCCAATACTAGATAGAGTACTGTGGACAGTTTGTGCCCTGTGGAGCTTATTCTTGTGTGATCTATGGAACAAGACTAGTAAACCACGGATGTACCTGAAGACATGTTTTGCTTGATACAGAATGCGTAGAGGTGAACATACAGATATCCCAGCTCATCTGCTTGGGGGTTGGGGTTAAAAGTTATAGAACAATCCAAACATATTACTGCCAAAAATTATAGATATTTAACCCAAACATTGACCAAGCACAAAGCTTTCCTAACAACTACAATTAAGATTAGCAATTTACGAGGTGTCGCTATCATATATTTGCAGTACTAGAAGTAAAGCTTTCTGTTTGAAATTGTAAACTGCTACAGTATAACTTAAACTTTTTGTTTACAAAAAGAAGAAAAACAAAACTAAACATGAATGACTGAGGAGCTAGCGTATCTCTTCGGCAAATACAGGATAAGAAAGTGATACAAAAATTAAAGTGACAGGTAAAAATGTATAGAGGCAATGGCAAGTGGGCACCCTTTTTTTGCATATCCTTTACAGGACATCGCTGTCAACACCAGCATCTTTCAGCTGTATGTTGATTTCTTGGCAAGATTACGCTCAGTAGTTTGCCATTGCTTTCTGAGCGGCCGGCTCACATACCCCGTAAGTTACTGATGTGATTCGAACCACTGCTGATTCTCACCGTCATCACGTTACCGACGAGAGTATACGAGATTACGGAGAAAAGTCATAACCTCTAGGCCACGAAGCTGGCAGTGGGCACCCTGGATTTTGGTTATACCTAAGTTTCAATTTCTATCACAATATCCTGTTGACACTAACTGTAAGTAATTAAAGAACACTGAAACTGACACCCACATATATTATCATAGGTATGGGTTTTAATATACCAATAAAATTTCACATAATTTCAGTTTCATTTTCAAACAGAAGTGATGGTATTTTCAAGGAAAAAATGTCTTCATTCTTCCTCTCTTTTTTTGTACACCTTGAGATGTCAACTTGAATTTATTAAAAGAAAGCAGCAGTCAGCTTGAGCTTGCTAATATTTCTATAGTCTATCCTTAAATGGGTGTAGGCCAAAATTATTTTCTGTCCTGCCCATATTGGACACTGCAGCTGACGTTTAGCCATCATTTAACCAATTCCAGTTATATTAATTACTGTCTCCTATCTTTAGTTTATTGAACATGTGACTTTAACCCTTTACAAGGCAGAACGGCCATTTACGTTCGATACCCTAAACGGGCGAAACGTCCCAAACCGCCCGATATTATTATGCACTGTAAAAACACGATCTCTCGGCTTTCCGATACTTCCAATGGCTACTTTTGCTTTCAACGATAGCTTGGCAACGTGGCCGCCATTTGTAAGCACCTACTACGAATTTGAACTGACTTTTACGGACTTGTTTTGAAAGTTTTCGGGGTTTTTACGCTTAGTTTTTCAAAATGGATTTCGGCGATTCTTCAAGTGATAGCCGAGATTTCGCTAGGTTCAATTTAAATGACATTAAAGGGCACGAAGTTGACTATTAATCGCAGCTAGATATCAGTGAAAAGCGCTACTTTGCATTAGCAGTCGTGAGTCGGACTTTAAACAAAGTGATTATGATTCTGAAAGTGTGTTTGTAAATTGCCGTATAGCCCACGGAAGTAGACTATTAGAGCTTTGCAGCCAACATGACCTCTATATAACAAACACATTCTATAAACATAAAGATTCACAAGTATACACATGGTATAAATGGAAAGATCTAGAAACTAAAAGCCAAATTGATTTTATACTAACAAGAAATAACAGAAAGAGAAATATATTAGATGCAAGGGCAGTGCCCAATTTCAGTATAAACACAGATCATAAAGCAGTCGTTGCCACAATAAGAACAATCAGAAGAAGAAAACAAAGAGCAGGAAAATACATGCCATGCGAATCAGTAAACTTAAAAAGCCTTAAAGACGAGGCAGTAAGTAAGGGAAAATTATGAGAAAGAACTAACTGAACTCTTTGGAAAATTACCTACAGAGAGAAAAACAGTGGAAGAAGAATGGGAGATGTTCAAATCAAGCATTTTAAATACTGCAAAAATAACATGTGGAACCACAAAAAAACGCAAAACACGGATAAAGAAAATAAGTTGGTGGAACGCAGAAGTAAAGAAAGCGGTAAAAGACAAAAAGGAAAAATATAAAAAGTGGTTGAAGAGCAAACAAGAATGTGATTGCATAGAATATAGAATAGCGAGAAGACATGTGAATAGAATAGTAAAGAGGGAAAAACAAAAAGACTGGGAAGATTATGGAGAAACCCTAAATAAAAACTACAAGGAGGCAACTAGAAACGTTGCAAAAGATAGGCTGTTTTGTTCAATGATTAATAAAGGAAATGGTTGAAGAAGAACAGAACTCGCATCATGAGAAGAAAGCCATTTCTGTCTGCATATTATGAGATGAAGAAAATAAAGACATCATGAAATTGGAAATTTAGGAGTTAGGGGAGATTGAGAGGCATAAGAGAAGAGATGTTTTACACTTTGGCATCCTGGCATGGAGTAATATTAGACATTATTGGCTGTATTATGTTTAAGGAGATAGATTAGAAGTCTGTGGATTAAATTAAAAGATAGACTGGGTGATATTGATATTAGTTATTACCATACCCCACACAGCATGGACAAGAAGACACGCCTGGACAGGGGCATGTCAAAATATATTATATATGTGCGCTTCGAAGGGGTAAACAAACGAGGTGTGATATCTGTTTATTCAGTCGTTATTATTGGTTTTAAAAAAAACTATGAATTAGAATTAATGTGATCAATCCACCGAACACCATTTCAAGAAATGTGGTACTACAGTACTTGTACTTTACTTAGTAGTCCGTACCATACCATACTGTCCATCACCATCCATACCCTACGACAGTAAAAATGGGAGACATGCCTTAAATATGATGCACAAAATCTTATAAATTGCACAATCATGAAATAACTATTCAAGATATTGGAAGAGTCATATCTATAAGCCTATGCATTACCAAAACCGAACAAAAATTAATTTATTGTGACCGCCACAACAATAGAATGGAGACGGGCTCCCTGACTGCCATGTATTTATCGTTTCCTGTACTGGTATCTCTCCATACATTACCACAACATAAATTACTTACCGAAGTCGGTACCGGCCATTTCAATATTAAAGGATCCGATCCCACCGGACTATGCAACTTTAATTTCTGGGTCATTGTTCCACCTTTCCGCCAGCACGTCCATGAAATGGTCAAATTCTGAAATAATTTTCACAACTTGACCATTTCTGCTCTCACTCTTTGACCCACATTTAGCGTCGGGAATCTCGCAGAAACTCGTTCAGGTCATATGCTTGAGACGAGGGCGGTGATTGGCTGGCTGATTGTGTTCGGGGAAAATGACATCCTATGTCGGGTAATTTGTCCCCCTCACTTTTATTTTCAGCTGTCCTTTTTTGTTTATTCAAAATAAGGCGGCTTATTATAATTTACTAATTTATGTTCTAATAATAAAATGTTGTTCCAACAAGGGTGTTAATGTCACGTAATTACTATCTGTATCATTTATTTATCAACTTAAACCATGTATACTATATAACGATAAACAGCCTTCTAAACTGAGTTTGGTATTTATTTACAGTTTCAATTCATATATTCAAAGACGTTAACTTAATTCATTATACGACTTGCATTACAACCATTAGGTCTCGTATTTTAAACATTATTCATATAATTATTACACCGAGATATCTTCTTTTTTTTTAAATCTACGAATAAGTCTGAAATAATTAATTTTATTTATTACTTTCAAAGAAACATAAGTTCACATAACATCACAATACGGGATCAATTTGAATGTATCCCACATATTCAGGTAACAAATATAGATTTATTCTCCACTGAAACAATTGTACAATCCGTTTTAAAAGGAATAATATCGCGTTTATAGCCAGCACACCATCACAAATAAGAGTACAGTGGAAAAGTGCGTCCAAGACAATGAAAGCTTCTCAGGCTCAAATGTGACAAATACTTGGCAGACTTCAATTCGACCTGGAAGTGATCGTCTGTTAGATGGCGGTAAAATACAAACAATGCTGTCGGGGGGGTTTTGAAATAATGTATGCTCCAGGCCGTTGGTACTTTAATTTAACATAATAATTATATGTGTGTGAAGGCATGAAAATAGATAGCCGAGATAGGAAAAATTACAATAAAATAAGCGGGTTTAATGTAATGATGCGTACAGGAAGAATTAAAACTATTTTTCTATACTTTATAAGCGTTCAACCTCGTTTTTTTTTTTTTTAAATTACTCGTAAAATATATGTTTGCCTTTAATTTCAGTCCTATTTTTTCATAAGTGTTATATTTACAATTATATTCTGCAGTTCTGTATTATTAACTCATTCATAATTATAAGCCAGTTCGCGTACCTACAATCTTTTTATCATTTCTCATTGCTTTACACTTGCTTTTAAAGTCTAATTTACATACAAGTAGATACGGCAAAGAAAAAAGTTACAGTAAAACATAATAGTTCCAATTTTCACAATACAAACAACAACAAACAACCATTTGTACAGCCAAAATATAATTACAATTCACATTCATCATCAAGTGCCTTGCCGGCTGGCGTGGGCGATCTCCCACGGCATGGATCAGTTCATATGTTGACTCCCTTTCGTGACATGATGCAAGAGTTTCAAGAATATTCTCCCACTGTTTTCCCCTGTCTCTCTTTTCACAAATATTTCCGGTTGCTACAACATGTTTCAGTTTTTGTCTTCTCATTATGTGGCCCAAAAATTATGACTGCCTTTTTCTGATGTTTGTAATAAGTTATCTTTGCGACTTAGCTTCACTCACAATGTTCAGAATACTCTTTTTGGCTGTCAATGAATGTTCAATATTATTCTATAAAACATTTTCAAGGCTTCTATGAAGTTTTTTCGTCTGTTTACTAATTGTCCACCATTCTCAGCCATATGTTAAAGCTGGTTGTATGTAATATGCAATAATTCTTTTTTCTAAATTCCAATGGCAAGGACTTATTGCATAACATGCTCTTCATTTGATTTAAATTCAAATTAAAATTGTTGAGGAGTGTGTTTCGTGTTTTGATTCTGTTCTGTGCGAATCTGGCAGAATAAACGGACATGTATTTAATAATAATCTATGCAAGACCGTTATAGGAAGCCACTTATGACTCGAAGAGTAGGCATGCTTTACATGTTTGTGTGTGCATGTATGTACGTATTTATGTCTGCGTGCTTGCTTATATTATGTGTGTATGCACATAGTAATAGTAACACGTGGTCGTGAGTGCAGAGAGTGGGTGGGCACTGATCCAGGGCAGCACACATCAAGGTGACATAGTGATCTATACCAATGGCTCAGTGGTCAGAAACAGACGTAGAGGGAGGGATCATTGCGAAGGCTAATGGACGATGCTTGAAAAAGGAGAGTCTGGCATATGAGACTATGACCTCCAGCATGAGTACGGAGGTGGGAGCGGTAACAACGGCCTTCGGTGGTTGGAGGAGACCGCTGCAACACACATTGTATTCATTACGGACTCACGAAGCATGCTTAGTAAGGTGGAGAAAGGAATGTTTCGTTTAGAATGGCTTGTCTCGCTTTATAGGTCACAGATTGTGAGAATTGTATGGATTTTCTGCCCTCACCATGCAGGGGTGCGGAGGAATTAACAGGCTGATGGGCTGGCAGGGAATGCACCTCTAGGTGGTAGATTAACTATGGATAAGGGAGAGGTGGTCGGGCGCTTGTGGGAGCAGATGGAAAAAGCGGGGACACAGAATGAGAACCCGTATGTTGAAAGAATTGTACGGGGGGGGGGGGGGGGGGGTCTGGACGAATCTCAAAACTGAGAGGGAAGTCCAGGAGAACTTTCAGTTAATTGGCAGTTGGAACGATTAGCAATATGACTCTTCACTGGCTGTTGTCTGGGAATGTCCTGAGTGTAGTGATGTTAGTTCTTAGCTCAACCCAACACACGACTCAATGGTTACATTTCTACATGTAGCAATAAAACAAATGGTTTATAATTTAAGCTAACAAAAAAAAAACAATGTATCTGCATTTCAGGACAAGTCCGTAAGTGCTGGGTTGTTCCAGAGTAAGTCTAAGAGCGTTGATGTTGTTTGTCATTCTTTCAAGATGGTTAAGTAAGTATTCGTCGGAATGCGACCTCGCCTGCGGTCATTGTAACCTAATCTATCCCCCATTCGCCAAATGAAAATACTCCTAACAATTGTTTCGTAAAAGGATATTATAGAACAAGTATCTACTACGCACATCATAAAAAACAGCAACCTTGTTCAATCTGTCTGTTGTCTTGTATGGCGCTAGTTTCTGTTTCTTTCCTTTATTGTATATGAATGCCTTTCTATTCCGATCAGTGTATTCCTCGTGTTATTTATATTGCCCTAGGGGTTCCCCAGTGATTGATATTTCTGTATATTACGTAAACACAACGCAACCAACCAATCGTGTCCCTCCTTTAAATGTGTGTAATATACTGCATACTGCGTCCAGCATAACGGCCGCCATGTGTTTGCGTGTTTATTTGACACGTGCTTGGTAAATAGAGATACTTGAGACCTATAGTGCTAAAAAATTCGCAGGATACAAATTCTGAACACATGATCTTATTAGTTGATGATAAACCATGTTAAATATGGTACTATTTCGAGGTGTCTATCTGGTCGCTTGTCAAATTATATCGGCTCATTCCAGCGAGGTGTTGGCGCCATTTTTGTATCGTTTTGTTCCTTCATCTTTCAATTTGTATGTTGCCTTGTGTTTCCTTTTATTTCTTTACAGCCACATATGCCGACCAATACATGTCCCATTAGAGTAGTGGCATGGCGTACAATTTTCATCAGCGAATGTTGATTTTGCAGCATTTAATAGTATGAACTTCAATCAAATAGCTCATATTTTGAGAATCAGTACAACAAACTGGAAACACAGGTATTGGGTATAGGTACACAGGTATTCCCTAAGGCATTGTCATTTTCGGGAACGTAAAGGGATTTAAATGAATGAACTTAAAGAAAAGAATTTACACGATGACTTTTCCGTGTGTGATGCTATAGAAATTACGATTACAGCACAGAACAGATTGCAGACAGCACTTGATATTATTTGCATTTTGGTGTCATTTTGGGAAGCACGTGTAAAATAGCACACCGACCCGTTTCTCCTGGGTTGAGTTGAGTTGAGCTAAGAACCGACGTCACTGCACTCAGGACATTTCCATATGCGCTCCATCCACTCGTTCAATAGCCAGCGAAGAGTCACACTAATAATCGTTCCGACCGCTATCTGATTGAAAGTTCTCCTGATCTTCCCTCTCAGTTTTGAGATTCTTCCAGAACCCCTGCCGATCTCCCGCAATCTTATTCTTTTCACTTACGGATTCTCAATTTGTTTCCCCGCCTTCTCCACCTAGTCCCACAGGCGCATGACCACCTTTCCCTTGTCCATGGGTAATCTACCACCAAGAGGAACATTCCCTGCCAGCCTATCAGCCTGTTCATTCTCATGCACTCGCGCATAACCAGCACAAAAAATCCATACAATTCTCACAATATGTGACCTCTGAAGCGAGGTGAGTCATTGCACACAAAACATTCCTTTCTCCACCTTACTAAGTATACTCCATGAGTTCGTAATGAATACAATGTCTGTTGCAGTGTTCTCCTCTAACCAACGGAATGCCGCTGTTACTGCTTCCACCTCCATTATCATAATGGAGGTCGAAGTGGCATATGCCAGACTCTTCTTTTTCAAGATCGCCCAGAAACCTTCGCAATGAAACCCGAACCACTACGACCGTTTCTCACCACTGATCCATCTGTGTAGATCACCATGTCACCTTGATGTGTGTTACTCTGATAGTTGTTACACCTCAAACTCTGTGCGGCCCGCTGCCCATTCTCTGCACTCACGACCCAGTATTACTATTACATTGTGCCAGTCCGACATGTCTTCCGATACTTTAACCCACTCTTTTTCACGATTGATAGTCTCTAGATCACACACCTGACGTATATATATTTCTGCCTGCGCCATCCAGGACCTGCCTCGTCCGTTTATGACCCTTGACCATATCCTTGGCTTCATGCATGGGGTGATCCCTATCTGCAGCAACTCTCAGGTACCATTTGGCTTGAATGACCCTATGCCTATCCGCCTTTGTTGGCAGTGCCAGGATATGGCCTCCTGCATTATAATTCTTGTGTTCTTTTCTGCATCCCATGATCACCCACATGACCGCATTCTGTATGTTCTCCAAACTTTCAAGCTGGCTCTTTGATACTGTCAGCAACCCCATAAACCATACTCAGTTACATACATTATTAACTGCTAAAAGAGCCTTAAAGCACCCTCTGCTCTACCTCGGTTGCTGCCATCGCCCTCAATGAATTATGTCCCTTATTAGCCTTAGCCACCAAGTCTCCAAGTAATCCTTAAAAGACATACACCTCTCAAAGGTGATACCCAAGTACTTCAATTTACTCGCTCTACTAAGAGGAAATGCCGGCTCCCTGGCCGAGGAGTTAGCAACTTTCTCCATTAACCCCGAATACTCTCGTGGTTGGCGTGAGCGCACGAGAATTGGAAGTGGTTCGAGTCGCGCCGGTGACTTATGAGAGTATGGAGCCGGTCGCTCAGAAAGCCATGGCGCGCTGATGAGCGTAATCTAGCCTAGGAATCAACATACAGCTGAAAGATGCTGGTGTTGACCGCAATATCCTGACACAGGATGGAAACGCGAAAAAAAAAAAAAAACTAAGAGGAAATCCATTCATTATAATAAACTAGCGCCCAGGCTCTGGCGGGGATCTATGTATGTATCTATCTATGTATCTATCTATGTATCTATCTATGTATCTATCTATGTATCTATCTATGTATGTATGTATGTATCTATCTATCTATCTATCTATCTATCTATCTATCTATATATTTATCTATCTATCTATCTATCTATCTATCTATCTATCTATCTATCTATCTATCTATCTATCTATCTGTCTGTCTGTCTGTCTGTCTGTCTGCTTGTCTGTCTGTCTGTCTGACCCGGCCCGGCTTCGCCCAGCTCCTGGTGGGGAGCATCTCATTTAATTCATATAAGTAGTCATATAAGCTCCCGTTCCCGACTATCTATCTGTCTGTCTGTCTGTCTGTCTATCTGTCTGTCTGACCCGGCCCGGCTTCGCCCAGACCCTGATGGGGAGCATCTCATTTAATTCATATAAGTAGTCATATAAGCTCCCGTTCCCGACTATCTGTCTGTCTGTCTGTCCGTCTGTCTGTCCGACCCGGACCGACTTCGCCCAGGCCCTGGTGGGGAGAATCTCATTTAATTCATATAAGTAGTCATATAAGCTCCCGTTCCCGATCTATCTATCTATCTATCTATCTATCTATCTATCTATCTATCTATCTATCTATCTATCTATCTATCTATCTATCTGTCTGTCTGTCTGTCTGTCTGTCTGTCTGTCTGTCTGTCTATCTATTTATGTATGTATGTTCGGCCCGAACATAACAACAAAATATAGATAGAATAGAAGAATAGATAGAAAATATGATTGGAAGAGATCTATCTAAAGTAAACTTGGCTCCCGTTCCCGACTATCTGTCTGTCTGTCAGTCTGTCTATCTGTCTGTCTGACCTGGCCCGGCTGCACCCAGTCCCTGGTGGGGAGCATCTCATTTAATTCATATAGATATCTATAGCCAGGGGACTTAACTTAAGATATAACAATGCTACTAAAAGTTATATCCCTTTTTTATATTTTCTTATGTTCAGTCATGTAATTACAAAATTAAATTTTAGGAAGGTAATAGCTGATAGCTGATAGATAAAACTATGACAGTTGGTTGCACAGGAATGAAAGGAAAACGTGTAGAAAATTTCATCTCAATCGGATGGACCGTTTGCGAACGCATAAAGGACGGATCCACATACATCCATACATACATACATACAACGATTTTTATTCACTATAATACATGGGACATCTGCCTTCACGATCCGGTTTTCCTGGGAGTACCACACAACGGATGCTTTGTCTGGGTTTATAATGACCCCTGCGTCCCTGTACCACTCCACCACCCTGTTAACTGCCTTCTGTAAGTCTCTAGCCAAACTTTCCCTTCTTTTCCCTGTTTGTACACCAGCACTTCATCTGCAGATGTCAAGATTCTACCAATATCTGGTGTCTCAATAGCGGCAACTTTGCTGGTGTAGATATTAAAGTGCACTGGGGACATGGCAGATCCATTAGGCAGCCCAGGTGTAATAGTACAGGAGTTAGAAGTCCAGGAACCCATGCGCAGTGCAATCTTAAAATCAGTGCGTTCTGAAGATATGGTAAAGGGGGCATGGACCAAAAAAGGTTGAGAACCACTGCGTAAGCCATTCTGCAGATGATGGTCAATGTACGCAGAGAGAAAATTCTACATATATTACAGTTCATTTCGACAAAATGCTCACATGGAAAGCACACTTAGAAGACGAGCAAAAGTCATTTAGGAGTCTCTCCAAATAAATAATTAAAAAAAACAACAACATAGTTTTGGAGCAAATCAAAATCATCTCATGTCCAGATGCGGGGATCTGCTATGGGTGTCTGCTGTGGTAGGGTCACCACATTGTGTAGGTCCCAAATACTGAAGAATAGCGGACCAGTCTTTTACTCTGTGGCGGACGACGAACGCAGGGAGACACCGTCATCTCACCACGCTCATGACATTAGCGTAGCTCCTTATCAACTACACTAACCCTTCCTCCCCTATCCTATCCACGGGAAATTGAGGAGCAAATACCACCATCCTTAGGAAGCTTATACAAGTACAATTAGACCTGAAACTGAATATGGTAACTCAGCTCAGCCATAGCCTTCAACATTAATGGTTATCTGGAGTAGAAAATGCTATCCTGAGAATGGCTCAATACACAATCATTAGATCGGCACAAGTTTGCTAGCTACTCCTTACGACTCCAACAGGAGGCATGAAGACTGCTCCAGTTCAGACAAAAGAGCAGTGCACCAGTATCTGTGCTCTTACAGACAGAAGAGGGGGAAAGACATTTGTTTACATGCCGTAATTTCAGCGCCTGCCGTACCAGCCGGTACATGTCCAACTACAAAGTCCAACTGGAATTAGATTAATAAATATTAATTAATAAATAACAATAACAAAAATGTTCCTACTTACCTCAGAATTCCGAACAGCTCGGAATTCTGAGGTAAGCAGGAACATTGTTTTTCCAATTTTTATTTTCTCTGCATTGCTTTCATTTATTCATCTTTCTATTCTTCTCATTCTGTCGTCACGTCTTAATGTAGTCGCAGTAGATCTCCGTGACTATATGTTGTGTTTTATGTATGTTTGTTTGCTGATGAAGGCTAATCGCCGCAACGTCCTGTATGTGTCGTAATTCTGTTATGTAAAGCTGCACTACTTTGTGTCATTTTATATTGTTTACATTTCCCAGCTTTACCGCAGTTCCACCAAATTTTATTCAAAGAAACCAAGCGCTTTAGAATGCGGAAAGCCCCTCTGCTGTGTGTCCACCGTGACGAGGTAGAGGGGCTTGTGCGTCCCAATGACCCCAAGAGCTATGCCGACAGTAGCACAGCTACTGGTAGGGCCACCCATGTCGGACAGGTCAAAGGAGAGGGACCAGACGAAGAGACACACAAACCTGCTGCCTTGTAGGTAGACTGGGGACAGTCAAAGGCTAGGGAAAGCATCCCAAATACATGCTTGTCGAAATCGGATGTACTGAGCCACAGGCTTGACAAAGCAGTGCAACGTAAAACCTGCTGCCTTGTAGGTAGACTGGGGACAGTCAAAGGCTAGGGAAAGCATCCCGAATAAATGCTTGTCGAAATCGGATGTACTGAGCCACAGGCTAGACAAAGCAGTGCAACGTAACTTAATTCATGATGTCACAAATCAAAATTAATCGATATGGTGCTAATCCCGTGAAGTCCCATCAGGCGGTGATAGTGCCGGGCCCCCTGCCTCGAGGGGGTCCACCCATGACTACTGGTGGTCACCTTCCCCTGTGCTGTGAGTCAAGGCACAGAGGAGTAGGTTAAGAGCTATTGACCAAATACCCCGGACACTCAACATACTACAGTGGAATGCCGAAGGAGTTTACAAGAAGAAAGACTCCCTAACACAGCGTCTTCATAAAGATAGAATAGATGTGGCATGCATTCAAGAGACACACCTCAACGCCAATCACAAATTCTCAGTCAGAGGATATCAGGCCACACGTTTCGACCGCGAAGGACACAAAGGAGGAGTTCTAATACTTACACGAAATACAATACCTTGCAGCGAAGTATCTGTGATCTCTGACAACCAAACGGAAATTATAGGTGTTGATATAATGATAAAGGACGTGAAAATAAGAATCTACAATCTGTATAGCCCAGCAGATAAGGACCTTACACTCTCAAACATGAAAATAACTGACACAAACTGCATTATTGTCGGAGACTTTAATAGCCGTTCAGAAAGATGGGGATACCCAGATACTGACAAAAGAGGTGATGAATTGGAGGACTGGGAAATAGATTCAAATCTCCATCTACTCAACAAAGCGGATGACAC
Organism: Cepaea nemoralis; assembly: GCA_014155875.1. Taxonomy (NCBI): domain Eukaryota; kingdom Metazoa; phylum Mollusca; class Gastropoda; order Stylommatophora; family Helicidae; genus Cepaea; species Cepaea nemoralis. The sequence goes on from JACEFZ010008697.1 coordinate 707,228, forward strand.
ACCGAGCTTCTACTCCAGAAGATGGTTTACCACTTCTACTCCAGACTTAGCTTTCTGCACAGGAGACATCCTCCACAAAATCGATCGCCATGTGCTGGACCAATTAGCAGGTAGTGACCACAGACCAATCAAGCTTGAAATGAATATGGAGTATGTTCCACAGGAGCAAAAACCCTTGCCCCGCTGGAATTACAAACGAGCAGATTGGGACAGATTTGCCATACTAACAGACAAATATTGTGAAAACATAAATACACGATATGGCAACATAAAGCAAATGGTGGAAAGTCTAAACAGAGCGATAATACAGGCAGCCACTGAGTCCATTCCAAGAGGAGCGAGGAAAAATTACAAACCATACTGGACTGAAGAACTACAAAGTTTGGAGGACAAAGTTGAAGATGCCAGGAAGACAGCAGAGAGAGAACAAACAATTGAAGCAAACATCTCTCTCAAAGCCATCTCAGCAAAATATAAAAGAACAGTAAATCAAACAACAAGAGATTGTTGGAGGGAAAAAACAGAAAACCTGAATTTTGACAGGGATGGAAACAAACTATGGAAACTAGTGAAAGCCATGAACAATGAAGGACCTAGAAACAAACAAATAACAATTAAACAAGGAAATGCCTTGCTTACAGGAAAAAAGGCTGCAAATGCACTAATGGAACACTATGCAAATGCAAACCACATTGATATTACAACCGAACAGAAGAAAGCAATCAAAGACAAACAGATACATCATAGAAATACAGAGACAGCAGCAGAATATATGATGGCAAATCTAACAATGGAAGAAATGGAACAGGCAATGAATACCCTAAAAAAGAAGAAATCACCAGGAAAGGATGGAATCACAAATGAAATGCTAATAGGACTAGGCACCAAGGCAAAGAAGAAACTACTAGCAGTCCTAAATAACAGCTGGAAGAGAGGAATAGTCCCACAGGCATGGAAGGAAGCTATACTAATACCAGTCCCAAAGAAAGGAAAAGACCTGGAAGAACCAAATGGCTATCGACCTATCAGTCTACTTAGCTGTGTAGGAAAATTAATGGAACGCATTATCAATGGCAGGCTAACATGGCATCTGGAAGAAAACAAACTCTTAACACCACACCAAGCAGGATTCAGAAAGTACAGATCCACTGAAGATCAAATAACCTATATAGCTCAGGAAATAGAGGATGCCTTCCAAGAGAAAAAGCACACACTAGCAGTCTGGATAGATTTAGAAAAAGCATTTGATAAAGTATGGAAGGAAGGACTGAAAGTAAACTGCAAAACATGCATGTTTGTGGAAAAATGTATAAATGGATCAGCCACTACCTTGAGAACAGAACTGCCAGGACAAAAGTACAAGGACAAACAAGCAAAATGATGCTGCTGGAGCAAGGTGTCCCCCAAGGAGGAGTTCTTTCACCAACATTATTCCTAGCATATATAAATGACATCACAGAAAATTTTCCAGCCAGAGTACACACATCCTCCTTTGCAGATGACCTAGCCATATGGACATCTGAAGAATATATTAGTACAGCTAACAGCAGAATACAGCAAGCCTTATTAGCGCTAGAGGACTGGTCAAAATCATGGCTAGTGAAGATAAGTGAGGAGAAAACAACATGCACAGTGTTCTCCCTCTCAAATAAAACTCAGCAACCTAAGCTGGTATTGAATGGAAAAATATTGCGCCATGAAGAAAATCCAAACTATCTAGGAGTCACCTTTGATCGTCGCCTGACATGGAAGACACAGGTTGAGAAAAATCGAACAAGAGCAAGGCAGAGAATGGCAATCATGAAAAGCTTGCTGGTACAACGTGGGGAGCAGATGAGAAAGTTCTCAAGAAGTTATATACTGGACGGGTGAGGCCAGTACTGGAATATGGCATTGCAGCTTGGGCAACAGCAGCTAAGTCAAACTTTAACAAAATAAGTAGAGTCCAAAACCAAGGAATGCGAATCATAACTGGAAGCCTGAAGACAACGCCTATTAATGAACTAGAAAAGATCACTTGTTTACAACCAATGCAGGACAGAAGAGATAGCAGAGCCCAGCAACAAGCTGAAAAATTTAGAAGATTGACAGACCAGCCTATGTACAACAGATTTAGTGGCTTTGGAAAGGGAAGACTGAAGCGTAGCAACTTTGTAGAAACTGCAAAACGAAGGATTAGGGCAGATCCTATACTTAACATATCAACAGTCAAGCCCATACACAATGCACACAAGTTCCCAGCTTGGAGACAGCAGCAACTGCCTGAGATGATAGAAAACATTCCTGGTATTGAGAAAAAGAACACTCAGCATGAAACCAAAAGAAGAGAAATAACCCTAAACTACATAAAAGAACATTACCCAAGCAGGAATTGGACCCATGCATATACAGATGGATCAGCCAAAAATTCAATAGAGAATGGAGGAGGAGGAATTCTCCTAAATTTAAAAAATGGAGTGAAAAAAACACATTCAATGGCAACTGGAAAATTTTCAAGTAACTTCAAAGCGGAGGTAGAGGCTTTGAAAACTGCAGCAGAAATGCTCCTGATGGAGGAAAATAAAGAGAAGCAAATAGCTATCTTCACAGATGCAAAGTCAGCTGTCTCAATACTGAAGAGCAATAACAGCACAGAACTAACTGACCTAAGAGCAGCACTCCATGGTCTATGCCAGAAATCCAAAAAAGTTGTAATACAGTGGATCCCATCACATTGCAGTATACCTGGAAACGAAGAGGCTGACAGACTGGCAAAAGAGGGCGGACGACTACCACAGCCTGACATAGACATAACCTATAATGAGGCAAAGAGGTTGATAAAAAGCACTTATAGAACCAAATGGGAATCAGAGCATCCAGGCCATCAGAAGGATGATGCATATTACAAACTCGACCGAAGAGAACAAGTAGCAATCTTCAGACTCCGCACAGGACATAACAGGCTGAAATACCACTTGTTCAATAAACTAAAGATAGGAGATACCGATGAATGTAATTGTAGAACTGGAAAAATGACAGCAAAACATTTGCTGCAGGATTGCCCAACGTATGCAGAACAGAGAAAGATATTTTGGCCCACACCTGCTTCATTTGAGGACAAGCTCTATGGAGATATCAACAAGCTCAAGTTGACAGCAGCTTACTTTAACTACATACAGGTTGACATTTAAAGGTGCATGAAGACCCAGAGGCATGAAATGGAATATTGCTTGGATAGCAAATCCATTATGTGGAAAGTCCAAATCGAAAGCTCGCTGTGTGGGCTTCATAAAAGGTGGAAAAGTGTCCTAGTGGCACGAAATGGAATATTGCTTGGATAGCAAATCCATTACGTGGAAAGTCCGAATCAAAAGCCCATTGTGTGGGCTTCATAAAAGGTGGAAAAGTGTCCTAGTGGCATGAAATGGAATATTGCTTGGATAGCAAATCCATTACGTGGAAAGTCTGAATCAAAAGCCCACGGTGTGGGCTTCATAAAAGGTGGAAAAGTGTCCTAGTGGCACGAAATGGAATATTGCTTGGATAGCAAATCCATTACATGGAAAGTCCGAATCGAAAGCTCACTGTGTGGATGTCATCTGCAGACTGCATACTTCTGGTTTCCGGAAGAACAGCCTATGGTGAACGGAAGGCCCAATATACGGAAGTGAGGCTAAGCAGCCATGTGCAGGACGTGACGATTCCTTGGGTGAGCCCAGTACCAGAGCGCTATGTATCGGCTCTGCAAGTATGGAAGCCTCCTTGGATGGCGGGGAATGCCCATGGTCTGCCCCTGCCTTCCCTTGAGGGCTGACCAGGATCTTTGGCTGTTCTATATGGACCAGCTGGGATGGGGGATAACACCACAACAGTGAGAGTCAAACGTCCTAAGAAACCCCCGGGAAGGTTAACCCGGTCAACAAATGCCCGCAGAAGTCGGATGTGTCGGCCTAAAGGCGCAAGAACGCAGCTCTGCTGTAAACAGGCACAACGCAATCACATCCGGAAAAAAAAAACTCCGGATGAACGAAGAAGAAGAATGCGGAAAGCATCGCACAATAAGTCTTATCAGTCACATGACAAAGCTGTTACTGACAATAATTTTGAGCAGAATCAGAAACAAGATTAAACCAGGAAATTATTGAAAAACAGTGTAAATTTATTTTTAAAAAAGGGAGCAAAAATATGCTACATATTTTTCAGGAAACTGTTAGAAAGAGTTATAGAAATAAAACAAAACAAAACAGATATGTACTTATGATTCACAGACCACACAAAAAGTGTTCGACAATGTGATACATGAGAAAATAATCAAATTACTAGAGCAGCTAAACATTGACGGCAAAGATCTGCAAATAAAAAGGAAAATATATTGGCAGCAAACAGCAGCCTTTAGAATCGACAACCTGTTAAGAACATTTCAGTGTATAAAGAAGAGCGACAGACACAGTTGAATGCCTCTTGGTGTGTTTTCATTGTACGGTGAATATATAATGAGATCTACAGAAAATATACCCGGGATCCTGTTTGGTGAACATAATGTAAATAACTTACATTATGCTGATGATACTGTATTGATAGCAACACGTTAGAATGAACCACAGGACATTATAAAGACAGTGATTGTAGACATTTAAAACATGGGCCTCCTTGAAAAGAATAAGTCATGGTAATATCAAAGAAACAGATTGTGTCTAAATTTACAATTCAAGTAAATGATGTGACGTTGGAGCAAGTGCAGAAATTCAAAAAACTGGACACATGGATAAAAGATGAAATATGCATCACAGTGAGAGATAAAGAACATAATAGGACAAGTAAAAACTGCATTCTATCGAATGAAGAACAATTTATGCAATTAAGTCCTTGTCATTGAAAGTTAGAAAAAGAATTCTTGCATGTTACAAAGAATCAGTTTTAACATACGGCTGCGAATCCTGGACAATTGGTAAACAAAAGAAAAAAAGTGAAGCCTTGGGGTTGTGTTTTTATAGAAGGTTTCTGAAAATTTCGTGGACTATTAAAAAGAGCAACCTGGACATTTTGAAGGAGGCTATGTCGCAAAGACAACTTATCAAAAACACAAGAAAGAGGCTGTCATCATTTTGTGACCACATTATGAGAAGACAAAAACTGGAACATGTTGTATACTTCTATACGCAATATCATCATCATCATCATCATCATCATCATCATCATCATCATCATCATCATCATCATCATCATTTCAGTCCTAGGGCCATTGTTGTGCCTTCCTCGTTAGTTCTATGTATGTTCGCAATGATACATTCGTGCATGCCCGCATTATAATTGATTTCCTTGGTTCACCTTGTCTTCCCTTCCTCTCTTCTTCTTCTTTCGTTCGCTTGAAATATGTCTATAATTGCAATGTTGACTCTTGTATGAATTTAACTGTCTTTTTTTAGTTCACTCAGCGGTCCATAGAGTTTATCTTTTACTTTCGTCTCTCTAGACCAGATAATTTGCCTAGATATGTTATATTTTGGGCAGTCTTGGAGTATGTGCTGTCTGCGACGCCAAGCCATACATGCACATGGCTGATTCACCAATCTTGAATTTTGAATAGATGTGGTTGCGTAATCTATTGTGTCCCGTTCTGAGGCGTAGAATAATGACTTGTTCTGGTCTGTCCATAACGTGGTAGTCATCTTGAGCAGGTTTTGGTTCCCTTCCTCTCCAGTATAATGTCTTTAACAGTATATAATATCAAATATCTATAATAGTGAATAATATGAAACGTCTATAATGGTGTATAATATCAATATACTAATGGACAAATTATCAAGGCATGTAAATAAAGTGACCTTTTACCGCGAACAGTATATGCAGGCTTGGCAATGGGAATGTTATTCCCATGGGATGGGATGGGACAGGCATAAATTACCATGGGATGGGATGGGGTGGGATTGGAAAGAAAAACATGTCCCTTGGAAAGCCTGCCAAAATATGTCCCATGGACAAGCCTGAGTATATGAAAGCTGACGAAAAACAAAAACAACAACAACATTGCATAAAAATGTAAAATACCCTCGTGCCCTATAGATACAAGTAAAGAACCCCTTTACATTCATTTAACCGTATGGGATATATGGTGCCGTCCCCACATTGTTTATAGACCAATGGACACTCGATGGGTGATGTACACTCCCTGTACACTTCATGGTAGCCTGTCTAGGCTGGGTCGACTTGAGCGTCTGCTTCAGTAGCGTTGTGGCCAGACTCTCGTCTACCGGAATGGTGGTTATGAGTTTGAATTCGCAGCGTGGAGGATTTTAAAAAAAATAAATGGATATACTCCCAGTGCGACCCATTTAAAATGAGCACCATGAAATGTTTTGGGGAGTAAAAGCTACTGGCGTGTTACTGAGCACACAAATATAGGGTGTATTTTTAATCACTGTGCAGTATTTGAAAATATTGCCGGTCCAGGTTTTGTATTCAACCTCTGTAAAGTTCATGCAACATAATAGGTAAATACAAAACTTGGACCGGCAATATTTTCAAACACTGCACAGTCATTAAAAATACACCCTGTACCTAGTGCCAATTGGTCTATACAAATATGTTTAGCACCATATATTCAATGCCCCATAAGGAAGTAAAAGGACTTTTTGCTAACTTCCAGCATGCATGTTGCCTGATATTTCTTATTTATATATTTCCTCATGCCAACATACGAAGCTTTTCACCATCTTCATGCTCCAGCTTTCTCTGAAACGTTTTCCCTCCAGTCGTCCTGTTGTTTTATGTTTTTCCCCCTCCTTCTCATGAAATGTGCAACGAATGTGAACTGTCAATTTCTGATACCTGTAATCAGTTCTTTTTGTTAGGTGATTTCTTTCAAGACGTCTTCAATACTCAGTTTGTCAATACAAGATGTTTTCATCATTCGATGTCAACTTTAGGTGAGAAATGAGAAATTTTATAAGGGAAATAACCAGTACAATTCCACCACCACTAGAATGAAATGAGTTAAGCTGCAGAAATGCTGCCGAAATGTAAACAGTTGGAGAAAAACAAAAAAAAACTAAAATATACTCGTATTTGAAAAATCTTGGTTAAGCACCAGATTTTCCAGTCTATTCTTTTTTTTTAATGTTGCATATCCCTTACAGGACGTTGCAGTCAACATCAGCATTTTTCATCTGCCATTGATGCACTAGGCAAGATTACGATCAGTAGTTTGCCATTGCTTTCTGAGCGACCGGCTCACATACCCCGTAAGTTACCGACGCGGCGAGAATCGCTACCAATTCTCGCACACATCACGTCACTCACGATAGTATACGGAATTACGGAGAAAGAAGCTAACACTTAGGCCAGGGAGTCCGGCACTAATGGCAAACTACAGAGCGTAATCTTGCCAAGAAATCAACCCCTGTCTTTTCTACCGCTGATCTTTTCCAGTGGTCACCATGTTTTCCAATGTTGGTTAACTCACTGATTAAGTACCATGAGATTATTAACCGACTTCCCGTATCTGCCATAGGTTTATAAATCGCTGAAATGTTGTCATCGCGTTATAAAATATCAGACCACCTGCTAACATATAAACACCTTTTAAGTTATAACTGTGATACACCACCACTTCCATTTTCCATCATCCATTTTTTGTTTGGTAAACACTTAATATTTGCTTGGCATTGTATCTGTTAATAATGTTAATAAATGTTATTATTATTTCGCTGTACAAATTGAACAGATCGGGAAATATTACACAAGCCTGTCTAACTCATTGCTTTATGAACGGTTCCTATTTGGTTATCAATTGTTACGGCATCTTTTTTCCCCCCAAAATGTGCAAGAAATATACTATTACTATTCTGTTTTGAGTAAAATTTATAATTGTAAAAATGTTACCTGAATAGAGGCATGGAGGCCTACTCGTTACGATTTCCAACTGGCGAAGAATGTGTAATGTTCCAAAGAGACCATGCGTATTTCGCCCTTAAATAATCAGTCTAGTCATTCAATTCACTTTCTAGAAATCTACGATCAACTTGAACCGAATCCGTTTACTTCTCAAGTTAGAGGGTGGAGCCGAGCCTTTAAGCTGCCACACCTATTAAAGACGGACACAGTACCTGAGGCGCTTTCTATCCCAAGCAAGGCACACTGCTTAAAAGGATCAAAGCCAAAACGATTGCCTTAATTTCATCTGGTTTTGTCCCATCTAGCTCGATCTCTTTTCGCAGAAAGAGTTACACAGAGCACATACTCCGTAGCTTCGGCGACGACCTCCAGGGGTCTCGGAAAAAAAACTTTACCTGCGAACCAAATGAGGGAGCCCTGAAACGAACACACGACCTTCGGAGGGCGCGGTAGTCGACTTGACCACGGAGACCAGGTGTGATTGGGCATTCTTCCTATGTACCAATCAACATGTCGTGTGTGGTTGGGCATTCTTCATGTGTACCAATCAACGTGTCGTGTGTGATTGGGAATTCTTCCTTGTACCAATCAACGTGTCGTGTGTGATTGGGCATTCTTCATGTGTACCAATCAACGTGTCGTGTGTGATTGGGCATTCTTCATGTGTACCAATCAACGTGTCATGTGTGATTGGGAATTCTTCATTGTACCAGTCAATGTGTCGTGTGTGATTGGGCATTCTTCCTATGTACCAATCAACATGTCGTGTGTGATTGGGCATTCTTCCTATGTACCAATCAACATGTCGTGTGTGATTGGGCATTCTTCATGTGTACCAATCAACGTGTCGTGTGTGATTGGGAATTCTTCCTTGTACCAATCAATGTGTCGTGTGTGATTGGGCATTCTTCCTATGTACCAATCAACGTGTCGTGTGTGATTGGGCATTCTTCCTATGTACCAATTAACGTGCCGTGTGTGATTGTGTATTCTTCCTGTGTACCAATCAACGTGTCGTGTGTGATTGGGCATTCTTCCTTGTACCAATCAACGTGTCGTGTGTGATTGGGCATTCTTCATGTGTACCAATCAACGTGTCGTGTGTGATTGTATTCTTCCTATGTACCAATCAACGTGTCGTGTGTGATTGGGCATTCTTCATGTGTACCAATCAACGTGTCGTGTGTGATTGGGAATTCTTCCTTGTACTAATCAATGTGTCGTGTGTGAATGTGTATTCTTCCTATGTACCAATCAACGTGTCGTGTGTGAGTGTGTATTCTTCCTGTGTACCAATCAACGTGTCGTGTGGGAGTGTATTCTTCCTGTGTACCAATCAACATATGTGTAATTGGGTATTCTTCCAACGCACCAATCAACTTGTCGTGTGTGAGTGTGTATTCTTCAAGTGTACCATTGGATATTCTTCCTATGTACCAATCAACATGTCGTGTGTGATTGGGTATTCTTCCTATGTACCAATCAACGTGTCGTGTGTGATTGTATTCTTCCTATGTACCAATCAACGTGTCGTGTGTGATTGTATTCTTCCTATGCACCAATCAACGTGTCGTGTGTGATTGTACTTCATACATTTTATCAGAACATAATAAAGAAACACGAGGACAGGTGTACATTTAACACAGTGTGCATATTCGACTATGCGACAGTAATATACTTGTGACGTTGTTGTTATCATCATCATTTCCTACACTTTCCCTCTTCCGCGCTAAACCTGGCAGCTGCTGTGACCATCTTGGATAGAAAGAGTTCAGCTACCCCGCCCTTTAGAAACGGACGCCGTACCCCTCCTCCTTCGTTCCACTACTTCCCCTTCTGTGTTCCACTCCTCCTCCTTCGTTTCACCGATAGATGGTACCTTGGTATGGGGTAGGAAGACACTTCTCCACACCGACAGATGGTACTTTTGTATGAGGTGGGAAGACACTTCTCCACACCGACAGATGGTACTTTGGTATGAGGTAGGAAGACACTTATCCACACCGACAGATGGTACTGTGGTATGGGGTAGGAAGACACTTCTCCACACCGACAGATGGTACCTTGATATGGGGTAGGAAGACACTTCTCCACACCGACAGATGGTACTGTGGTATGGGGTAGGAAGACACTTCTCCACACCGATAGATGGTACTATGGTATGGGGTAGGAAGACACGGCTCCACACCGATAGATGGTACTATGGTATGAGGTAGGAAGACACGGCTCCACACCGATAGATGGTACTATGGTATGGGGTAGGAAGACACTTCTCCACACCGATAGATGGTACTATGGTATGGGGTAGGAAGACACTTCTCCACACCGATAGATGGTACTATGGTATGGGGTAGGAAGACACTTCTCCACACCGATAGATGGTACTATGGTATGAGGTAGGAAGACACTTCTCCACAGCGACAGATGCCAGCCGTATTCGGGATTGTGTTGATCTGAACGCCAATATAGCGGCCCAAGGATAATATATCGCCTAATGTGACACCCCCACCCCTCATTTAGACAGAAGGTGGTATATATCGCTGTACTAGAGTTGATGTGTTATTTGTTTTATTTTGCTGTAGTTTCCGCTTGTTAATGCTCAGTGAATTGACATTTACATTGAAATAATACTTGTTAATGTGATCGTACACGATGTTTGGTCGAAACTTACTTTTGTGTTTGGCACTGAATCAGTTTCGATTAAAAACTATATTGAGTTCTCATCCATGGCTTGGTGACGAAAATTATAAGCACCTCAGAAATCAGAGTGAGTTCGCTTGATGGCGAGGGACACTGGTAATAGGGGAAGCTAATCCATATGCAAAAATCAGTCCAATGCACAAGAAGTAATAAATAGCAGGTGTATGGACTATGTTTGAGTTCAAAACGAGCGAACGCAACACACACACACACATACACGCACGCACACACACAAAAGAGTTAAAACTCAGTCGTCCAGAGGATTCACAAACAACAATAACAAGGATGGCTCCAGGACCGAGCGGTAGATTTTCTCAGTATGAGCAAGTCTTCGAAATTCCGCCTCTTACATGTTTTTTTTTTTTTTTTCTTTAAAAATTCCGCACCTTATGAAGTCTCTTTCCCCCCCCCCCCCCCCCCCCCCCCCCCGATACGGCGGACTCTCTGTATCATAGTACGGCACGGTCCTGGATGGCTCAATCTGTTTCGAGCAGAAAGAGTTAAAGCTGCAAGAAGAATTGCTTAATGTAGAAATGGGTCAAATTCAGGCAAAATTCTCCCCCCCCCCAAAAAAAAAAAGTTCTCGTGGGAGTGATGAGTGAGCCTGAAAGAATGCAGCGCTGAGTTGTTGAGTCAATGCTCTTGTTTAAACAGCGGCACGTGTATGCAGACGTGAGTCAGTGTTCTTGTATCAACTGAGGCACATTTAGAACAACTGCTAATTCGGGGACGAGACGAGGTGGAACGATGAAGAAATGCAAACATTATACCTGGACTCCGGGGAGGGCTAGAAGGGGATAGGAAGAGACATCTCTCCAGACTTCAAGCACCGCCTGAGAACGGAAGCTGTGAGCAGCAGGAGGCTATTTTAAATGTTTAATTAGCGCTGACGTCTGCTCGTGCCACTTGTGCTCTTTTCGGCAACAATTTCCAGTGGCATTTTTGTGTATAATTCTATATATAACTCAAATACTTGTATTTGCACGTGAAACAGTTAAGATCGTCCCATGAAAATACTGCCTTGGAAGTGAGAAGTGTAGTCTTAACATATTCTGTTCCACAGTACAGTGGAATAGATTGACCAGTTCTCTATCTGCAGCCAATTCTCCCCTGCAATCTATTAAGTATTCATTTTACAAAGCAGGGTTCACCACAGAGTCGTATGGGTGAGGGAGAAAGATCCCCGTCACTACAGGGAATAGAACCCAGACCCCGGGAAGGTTAACCCGGTCAACAAATGCCCGCAGAAGTCGGATGTGTCGGCCTAACGGCGCAAGAACGCAGCTCTGCTGTAAACAGGCACAACGCAATCACATCCGAAAAAAAACTCCGGATGAACGAAGAAGAAGAAGAGCGGGCATTTGTTGACCGGGTTAACCTTCCCGGAGACGACGGTCTTATTAAGTAGCGAACCAACCACTTTGCCACGGCGATTTCGCCCCCCCCCCTCCCTCTCTTAAAAAAAAAAAAAACTTCCATTTTGTAAAATCTATGAGTCACAGGGAGGTTTTTATTTCTATAAAACTAGCCGTTGTCTTAAGCTAGGGGCATAGTTGAGTTAGTTCCGTGTCATTTACATGACGTTGCAGTCAGCCCCAGCCTTTAGTGATTGTTTGTTAATTTCTAGGAAATTTTACGCCGGATTCTCCTTCGGGAGACCCGGGTTCGAATCCTCGGTATAGTGCAGATGTTTTTTCTGTCGGGGGCGAAAATAAAATCCTAACCTGCACAGTTCGCGGCGTCTGCACTAGTCAGGTGGCCTTCATTCATCAGGCTCAAGACACACCCCCACCCCCCACTTGCCATACACCGCAAGGCACTATATTGGCAGTAAATGAGGTTTTTTTTTTAGTTGACAGTAATTTGTCATTGCTTTCTTTTCAATAAAGCAGATATAAGCATTTCATTTACGAAAGAAGAACGAGCTGATAAACTGGCTGGCTCTGCACCCTCTGTAGATGGCCAACCCATGGATCGTGCCGATGTTATTAACGTCCAGATATGGCGAGAAATGGCGAGAACAGGGGACTTTGATGTCAGTGAATCCACATCGCTGTCCAGGATGAAAGACTTGGGAGCAAGAATCGGCACGACCAGACGCGAGAGGTACATCGGGAAAACGAGGTGCCTCGTCAACCAACACATAACTGGCACTATTAGCCAGCGGACGCTGATGCACATGCTGGGGGGAGGATCTGTATGGACCTGTCCGGAGTGCAATGAAGATACAGCAACTGATAACTGATTACGAAAGAAGAAAAACGAGATATAACATAAGGGCCCCGACAATAACGAAATCGATACAGTCGGACGGTTGAACGGGGTCATGCTTCTCTAGAATTGGAACTGGAATTGCTTCTGAACGGCTCTGTGGTGAAAGGGTTATAAATGCAGTTCATAATCCCGCATACCGCGTTCGAAACACAGCAGTGGACGATCTGGAAGCAGACCGCCTTGCATTGGTTTTTATATAAGGATATGAGTGCCGGTCGTTCAGAAAGCAATTTCAAATTACTGCACGTAAAGGGCCAAAAAAATGCTGGAGTTGACTGCTATGTCCTGTAAAGGATATACAACTAACTTTTTTTTTTTGAACGACCGACGTTCATATCTTAGTGTGAAAATCAACGCAAAACAATCTATTTCGAAATCACCTTCGCTAACTTCGAACCAAGTATGACAGAATTGTGAAGTGGTGTACTGAATTTTGCTGTGAGTTAGCTTTCCCCATTATCAGTGTTCCTCGCCATCAGGCGAACCCACTCCGACTTCAGAGGTACTTGTAATTTACGTCCCCAAGTCCAGCTTAAGGATTGGACCGCTTACCTCGGCATCAGCACACCGGATGTTTAAGAATACGCGTTCTTACCCATTCGACCTTGCTGACCTGCATCTGTAGTGTCAATACCAATTCTAAGTCTCATGGACACATTCGCTAGTCTTAAAGTTTGTATACATGTAATTGCGTCATCGATTGTGTCCTGTTCTGAGGCGCAGAATAATGTATGTTTGTTTATTTTGCGTTTTGTTCGCTGTGAACTCAAGCTGTCCTTACGCGTGCTACTTACTTCTAATGCACTGGACTGATTTTTGCGTGTTGCAGCTTCCCCGTTTACCAGTGTCCCTCGCCATCAGGTAAACCCACTCCGACTTCGGAGGTACTTGTAATTTCTTATCAAGGACGAGAAATTAAGATCTTAGTCCAACTGACCGGTGTGGAGCTTGAACCTGCCACCCTTGCATCAACACACCTGATGTTTAAGAGCGAAAGCTCCCTTCGACCTCCACATAATACAAAATGACTGCTGCCTCATCAATGAAGCTGAACGGAGAATAAACAAAAACAAACGTAGAACACATTCTATGGAATAAATCACACACAAGAATGCAACTCCATCAAAGAAACTTAATGGAGAAAACAAACAACCAAGGAAACTTAATGGCTACTTTAATTTTCAAAATTAGCTCTGTACCACCACTGTTGGATATTAGAGTTTTATTTTAATTAACAGTTATATAGCTACTCACACGTATTGTTTGGCACTTATGGAAGCAGGGGTAATAATTCGAGACTAGAGGATATTTGATTACATTTATGTAGTTTTTCATCAACAGCATGCTGATCTTGTCTAGTCTTATTTTTTTTCTAAGCCACTGACCATTTCAGTCCTAACGTTGTATGGACCCGAGGGTCTTGCCGAAGTTAAATGGTTCAGAGCATTCTGAACATCAATCTTAAAAACTGATAGTACTTGTATATTATTAGGAATATTTTACTGCTGGTATCATCGATACCATATTATGTGATCTGTGTTTGTTTCTGTTTACTCTCCGTTACGTTTCTTTGAGGTTGCACTCAATTGTACGATTGCACGTTTGTAAACAATACAAAAGGACATGAGACAACAATAGCATCTTAACAAAGACAATTATATCAGTACACACACATATACAACTAATACACAAGACAAGAGACACTAACATATAACCAAAGACAATTACACATCAGTACACACAAACAAACAAGACATGCCACAATACAAACATCTAAACAAAGACAATTGTGTCAATACGCATACATACAAGGGGATAAAACAGCAGAAGACACATAAACCATAAAAACAAGATTTAAAAAAAAAAAAATCAACTCCCTGCATCTCACATAATGTAAATTTTATTAAATATTATTAGACACATCATAATGGAATATGGTGCCAGTATGTGCTAAATGATGAACAGTGTTATGCCATCTTACACAGCTAGTTTATAGAAGAGATCTAGACCATGATATTACAATAGGATAAATCAAACAAATCTAGATAACTGATATTACAATAGGATAATACAAATCAGTGTTAGATTGCCAACATTAGAAAACATATAGAATATCTTTCAATGAAATATACCAGATTCTGGCAACCAGAGAATCATACAGGGATTGTGTTTAATCAAGAATATGGGTTTAATCAAGAAGATGATGTCTAAGATTTAACGATTGTAAACTGAAAATGTTTGACTTCCACCAAAAGATTTGTAAACAGTCCACGTTTGGACATGATACCCGATATAAAAAAAAAAAAAGAAGCTCCAACCATCAAATGGTGCAAGTTGTGAAAATAATGGCATGTCAACAGATGTTATTTGGTCAGCTGAAGTCATTTGGGTATTAGCAACTAAGGGAAGAAAAAAAAACAAACTATCCTAACGAAGAATTTACCTAAAGGTCATTTCATCTACAATTTGGTCAGCATAAACGATTGTAAAGCTTTTAATTATCAAACGTATATGCTTTAACAATACCCATATTCCTGGTGAAACACACTGCATATTATGTGTTTTTCTTGTGTTTCAAACGGACTTGACGTAACAAATAACTGACACAACTTTCATAGTCAGTCAGTCTAACAGCTTTCAGTGTTAACTTGTTTGATTAAATCTATGTTTCCAGTGACCGACTGTCCTCAAGTCAACAATTTAAACAGAAAAAAAAAAAAAACAAGCAAACAGGTGAAACCCCTGGGACTCAATTTTCAGATCTGCTCTTCAGTTTATTACTGGGCTGTATTTGCTATTATTTTTTTAACACCATTTTTTTCCCCCATTTCTTTTAATCAAATTCTTATTTTAATAACTACAAATACTGCACCTTACATCAGTTGGTACGATGTAGAGAGATTTCAATAAACCAAGCAAATGATAACACAATTTCTCTTGGTGATAACTGATATTTCAAGTGGGGAAATCATACACACATTCAGGTTCCAATGTAGACAAATATGTGGGGAAACAGACATTAAAACAAAAATAAAAAGACATTAGGATAGTCCATAGCTCTAGGAAGTTTGTAAAGTACAAAGAAATTAAACCTAGAACCAAATTTAATATACCCAATTTCAATGTCAAATCAGCACACTGCTCAATTGGATCGATTAGAAACACTGAGAGCAGCTATAACTAATACACTAGAAACAACTGGTACCCATGCAGAATAGAACTAAGTACAACAGAATCACAAATGCAAAAACTTAAGGATGCGATGAAACAATTCCAGAGAATCAAGTGAAGAGGTGTTGTTGGCACTGGGTAAGACACAGTGAGAAAACTTAATATAGAAAAGTCCCTTTTTTCTGGATCCACGGGGCAAAAGAGATCTAAGACAGAAACCTAACAACACACAGAGAAGAGAATCAGAGACAGATGAATGTGCAGGGGATGACAACAGACAGACATGATGTGAATTGGTCAGAGTCCATGCTCCATTAAGGGGTAAGAGGCAGAAGACAACTTACCACCAACTAACACAAAATGACCCCACCCATGATGTGCCCGATTGTTCCTTATAATTAATATATAGAAACATCACACTGCATTTGTAAGTATCTCACACGTATTAACACAAGCATTTATTTCTTACATTCACACCAACACATGAGAACAATAAATCACTACAGTCATCCATCATACATTTCACACACAAAACAAAAGCAAAGAGAAAACAACCCAAGCATATCATCCTGAAAGACAATGGACATCAATAAACCAATTCTAATTATAGACACAACCTTGCAACATGAACAAAATAAATACTCAACAAAACCGAAATTTAATCGCTTTGAGTTATTAGCATAACAAACATTTTTCTGCCAACTTAATGAAACAAGTGTTAAATAATATTTCAAATAAACAAAAAGTGTCACATTCATGACAAACTGTAACAAACATGACTAGTGAACTTTGTAAACACTGCCAAAACATGATAAACTTCAACCTTGAAATACTGATAACCTGTGTCCAACTTATAACGTGGTTGTTCACACAGAAATAACGGTGACACATGTCAGAAACACACAGAAATAACGGTGACACATGTCAGAAACACAATCTCAACTAATGCATGCAGAGGCCATCAAGTCAAACATGTCAAAGCCTGTGAGATTCTTGTGCTGCATTCCTAAGTATACTAGCACTCTTGCTGGTGGCTGTCTATTCCAACTAACACAGAATGAGTTCTGGTGATCAATACTGTACTTGCAACTCAACCTGGACTTCACTTTCAGCTCATACCAGGGTATGCATGAAGTAGAACAGGACTAAAATGATAGACAGAATTGCTAATATGGAGGTCAGGGACAGAAACTGATGGATTCCATGAGTGAAGAATTGAGGGAAAGGCACTGGCACTGGAAAGGAAGCACAGCGTGAACACCTACAAACAGTAGGATTAGAAAGTCTTGTCACTGGAATCCACAGTGCAAGCAAAATAGAAGATGAAGATGAATATGGAGCGAGTTGCAGGACACAGAAAGACACGACAGCTGACAGCTAGGAAGAGTTAGTGGAGGACCTACATTCTTGGTTGAGGACCTATGTTCGGTAGTAAATCAGGTATACAGAGCTCTCTATCCCACGCGAAGCATCATGATAGGCTATTCTTCCAATCTACGTGTCCTTTGTTCTTGTTATGTTTAATCAGAGTAGGCTACAGGCACCTGACAATGTAATTGTGTTATATGTGTGTATGTTTGGCCCTTGTGAAAGTAATCTAAAACTCTCATAATACATCCTAGTGTTTCATATCCAGGTACGCTATATTTAAATGTTCCACGTCCTTTGCAGGACATTGCAACCAACCCCTTTATGTAACAAACCAAAGCATTAAAACTGGTGGCTTCTAACTTAACTATCAATGTTAGCTATGGAACAGCCTAGTGCATGATGCGTCGCTTGGTATAGAAAGAGTTAAAACTATTAACCAAACATTTTCCCTGTCTGTGCTCAACTGAAACTCATCCTGCACTTTATGTTGAAAGCTTCACTCCTGCATACAGTCGTGGCAGTCTACCCCATGCTCAACTATAACCCACATGAAATACTTTTACAGATCTAAGCATCTCTTTCTATTCTTTATTATATGACCTAAAGTTTTGTACAGGCTAGAGTTTAGTACAGTCTAGAGTTAGGTATAGTATAAAGTTAGGTATAGTATAGAGTT
Organism: Cepaea nemoralis; assembly: GCA_014155875.1. NCBI lineage: Eukaryota > Metazoa > Mollusca > Gastropoda > Stylommatophora > Helicidae > Cepaea > Cepaea nemoralis. The sequence continues at coordinate 725,292 of JACEFZ010008697.1, forward strand.
AAGTATAGACATGAATGTTCAAAGTTTTCAATATAAAACGCAGTCTGGATTACAGTTAAAGTATGAGTTTAGTATAGGCTAGAGTTTAGTACAGTCTAGAGTTAGGTATAGTATACTGTATAGAGTTAAGTATAGACATGAATGTTCAAAGTTTTCAATATAAAACGCAGTCTGGGTTACAGTTAAAGTATGAGTTTAGTATAGGCTAGAGTTAGGTAAAGTTTAGTCTAAACTCTAGGCTATACTTAACTGTAACCCAGACTGCACTGTATACTGAAAACCTTGAACATTCACAGCTTTAGCAGTCTAGTCTATACTCTATTAACTAGATGGAACACTTGTCAGATCTAATCTCTAAACTAGATGGAACACTTGTAAGATCTAATCTCTAAACTAGATGGAACACTTGTCAGATCTAATCTCTAAACTAGATGGGACACTTGTCAGATCTAATCTCTAAACTAGATGGAACACTTGCCAGGTCTAATCTCTAAACTAGATGGGACACTTGTAAGATCTTATCTCTAAACTAGATGGGACACTTGTAAGATCTAATCTCTAAACTAGATGGAACACTTGTAAGATCTAATCTCTAAACTAGATGGAACACTTGTCAGATCTAATCTCTAAACTAGATGGAACACTTGTCAGATCTAATCTCTAAACTAGATGGAACACTTGTAAGATCTAATCTCTAAACTAGATGGAACACTTGTAAGATCTAATCTCTAAACTAGATGGGACACTTGTAAGATCTAATCTCTAAACTAGATGGAACACTTGTCAGATCTAATCTCTAAACTAGATGGAACACTTGTCAGATCTAATCTCTAAACTAGATGGAACACTTGTAAGATCTAAACCTTACACTCCCTGACCGTTATAAACTATATCCAACCAACAATACTCACTGTCCCCACAGGATGACTATCTGGCCTGTACACTAGCATGCCTTTGTGACCACTGGTCAAGCAAATAAACTGAACAATCGGCACATTCAAAACTCTTGTTTCAATGTCCAAGTTGTGACCACTGGTCAAGCAAATAAACTGAACAATCGGCACATTCAAAACTCTTGCTTCAATGTCCAAACCAATGCTGATCAATAACACTAATATATACAAATAATACAGCGTTTGAAAAATGTCTACTTTGTCCTTTATGATTGTGGAATCAAGTCCTTGAGAATTTCCTTGGCTGTTTGAGGTATACTGTTTGGAAAGACCACGTTGAACTCCACGATCAGGTCACCTCGCTGCGATGGGTTTTTAGGTAATGGAAGTCCCTCACCTGGAATTCGTTTCACGGTGTTTGGTTTGATGATATCAGTCAAATTGAGAGGAATCTTGCGTTGACTCAGCGTGGGCACTAATATCGTCGAGCCGCAGAGAGCATCTCTAAGAGATATACGAGCGTTGTATCGAATGTCATTGCCATCTCGTTTAAAGATGGGGTGTGGTTTGTCCTTGATAACAAACACAATGTCTGCTGCCACGTTATGAGGTGTCTGATCACCTTCTTTGGGAAATGTGATTCTGGTGCCAGCTTTCCAGCCTGGTTTGACATCGACGGCAAGGATTTTGTCTTCAATTCGCGTGCTCCGGCCATCAGGGTTGAGGATCTTGCGGGTGATTTTCAGCTTCTTGGTTGTGCCGGTCAAGACTTCTTCCAGTGAAACGGGCAGCTCTCGGACAACAGCCGGGTCTTGTCGTTTTCGGCCTTGTCCTCCTTGTGTCTGACCAAACTGTGAAAAGGGATCGCCGTCGACTTCCATTTCATCGTCCATTCCACGAGATTGGAACTGGAAAAATGGCGATCTACCCATTCCACCGCCTCCACCACCGCTGCTGCCACCCTGAGGACCACCGAAGCTGAAGAAGCTTTCAAAAGGATTTTCATTGCCGAAGAACATTCTGAAGGTTTCGTGCGGATCGCCATGGAATGTGTAGGTGTAGTTACCAGGTCGGCCACCACCTCCTGGAGCGCTGCCGCCTCCACCGCCCATTCCTCCCTTCAGGCCTTCTTCGCCGTACTTGTCGAAGACTTCTTTCTTCTGTGAATCACTTAAAACATCGTAGGCCTCGGCGATCTCTTTAAACTTTTCCTCGGCGCCAGGCGACTTGTTCTTGTCTGGGTGATACTTCAAGGCCATTTTGCGATAGGCTTTCTTGATTTCATCTTCGGTAGCGCCTTTCGCGATGCCAAGAATTTTGTAATAATCCTTACCCATTGCTGCTGTAGAACAGAAGTAAAGTCGCACAGAAAACTTGAAACTGAAATAAAGTCACCTTTCTTTATCAAGAGAACTTGACTTGCAAGCGTCTTTCTCGCTGTACAACACTGTTTTGACTAGCTGGAGGTCGGATGTTTTATATGGCAACCAGATCCTGTCTAGGAACACCACGAAACGTAACGAATCTTGCCGAGCTTTCCCGAACATTCCAGAACTAGCGCAACTTCCGCTGCAGCCACCTCATTTACATAGTTCGGCTAAATTCAGTCTCACCCTTAATTTTATAATTTTATTTAAATCTTCTTTTCAGATAATAAACACTAGCGATTTGCACACATTTTTACAATAAGTACAATATTCTCAAACATAAACAGCAATCGGCACATAAGTACGACGAATGCTTTTATAAAATTTCACAAATAATTAAGAATCAAAATGTTTGGCTTGTAACAACGTCAGATTCTAAAATTAGAAACCCCGACCTTGGGATGGAAACTTTCGTAGGTTCTACGTATTGTAACCCCCTCCCTGGCTCCCCTCCCAAACCAATTTGCTGGCCTGTTGTTCGACACCATTTGTCGAAAATAGTTTTTAACAACAAACAAGAACTTGAATATAACCTACGCAGTTTCCCTTCTGTTCGTCAGTGGATAGACTAAACAAGACACATTTATTTAAACTTGTGCCGTCCTCATCTTATTATATTAAAACAATTTCGTTTTCATTAAGTCTGATTAGTCCGCCTCCTACTACATCCCTACCCCACTAAAAAACAAAACAAACTCTCATATCATTCTAGGTTGTTCCAAAACTGGGTTGAACAGAAAGTGCACGCAGAAAATGGGTATTAAGAGACAGTGTTGCCGAGATAAATTAACTCTTTATCAATCAATCAATTAGGTGCCGTCTCCACAATTGAAGGTTGGCTGCAATGGATCTCCAACACTGTCTCTCGCCTTGTTTGTACATTCTGTCAGATTAATGTTCGTCCATCTCGTGATGTTTTCTTCCCACTTGTATCGTTGTTTGCCTCTTGCTCGCTTGCACCCAACCTTGCCCTCCAATATGGTTTTTATAAGAGTGATGTCTTTTAACGTAGCCGAAATTATTTCACTTGTCTCTTTTTTGTGTGTTTATTTCATTGTGTCTTTTAACGTGGCCGAAATATTTCACTTACCACTTTTTTATTTCTTTCATCAACTCTCTTTTCATTCCCAGTTTTTCTAGAACCTCTGTATTTGATTGTTTGTGTTACCATGACATATGATATATTCTTCTGTATATCTACATATCCTAGGCCTCTATTTGAATTTGACTCTGGAGGAAAGTCTCAACTCTTTATGGACAAACAACTGTTGCGTAGTAACTGTTTCGAACATGCTCACAAATTGATTGGGGAATCTTCTGGAAACCTGTGAAACTCTTACGTCCAATGGACTACCGGCGTTCAGGAAGTCTAGGCCCTGAGAAGGGTTAGAATCTATGGGACTGAGGCTGGTGTTGAGACTTTCCTCCCTAGCCAGTACCACAATACCATCTTCTTCTTCTTCTTCAGCGTTCCGAGCTATTGAGGTTCTTTGCTGCAGATACAATCCATCTCCATTCGTCTCTCTGGTGGACCTTCTCTTGCCAGTCGTTGATTCCAAGTGCTTGTAGGTCTGTATATGTATTATCTCTCCACCGTCTTCTTGGTCTACCTCAGGGGTCTACGGTCATTTATTTCTTGAGTGTAAGCGAGTTTTGTTTCCCTATTATCTTCCATTCTTTCTATATGCCCCAGCCATTGTAGTCTATTAGCCTTCATGATACCAGTGATTAGCGGGGACTTAAACAGATCATAAATGTCTTTGTTACTTCTTGTTTTCCACTCTCCACTTTGTGTATCCCTAATGAGTCCAAAGATGCGTCTTAAAATGTTGTTCTCAAAGGTTTGTAACAAGGCTTCGTCTCCTTTCGTTGTACTCCAGGTTTCAGAGCCATACAGCACAACTGGTCTGATCAGTGTTTTGTATATTGTGATTTTAGTGTTACGAGATAGCGCATTTGATTTTAGTAGATGATGTAGTGCATAATATCTTATTTCCATGATTATTTCATAGTTAAGTTGGTAGTCATGGTATGTTTAAAAAAATGTAGTCACGCCTGGGCGCGTGAAAGACGTGGCCCATGATCCACGCGGGCACACTGAGTAGTCACCGAAACGAATAAGCAAGATTCGCGAAGGTGACTGAGGGACCATTCAAGTCGTGGTTGTGGTCGAGTGTGGACACAGCATGTTACGAAGATGGTTATGGCCAAGAATAGTGCCTCCATTAGAATGTCAGTGTAGAAGTTGTTGTAGATATTTTAGAAGTGCATTTTATATTGTGCGAGTGAATCTTAATGTGATGTATATTTGACATTAGATGAAAGAATATTAAATATTAAACAGGAATTCGTCTTGTGTAATGAGTCAGTCGAAGTTGTAGACATGTTGTGGTTTTAATTAAAAGTACAATCCTGTGGCCTAACCTTTGTAGACCAATCCTTATTAAGTGCAACGAATAAGTAGAATTAAGCAGCACAAGGACTTTAAGTGTAGGTGTCTAGGACAACAAAGAGCCAATTGTTCATAACCAGAGAGCCATGTCGCCTATGGCACTCAAAGAGAAGAATTGTCTACGGCTCTTGGATGTAATATGCCCATGGCACTAAGATGCCCACGAGAAGACCCTCTTTCGCCTATGGCACCATCTCCACGGGGGCTGTGTTACAGAATCCCCCTCTGCGAGCCCAAAAGCCTGTAGAGTGCAAGACTGGTAGCGAATTTAACAGCATTTGAGAAACTGAGGAAATACTCGCTGACTGGAGAGGAGGGATATCTGGTGAAGCTTACGACTGAAAGGGGACATACAGGAGTGTGGAAATTATAGAGGAATAATGTTACTCTCAGTTCCTGTGAAGATATTAAACAGGGAATTGTAGAAAGATTATAAGATGCCACTGACAAACAACTGAGGGGTGAACAGGCAGGTCCTCGGTGAAATAGAACCTGCGCTGACCAGATACTGAAATCGTCATCTTATAATAGATTTGTAGATTATGAGAAGTTCTTGGATAACATCGATATGGAATCATTCTGGAAATTGATTAGGCATTATGAAATACCAAAGAACATTATTAACTTAATAAAGACATAAGGGCAGCCTAAAGAGACATGAGGCGCAGGGGCATTTGAAAAAAGAACAAGAGTGGAGCAGGGATGCCTTTTGTCACGTCTGCTATTCTTACTGACTATAAACATGATTATGAAGACTTCAACAAAGCTCTATCAAAAATGGAATTTAGTGGGGCCTTCTGACAGGACATCTCGATGATCTGGACTTAGCTAAAGTATGGTTGGTTCGTTGGACGTGAATAACCCGGAAGACTGCGCTTTTACTCTTTAGTCAGATGTAATGACATCCAGGTCGCCTGTGTCCCAAGAAGAGATGTTATGAGGGTGGTGTAGAGACGCTTCCGACAGGTCGCCTGGGCCCCGAGAGTGGTGTAGAGACCCATCCGACTGGCCGCCTGTTCCCCGAGGTTGGTGTAGAGACCCTTCCGACAGGTCGTGTGTGCCCCGAGGGTGGTGTAGAGACCTTTCCAACAGGTCGTGTGTGCCCCGAGGGTGGTGTAGAGACCCTTCCGACAGGTCGTGTGTGCCCCGAGGGTGGTGTAGAGACCCTCACGACAGGTCGTTTGTGCCCCGAGGGTGGTGTAGGGACCCTTCCGACAGGTCGTTTGTGCCCCGAGGGTGGTGTAGGGACCCTTCCGACAGGTCGCTTGTGCTCCGAGAAGAGACTTGAATCTTACGAAATGAGGGTGGTGTAGAGAACCTGCCGACACGTCCATTATCATAATGTACCATGCCAATAAAAGTGGGAGGTCATGTTTCGCCATCTTACACGATCACCAGAGTCGTGGATCAGTTTCGTGTTCTTGTCTCGACCATGCCACCTCGATATTTACTTCTCTGCCGTCCCCTGGTTATTTTCCTCCCAATCTTGCCAGTTGTCATCAAGTTCTCTAGTTAATTTCTTCTCATAACGTGTCCAAAAAGTTTTGACTGTTCATGTCTAACTCCTCTAATCAGTTCACGGTTTTTATCTGCTCCCTGTAGGACTTGCTCATTGGTTTTTCCGACACGTTGTCAAGTACCAAAATTACCTCTCAACGGGGACGGTGTTGCTGATTTCTCCTTTCCCCCTGACAATTCCGGAAACTAGTGTGTAATGCCAGATATTCTCCTAACTTTACCACTGTTTAGAGGCATAAGTTAGTTGCAAATTATGCCACAAGACGTCGCAGTCACCCCCAGCAATGTTTTGTTGTTGTTGTTGTTGTTGCTGTTTGTGATCTCTTGGCAAGTTTACGTTCAATAGTTTGCCGTTGGTTTCTGAACAACCGGCACCCATACCATTTCGTAAAACACCAACACAAGACGGTCTGCTGCCAAATCGTCCACATTTGTTTCGAATGCGGTATGCGGTATTATGAACTGCGCCCGTAACTCCTTTGCCACGGATTGATTAGAGGCATGCTAGGATGTAATTAGGTAATGAATGATTCAGGACAAAACATGTGAACTAGCTTTATTGTTTCCTGTTTCCGTCACGGGTTTTTGGCATTTCATAGTCATCAGAATCCAACTCAGTGCCCAGGAGGGAGTAGACCATAAAACTATATACATCGTCATGTTGGCGGGGGGGGGGGGGGGGGTTTGCACAACATGGAGCTCGTGTAGCAGAACGGTTTAGAGCGCCCGCCCTTAAACGTCGAAGTGCTGATGGCGGGGAAGGGATTCCCTCCCCACACTGGCCTGTTGGACTTCATGTTGACTTATAGTTCAGAAAGCAATGGCAAACTACTGAACATATTACTGCCTAGAAAATTAATCTGTGGTTGGGGTTGGTCGCAACGTTCTGCAAAAGATATGCAACTGGACAAAAGTATACTACCTGACTCCTGTACATCCGTGAATCGTGGGGAGTCAAGTAATGGATCTGCAACTGAACACAAATATACTACCTGACTACTGTTCATCCGTGAATCGTGGGGAGTCAAGTAATGGATCTGCAACTGAACACAAATATACTACCTGACTACTGTTCATCCGTGAATCGTGGGGAGTCAAGTAATGGACCATTATTTTACACGCCCTGAGGCGTGTTTGGTGTGTGTATCCGAATATTGTGTGGTATGTGGGTGGGGGAATATGTGGTGGTGTGTGGGTGTGGGATGTGTTGGTGAGGGATATGTGTGTGTGCAGTGCGTGGGTTGGGAATATTGCGTGGTAGGGGATGTATGTGATGTGCGGGTGGGGGATGCTTGTGGTGGGGGGATTGGGTTAGGGCACGTGTGGGTGGTGGGGCATGTGTGAGTGTGTTGGGGATGTATAGGTGGTTAGGGAGATGTGTGTGTGTGTGGGAGGGGGGATAGGGAGATGTCAGTTGGTGGGGATGTGTGTGTGTGATTTGGGGATGTGTGAGTGGATGTGTGGGTTTGTGGGGAATGTGTGTTCGTGGGTGGGGATTATGTGGTCGTTGGAGGTGTGCCTGGGGGATGGGTGGTTGGAGGTGTGGGTGAAGAGAGGATGTGTGGGTTGGTGGAGGATGTTTGTGGTGGCGAGTGTGTTTTGGTTGGGGGAACAGGTGAGGGCAGTGTGTGTGGATGGGGGATGTTCGGGAGGCGGATGGGTCGGTTGGTGGGGTATGTATGTGTCTCTGGGTGTGTGTGGATAGGTGCGGGTGTGTGTGTGTGGGTGGGGTGATGTATGAGTAGATGGGAGATGGGCCTCATAACATGGTAATTTGCCTTGTTTATGTTTACAACATTCATTTCACAATGTTTATTTTTCTTCCTATGTAAATGTATAATGCTCTTGATGAACGAAAGACGAGTGATTGGAAGGGCCAAATGTAAGACGGGCCTGCGTGCCCAATTTGTGACCCTTTTAAAATAAAGTTGATTTGATTTGATTTGATTTATGTACCAGGGGCATTTACTTTCCAAAACATTTTCTGGTATCTTTCGTTTTAAAGGCTGGGCAAACTTAGGAGATCACTACTACTACCACCACCACAGCAGCCACCACCACCACCACTACTACTGTGCTGCTTCTACTACTGCTGCTGCTACCACCATTACTAGTACTACCACCACCACCACCACTACTATTACCAGTACCACCACCATTACTACTACTATTACCAGACCACCACCACCATGATTTACTATGCTATTCCAATCTATAGTTTGAGAAACGGTTTATTTCAGGGTGTTGCTATTGTCGAAGCACGCAAATGTCGGGTCTGTTAACACGAAACATTCTAGAAATAAGCAATTATCATCTCATCGTTTCGTCAGCGCTATGCAGCAAAAGCCAGTTGTAGAATGTCACAATGTGCTTCCTGAACTTTGTTCTTAATGGCATATAATATCCTAACTCCCCAGATCCATACCGTTTATCAGTCGGGCTGTCTGCATCATATCCTGGCAGGCCACCAAACTATCTACGACAGACTATCCTTTGCCGTTTTATTTTTATCAGAGTTGCTGCCAGTCTCATCTAATATTGCAGTTATTATTTTTATGTTGTTGGGGTGAATTATAGAGCTTGTCACATGTCACTTCTTTCTGAATGTTCCTGCAGGCATTAACGTTTTTGTTTTCCTCTCTAAAACCCAAAGTTTATATCCTTAGTGGGGGGGGGGGGGGGGGAAGCGATGCAGCGAGGAAGGGAAATCGTCTCCACATATGATTTTTCTTTGACCTAGTATATGTGAATGCCGGTCTCTCTGGCCGAGGGGTTACACCACTTTCTCCGTAATCCCGTTTATCACGCAGTCTCGTAGCGGGCGAGAACTGGGGAGCGGTTCGTCCCCCACTGGTGACTTGCGGGATAACTGAGCCAGCCGCTCAGAAAGCAATGGCAAACTACTGAGCGTAATCTTGCCAAGAAATCAACAGACAGCTGAAAGATGCTGCTGTTGACAGTATGTCCTGTGAAAGGATATGCGAATTAAACAAAAAGTATATGTGAATGAGTAACACTTCACGGTATCTGTGAAAAAGATGAAAGGAGGGAAGGGGAGGAGGGAAGGGGGGTAGTGAAGAATCACATTTGCCGTTGACATTTACACCAACAAAAAAGGGAAAAGATCGGTTTCATTGCACCGGGTTTTATCCCATACAGCATGATTTCTCTCAGTACAGCAGCTACCCGCTTGCCGAAAGCAGCGTGTGCAGTACGATACAGAAACACAGATAGCGGACAACGTGAGTAAGTTACAGAAAAAGTGTATCGAAAACTGTCATATATACAGGTAATGTCGAATAAAGGCGATCTCAAAATACGCTGCTTCGCTCTTAATGGTCACTAAAGAAAACTTTAAAGACTCTGAAAATCTCACTGAATGCTTTTGGAATTCATCATGACACCTGGGAGACTGCAGCCAGAGACCGAAATTCGTGGCGTGCATCATTACGCAAGGGTGCAGTCACTTGTGAGGCAACCAGGACTGCAAGAGCTGTGAAGAAAAGACAACAGAAAAACCACTGCAGAAATTCCTCCCCCAGAAACGTCAAGCATTCTTTGTCCACATTGTCAAAGAACATTTCGAGCCAAAATAGGCCTCATCAGCCATCTTAGAACTCACGGCTTCATACTTTCAATTCCACTGGATGAAATGAATGGTCATCATCATTCTTGATGGACAAACAACACTAAAGAAAAATAGAGGGGAAAGATAGTTTTTATGCATGTATTGTCAGAACCAGCGCACAAATACAATACTCTTTTCTATCTTACCATCGATGTAGCAAGAACTGGTTGTATACTTTGTCAATGGGAGTGTTCGTAATATAACTGATCCACACGATATAAGATGGCACAACAGGATGATTATTATACAGCACTGCATTGGAATATCCAACACGCTTCTCTCCTGCTTTGAATAACAACCTTCCGGAAAACCTCTCGATCATAAGCAAGATGTCTCGCGTCCGATACACCCACCTGGAGTTCATCCGCCACATCCTGCACCCATCTTCTCTTTGGTCTTCCTCTCTTCCCAGGCATATACCCCTCCATTATTGTTCTCTCCAAACTTTCGTGACGTTTCAAGTGACCAAAATATTTCAATTTTCTTTGTTTTATCGTTTTTAATAGCCAACCTTCTTCAATATTCAGCTCTTGAAGTATTGATGCGTTTGTTCTTTTCTTTACCAAAGATATTCTTAGAACTCTTCTATAACATTTATATTCAAAGGTATTTTTTATGCGCTGCTCAGCTTGTTTAGTAAGTATCCAGGTCTCACAGGCATATGTTGCGATGGGAAAGATGCATGCTCTTAAAAATCTAATTTTTGTAGTTCTGTCTGTCCAATTCCATAATTTATTCAGTTGTTTTAGTCTTTGAAGAGCAATTGATAGTAGTCGTTTAATTTCTTTCATTGTGTCACCGTTGTTGGTAATCAATGACCCAAGATATTCAAAATTTTCCACCACCTTCAATTTTTCCTCATTAACATATATTTCTTTCTCCATAGTGGTTTTATCTGTATGCATTATCTTTGTTTTTGCAATGTTAAGATACAAGGTGTGATTTTCACCATTCAAGTGGGTTGAGGCTATTAGGTTTTCTATACCATTCTGTATTGTGGATAGCAATACTGTATCATCAGCATACCGAATCTCTGGTATATTATGACCACCGATAGTTAGGGCATCATATAGCTCCCTATTTATATCATCTCTGGCATTTCTCATTATATTTTCGGGGTACAGGTTAAACAAATAGGGGGACAGCACACATCCTTGACGGACTCCTTGCTTGATGTCAAACCAATCTGACAATAATAATGGTAAATTATCTCGAACGACAACTAGCCAAAAAACATTCCTATATGTATGGCACGTTACACCTTCCTTGAGTATTTATAATGCCCATGTTAAACACTGCTTCAGTGAGCCATGTATTATTGATTATTTTTCATGCGTTTTAATGTTTATTGTTCTTTTGTTGTCAAAGATTTGCTTCATAAGAGATGGTGAATGAAAGAATGTATGAGAGGAAATAGAGAAGAAGGGCAGAATGTCAGACGGGCCTGCATGCCCAATTCTAAACCCTTTGAAAGTAAAGATGTTTGTTCATTCATCTGTTAATTCTTCCCTTTCTCCATCATATTATATACTTATTCCACCTCTTCATTATAGCACCTTCCTCCAATAATACCATTCCTGTTTTTGATTTCAAACACCCTGTATTTATTCTTATTATTCTTTCCATGAGTTCACTGATTTATCTGTCGATATTTTTTGTATCTTTAATGGAATTTAATTCAATTTCTTTGCATTGCTGTTTTAACCAACTTTCTTTTGCCTTCACACATTTATCTCTCATTTCTTTATTTATCTTATCATATTCTTGTTTGTCATTTTTATTCTGTTATTAAGATTTATTAATTCATCCAGTTTTTCTTAGCTTTCTGGTTTCTCTCCGGTAATATTTCTTTGCTAGATTGATGAATGGAGTCCCTTAACATTTCCCATTGATCATTTATACTCTGTATTTTAGCTATTGCATTACACCTATTTTTCACAGTCATTCTGTATTGTTCTTGAATTTTTTTATCTACTTTCAGTACCTCTTTATTAAGTCTCAAGTTCTTAACCATTTTTTCCCCTCTCTTTAATCTTACTTTTATTTGCCCACATAGTGGTACATGATCACCGTTACAGTCAGCATCAGGCATTGCCTTTACATTAATTAACGCATTTCTAAATCTTTTATTAATAAGTATGTAGTCAATTTGGTTGTGTATTTTCATATCAGGGCTTTTCCATGTGTATAGTCGTCTTTTATGGTGTTTAAACCATGTGTTTCCAATTATCATAACATTAATATTTGCCGATTCTATTAGTTTGTCCCCTCTTTCATTTCTTGTACCTAAACCATAATACCCCACTATTTTTCCCTTTCCCAGTATTATTTTTATTTCTTGTAATCCAATTTGAGCTATCACCTTTCCTACTTCACCGTAAAAGTGTTGCATTTCTTCATCACTAGGGCTTGTTGTTGGTGCATATACTTGAGTAACATTTATATCTATTGGTTTGTCTTTGATTTTGACCATGATAACTCTTATCTGAAATACACCAGTATCCATTAATTGATCTTGCTGTTTTTTTTTTCATCAAATATTATTCCTACACCTTTTTCATGTGTATCCCCTCCAGAATAAATGATTGTGTGTTTGTTGGTTATAATTTTGCCAGATCCCTTCCATCTCATCTCACCCATGCCTAGTATATGTACGTGCCTCTAGTGCCTAGTATTTTTTCTATACAGAGGTAATTTCTAGATTCCATCCCTTTTGTTGACATCTAACGTCAATGTGTTCTAACAATTCAGAAACCTAGTCCCATTGACCATTCTTTGGTTTTCATACTGTACTGAGTCACAGAGAAACACATACTGTCTATATACAGTTTTAATCCTGTACATAGTTCCATTGTTCATTCTTTGGTTTTCATACTCTTTTATTTTCATACTATACCGAGTTACAAAGAAACACACACTTTCTACATAAAGTTATAATCCTGTATATAGTTTCATTGTTACATTTTTGGTTTTCATACTATACCGAGTTACAAAGAAACACACACTTTCTACACAAAGTTATAATCCTGTATATAGTTTCATTGTTACATTTTTGGTTTTCATACTATACCGAGTTACAAAGAAACACACACTTTCTACACAAAGTTATAATCCTGTGTATAGTTTCATTGTTACATTTTTGGTTTTCATACACCTTGGTATACTATACCGAGTCACAGAAAAAACATACACAGTCTACATAAAGTGTTAATCCCGTGTATACATAAAGAAAACCAGTTCTGTAGCAGGGATTTGCTATGTGTATGTATGAAGTGTTAGGAACATTACATTTTGTGGGCCTCAGTGCACGCAGGAATAGGTGGCCAGTCTTTTCCTTCCATGGAGAATGTCGAAAGCTGACATCGAACCCTCAACAAATCATAACTTACGCCAGTCATCTCAATGTCCTAACCACTACATCAATGTGCTTGCTAGTCCTGTATAACTGCCAGGATATTTTAAAACTGCCTGGTAACACTGAGTGACTTTGGTAAGTTAATATCTTAATGACAAGAAATTGGAGAAATGCACTTTCAGCCTGACGGACAACCTGCAGTTTATTCAACAGTTACAGTGGTGCTTTCTTCTTTTTCTTTGCCTACCTCAGTCTAATCACTTTCTTCTGTTCTCTTTTAATTATTTCCTAGTACTTTCAATATGTTCTTGTTAATTTCAACATCACTTAAATAACCTCTTTTCCTTCTCTCTAAGATTTAAGTAACACTTGATTCATTGCTTTCCCAAACTATCACTTTGTCACCGCAAGCTGTTACCAACACTGGATCTCGTGGATGGAATGACAATGAATGTACTGTCCGGCTGACTTCATGATCTAATTTATGCACCAGGCTGGCCTGTGGAACAAAGAATACAAACAAAAGTATAATCCTAACTGTATAAATAAGCTGTAAACTTTTCAGTTCCAATTTTAGCAGTGGTATAGAGAATACTGCCGGCTCCATGGTGAAGGGGTTATAGACGCAGTTCATAACCCAGCATATCACGGTCGAAACACAGCTGCAGGCGATTTGGCAGCAGACCACCTTGCATTTGTTTTTTTAATGAAATGGTATGGGTGCCGGTCATTCAGAAAGTAATGGTAAACTACTGAATGTAAACTTGCCTGGAATCACGAACAGCCAAAAAATGCTGGGGTTGACTGTGACGTCTTATAATTGAATATGCAACTAACATAGAGAATATTATGTAGACAGACTTGCTAAGAAGAAAGGAGTACAACATCCAACTGATGCAGGATCAAAGCAAAATAATGATTAGAAGCAAAATAGATATCACCAACCAGTTGAGAGTATTGCAAAGTTTACAATTCAACCGCTGGTGGCCGACTGATTTCACGTCACAAATCTACCTTGACTTATTGTAGTTTATGAACACACCCATTCACAGATGTTCTGATTCATTCATGCCACATCAATGTATCTATAACAGCTACACTCATAAGCACACCTAACATTGACACTAAGTCATGATCTATTACAGGGACATAATAAATATGTGGTACAGGTTAGTTAGGTTAGTTGTATATCCTTTACAGGACGTCACAGTCAACCCCAGCATTATTTGGCTGTTTGTGATTTCTTGGCAAGTTTACGTTCAGTACTTTGCTATTGCTTTCTGAACAGGCACTATCATTTTATGAAAAACATAAGCAAGGCATCTGCTGCCAAATCGCCTGCAGCTGTTTCGGTATGCAGGATAAAAAACTGCACCCGTAACCCTTTCACCACAGAGCCGAATGGCATAAGTATAATAAAAAAAAAACAATTTCTGTAGCAGGAACCGACCGTGTATATATGAAGTGTTTGGACCCGTTTTTTCTAGGAACAGGTCAGTCAGTTTTTCCCTCCCATAGTGAATGATGAGAGCTGTCAAACCCTTCTTCCAACCGTGCTGATTACATTGTCAGCGTAATGTCTCCACATAAGTACAGTACTGAAACACTCTGCACCTGTGACTTAATAACTTGTGATAGTTGAATACTTGATGCTGCACACCTTCACTACATACAGTGCTGAAATGTGTAGAACATGACAACAACCAGTTTCTTTCCATGAAACACTGTATGGAAACGTCAGACTCAACCTGAAAGCTACCTTTGTCGCAGACATTATAATGAAGTCAAGGTGAATGACAACAGTGACCAAGAATTAATGTTTCATGGCAAAATACAAAGCTTTCCCAACTGAATAAAATTTGAGGCATAAGTAGAACAGTGTACAGGGAATACTTAGAATTAAAAAAAAAAAAACCAAGCCGCTTGTATAATCTGTTTGCAAATAAATGTACATAGATGAAGGACGTATATTTTAAGTGTACAGTGTGCCTGCAGAATAGGAAAAATTGAAGTGCTACATAGAACCCGGGTAGCGGGGTAGGGGTATCCCCTATCAAAGGAGAAGTAAGGCGCCTCCTTCCCTCCGTTAGCCTACGGGACACCCTTGGGCAAGGTGGAGTACCCGTTTAGCACCCCGATCAAGGTTACGT
Source organism: Cepaea nemoralis (assembly GCA_014155875.1). NCBI lineage: Eukaryota > Metazoa > Mollusca > Gastropoda > Stylommatophora > Helicidae > Cepaea > Cepaea nemoralis. Next base: position 740,715 of record JACEFZ010008697.1, read on the forward strand.
GAAGCCATGGGTGCAGGTGGTGGATGAAGATGGAGAGCAGCCGACAGATAGTTGTAGGTTATGGTCTTCACCTTCACGACGGTAGGTAGAGGATCTCTTTTTTGAGGAGACAATGGTTACGGTCACTGACCAGTATGGTCACTGCTAGAAAGGAAATCAATGGCAAACTACCTTCTTTATAAATGCCAAGAAAATCATGTTGTGTGGAACAAGAATCGCCATGTCTAAGGTAGCCTTTAGCAAGATGAAAAACATACTGACCAATAAAAAGATGTCAATTGAAACGAGAAAAAGAGTGTTGAGGTGCTACATAGAATCTGTAGTTTTATATGGATGTGAAGCTTGGACAATAAGCAGTCAAGTTGAAAAACTTCTGATGGCTGTAGAAATGTGGTTTCTGAGGAAAATGCAAAGAATACCATGGACAGCCAGAAAGACCAATGAATAGGTCCTTCAAGAAACAAACGAAGATCATAAACTGATTAGAGACATTAGACGCAGACAGCCAAAATTTTTTGGGCATGTTATGAGAAGAAATGAATTCGAGAACTTGGTGACAACTGGTAAGATCGAAGAGAACAGACCAAGAGGAAGACCTAGAAGCAAATACCTGGATGGCTTGGCCTCGTGGCATGGTCGAGACAGAAACACAGAGCTGATCCATGACTCTGGTGATCGAGTGAGATGGTAAAACATGACCGCCCACGCTTAGCGGCATGGCACATGATGGATGGATGGACACAGAACCTGTACTTTTGTATGGATGTGAAACATGGACAATGAGCAGACAAGCTGAAAAACATCTAATTGCAGTGACAATGTGGTGCATGAGGAAAATGCAAAGAATACCATGGATAGACAGAAAAACCAATGAGAAAGTCCTACAAGAAGCAAATGAAAACCAATAACTGTTTAGAAAATTAGACACAGACAGTTAACGTTTTTTGGGGGGCAAGTTATAATAAGAAATAAACTAGAGAACTTCTTGACAACTGGCAGGATTGAGGGGAAAGACAACTGGCAGGATTGAGGGGAAAGACAACTGGCAGGATTGAGGGGAAAAGAACAAGGGGAAGGCAGAGAAGTAAATATCTAGATGGCTTGATTACGTGGAATGGTCGAGACAAGAACATGGAGCTGATTCATGACTCTGGTGATCGTGTGAGATGGTGAAACATGACCGCCCACGCTTATCGGCATGGCACATGATGATGATAATGCACCACATAAAGACTGACATGGCCGGCCGTGCCTCGAACCTAATTCCTTAGAACTATGAAGTAAAAAACTTGCTGGTCTATGCATTTATTAGAAGTTTGTCTGTAAGATATGGTGACAGCCGGTAGTGTTACCCAAGATTCTGTCCATGGAAGTAAATATCATACAAGTGTTCTCCACCTCCAGATGGTACAGCGTCAGCAACCTCAAGCGCTCCCCTGAGATGTGTGGGTGATCATGGTTCATGGTCTTCAATTATTAATGGCACCTTGCAGTCTTGACAGACAATAGTTACATTGTGCTTCAAAAAGACATAATGACCTCTCCATATCACAAAGCCTGGGCTGAATTGTGGAGATCATGTGTTGCCAATGTAGCATGATCTCTCTCTCGGCCTGCCTAGTTTACTCCAGAGGAAAGGTAACACCAATACATCTGGAACAAGACAAACCACAGAAGCTGCTGGATCAGCAAAGTAATGCTCTAACAGTCCGTCTGTTAGAGCTTCCATCTTAGACTAGTTACCGACAAAAGCCTTAGGGCCTGGTATGCGCTGCCATGACATTTAGTCTTTAGGTTGCATTTCCTCACACCAGTATAAGGCTTGTATCCTCCCATTTCCTCACACCAGTATAAGGCTTGTATCCTCCCATCTCCTCACACCAGTATAAGGCTTGTATCCTCCCATTTCCTGACACCAGTATAAGGCTTGTATCCTCCCATTTCCTGACACCAGTATAAGGCTTGTATCCTCCCATTTCCTCACACCACTATAAGGCTTGTATCCTCCCATCTCCTCACACCAGTATAAGGCTTGTATCCTCCCATTTCCTGACACCAGTATAAGGCTTGTATCCTCCCATTTCCTGACACCAGTATAAGGCTTGTATCCTCCCATTTCCTCACACCAGTATAAGGCTTGTATCCTCCCATTTTCTTACACCAGTATAAGGCTTGTATCCTCCCATTTCCTCACACCAGTATAAGGCTTGTATCCTCCCATCTCCTCACACCAGTATAAGGCTTGTATCCTCCCATTTCCTCACACCAGTATAAGGCTTGTATCCTCCCATTTCCTCACACCAGTATAAGGCTTGTATCCTCCCATTTCCTCACACCAGTATAAGGCTTGTATCCTCCCATTTCCTCACACCAGTATAAGGCTTGTATCCTCCCATTTCCTCACACCAGTATAAGGCTTGTATCCTCCCATTTCCTCACACCAGTATAAGGCTTGTATCCTCCCATTTCCTCACACCAGTATAAGGCTTGTATCCTCCCATTTCCTGACACCAGTATAAGGCTTGTATCCTCCCATTTCCTGACACCAGTATAAGGCTTGTATCCTCCCATTTCCTGACACCAGTATAAGGCTTGTATCCTCCCATTTCCTGACACCAGTATAAGGCTTGCATCCTCCCATTTCCTCACACCAGTATAAGGCTTGTATCCTCCCATTTCCTCACACCAGTATAAGGCTTGTATCCTCCCATTTCCTCACACCAGTATAAGGCTTGTATCCTCCCATTTTCTTACACCAGTATAAGGCTTGTATCCTCCCATTTCCTCACACCAGTATAAGGCTTGTATCCTCCCATCTCCTCACACCAGTATAAGGCATGTATCCTCCCATTTCCTGACACCAGTATAAGGCTTGTATCCTCCCATCTCCTCACACCAGTATAAGGCTTGTATCCTCCCATTTCCTCACACCAGTATAAGGCTTGTATCCTCCCATTTCCTCACACCAGTATAAGGCTTGTATCCTCCCATTTCCTCACACCAGTATAAGGCTTGTATCCTCCCATCTCCTCACACCAGTATAAGGCATGTATCCTCCCATTTCCTCACACCAGTATAAGGCTTGTATCCTCCCATCTCCTCACACCAGTATAAGGCTTGTATCCCCCATTTGCTCTCCTCTGCCTGATGGTCTTAAAAAAGGTCTGTATTATTAGCTTGATTATGCCATGTAATCAAGCCATCTTGATTTTTATCGCTTTGTCTTTCTCTTGCTTGTCCATCAAGTTTGCTAGCTGTCACTAAGTTTCCAAAGTGCTTTTTATGCTCACCACACACCTAAAATATCCGGGCTGCATTCATCTAATCTATTTATAGTTTTCATCTGTTTACCGAAGGAGTGCCTCATTTATTTCTCTGTCTGTGTTTGGTATTCTTTGTATTTTCTCAGAAACTACATTTATGTTCTCAACATATTTTTATTGGTTTGTCTGTTTTCCACTTATGGTATCCTTTCTATTTTCCTCTGGAACTATATTTTATGTTCCCATCAAATGTTTCTTGAATTGTATGCTTACTGTTCATGATTCATATGTATTCAACAGTATGGTTGCATAGTTGTCGATCCTCTGGATGACTGAGTAGTAGGTCTCTTAAAGTCATATGCAGTTATTCCCCCTCTGCTGTGTGTCCACCGTGACGAGGTAGAGGGGCTTGTGCGTCCTAATGACCCCAAGAGCTATGCCGACGGTAGCACAGCTACTGGTAGGGCCACCCATGTCGGACAGGTCAAGGGAGAGGGACCAGACGAAGAGACACACAAACCTGCTGCCTTGTAGGTAGACTGGGGACAGTCAAAGGCTAGGGAAAGCACCCCGAATACATGCTTGTCAAAATCGGATGTACTGAGCCACAGGCTTGACAAAGCAGTGCAACGTAAAACCTGCTGCCTTGTAGGTAGACTGGCGACAGTCAAAGGCTAGGGAAAGCATCCCAAATAAATGCTTGTCGAAATCGGATGTACTGAGCCACAGGCTTGACAAAGCAGTGCAACGTAACTTAATTCATGATGTCACAAATCAAAATTAATCGTTATGGTGCTAATCCCGTGAAGTCCCATCAGGCGGTGATAGTGCCTCGAGGGGGTCCACCCATGACTACTGGTGGTCACCTTCCCCTGTGCTGTGGAGTCAAGGCACAGAGGAGTAGGTTAAGAGCTATTGACCAAATACCCCGGACACTCAACATACTACAGTGGAATGCCGAAGGAGTTTACAAGAAGAAAGACTCCCTAACACAGCGTCTTCATAAAGATAGAATAGATGTGGCATGCATTCAAGAGACACACCTCAACGCCAATCACAAATTCTCAGTCAGAGGATATCAGGCCACACGTTTCGACCGCGAAGGACACAAAGGAGGAGTTCTAATACTTACACGCAATACAATACCTTGCAGCGAAGTATCTGTGATCTCTGACAACCAAACGGAAATTATAGGTGTTGATATAATGATAAAGGACGTGAAAATAAGAATCTACAATCTGTATAGCCCAGCAGATAAGGACCTTACACTCTCAAACATGAAAATAACTGACACAAACTGCATTATTGTCGGAGACTTTAATAGCCGTTCAGAAAGATGGGGATACCCAGATACTGACAAAAGAGGAGATGAATTGGAGGACTGGGAAATAGACTCAAATCTCCATCTACTCAACAAAGCGGATGACACACCGAGCTTCTACTCCAGAAGATGGCTTACCACTTCTACTCCAGACTTAGCTTTCTGCACAGGAGACATCCTCCACAAAATCGATCGCCATGTGCTGGACCAATTAGCAGGTAGTGACCACAGACCAATCAAGCTTGTAATGAATATGGAGTATGTTCCACAGGAGCAAAAGCCCTTGCCCCGCTGGAATTACAAACAAGCAGATTGGGACAGATTTGCCATACTAACAGACAAATATTGTGAAAACATAAATACACGATATGGCAACATAAAGCGAATGGTGGAAAGTCTAAACGGAGCGATAATACAGGCAGCCACTGAGTCCATTCCTAGAGGAGCGAGGAAAAATTACAAACCATACTGGACTGAAGAACTACAAAGTTTGGAGGACAAAGTTGAAGATGCCAGGAAGACAGCAGAGAGAGAACAAACAATTGAGGCGAATATCTCTCTCAAAGCCATCTCAGCAAAATATAAAAGAACAGTAAATCAAACAACAAGAGATTGTTGGAGGGAAAAAACAGAAAACCTGAATTTTGACAGGGATGGAAACAAACTATGGAAACTAGTGAAAGCCATGAACAATGAAGGACCTAGAAACAAACAAATAACAATTAAACAAGGAAATGCCTTGCTTACAGGAAAAAAGGCTGCAAATGCACTAATGGAACACTATGCAAATGCAAACCACATTGATATTACAACCGAACAGAAGAAAGCAATCAAAGACAAACAGATACATCATAGAAATACAGAGACAGCAGCAGAATATATGATGGCAATTCTAACAATGGAAGAAATGGAACAGGCAATGAATACCCTAAAAAAGAAGAAATCACCAGGAAAGGATGGAATCACAAATGAAATGCTAATAGGACTAGGCACCAAGGCAAAGAAGAAACTACTAGCAGTCCTAAATAACAGCTGGAAGAGAGGAATAGTCCCACAGGCATGGAAGGAAGCTATACTAATACCAGTCCCAAAGAAAGGAAAAGACCTGGAAGAACCAAATGGCTATCGACCTATCAGTCTACTTAGCTGTGTAGGAAAATTAATGGAACGCATTATCAATGGCAGGCTAACATGGCATCTGGAAGAAAACAAACTCTTAACACCACACCAAGCAGGATTCAGAAAGTACAGATCCACTGAAGATCAAATAACCTATATAGCTCAGGAAATAGAGGATGCCTTCCAAGAGAAAAAGCACACACTAGCAGTCTGGATAGATTTAGAAAAAGCATTTGATAAAGTATGGAAGGAAGGACTGAAAGTAAAACTGCAAAACATGCATGTTTGTGGAAAAATGTATAAATGGATCAGCCACTACCTTGAGAACAGAACTGCCAGGACAAAAGTACAAGGACAAACAAGCAAAATGATGCTGCTGGAGCAAGGTGTCCCCCAAGGAGGAGTTCTTTTACCAACATTATTCCTAGCATATATAAATGACATCACAGAAAATTTTCCAGCCAGAGTACACACACCCTCCTTTGCAGATGACCTAGCCATATGGACATCTGAAGAATATATTAGTACAGCTAACAGCAGAATACAGCAAGCCTTATTAGCGCTAGAGGACTGGTCAAAATCATGGCTAGTGAAGATAAGTGAGGAGAAAACAACATGCACAGTGTTCTCCCTCTCAAATAAAACTCAGCAACCTAAGCTGGTATTGAATGGAAAAATATTGCGCCATGAAGAAAATCCAAACTATCTAGGAGTCACCTTTGATCGTCGCCTGACATGGAAGACACAGGTTGAGAAAAATCGAACAAGAGCAAGGCAGAGAATGGCAATCATGAAAAAGCTTGCTGGTACAACGTGGGGAGCAGATGAGAAAGTTCTCAAGAAGTTATATACTGGACGGGTGAGGCCAGTACTGGAATATGGCATTGCAGCTTGGGCAACAGCAGCTAAGTCAAACTTTAACAAAATAAGTAGAGTCCAAAACCAAGGAATGCGAATCATAACTGGAAGCCTGAAGACAACGCCTATTAATGAACTAGAAAAGATCACTTGTTTACAACCAATGCAGGATAGAAGAGATAGCAGAGCCCAGCAACAAGCAGAAAAATTTAGAAGATTGACAGACCACCCTATGTACAACAGATTTAATGGTTTTGGAAAGGGAAGACTGAAGCGTAGCAACTTTGTAGAAACTGCAAAACGAAGGATTAGGGCAGATCCTATACTTAACATATCAACAGTCAAGCCCATACACAATGCACACAAGTTCCCAGCTTGGAGACAGCAGCAACTGCCTGAGATGATAGAAAACATTCCTGGTATTGAGAAAAAGAACACTCAGCATGAAACCGAAAGAAGAGAAATAACCCTAAACTACATAAAAGAACATTACCCAAGCAGGAATTGGACCCATGCATATACAGATGGATCAGCCAAAAATTCAATAGAGAATGGAGGAGGAGGAATTCTCCTAAATTTAAAAAATGGAGTGAAAAAAACACATTCAATGGCAACTGGAAAATTTTCAAGTAACTTCAAAGCGGAGGTAGAGGCTTTGAAAACTGCAGCAGAAATGCTCCTGATGGAGGAAAATAAAGAGAAGCAAATAGCTATCTTCACAGATGCAAAGTCAGCTGTCTCAATACTGAAGAGCAATAACAGCACAGAACTAACTGACCTAAGAGCAGCACTCCATGGTCTATGCCAGAAATCCAAAAAAGTTGTAATACAGTGGATCCCATCACATTGCAGTATACCTGGAAACGAAGAGGCTGACAGACTGGCAAAAGAGGGCGGACAACTACCACAGCCTGACATAGACATAACCTATAATGAGGCAAAGAGGTTGATAAAAAGCACTTATAGAACCAAATGGGACTCAGAGCATCCAGGCCATCAGAAGGATGATGCATATTACAAACTCGACCGAAGAGAACAAGTAGCAATCTTCAGACTCCGCACAGGACATAACAGGCTGAAATACCACTTGTTCAATAAACTAAAGATAAGAGATACCGATGAATGTAATTGTAGAACTGGAAAAATGACAGCAAAACATTTGCTGCAGGATTGCCCAACGTATGCAGAGCAGAGAAAGATAATTTGGCCCACACCTGCTTCATTTGAGGACAAGCTCTATGGAGATATCAACAAGCTCAAGTTGACCGCAGCTTACTTTAACTACATACAGGTTGACATTTAAAGGTGCATGAAGACCCAGAGGCATGAAATGGAATATTGCTTGGATAGCAAATCCATTATGTGGAAAGTCCAAATCGAAAGCTCACTGTGTGGGCTTCATAAAAGGTGGAAAAGTGTCCTAGTGGCATGAAATGGAATATTGCTTGGATAGCAAATCCATTACGTGGAAAGTCCAAATCGAAAGCTCGCTGTGTGGGCTTCAAAAAAGGTGGAAAAGTTTCCTAGTGGCATGAAATGGAATATTGCTTGGATAGCAAATCCATTATGTGGAAAGTCCAAATCGAAAGCTCACTGTGTGGGCTTCATAAAAGGTGGAAAAGTGTCATAGTGGCATGAAATGGAATATTGCTTGGATAGCAAATCCATTACGTGGAAAGTCCGAATCAAAAGCCCACTGTGTGAACTCCATAAAAGATGGAAAAGTATCCTAGTGGCACGAAATGGAATATTGCTTGGATAGCAAATCCATTACATGGAAAGTCCGAATCGAAAGCTCACTGTGTGGATGTCATCTGCAGACTGCATACTTCTGGTTTCCGGAAGAACAGCCTATGGTGAACGGAAGGCCCAATATACGGAAGTGAGGCTAAGCAGCCATGTGCAGGACGTGACGATTCCTTGGGTGAGCCCAGTACCAGAGCGCTATGTATCGGCTCTGCAAGTATGGAAGCCTCCTTGGATGGCGGGGAATGCCCATGGTCTGCCCCTGCCTTCCCTTGAGGGCTGACCAGGATCTTTGGCTGTTCTATATGGACCAGCTGGGATGGGGGATAACACCACAACAGTGAGAGTCAAACGTCCTAAGAAACCCCCGGGAAGGTTAACCCGGTCAACAAATGCCCGCAGAAGTCGGATGTGTCGGCCTAACGGCGCAAGAACGCAGCTCTGCTGTAAACAGGCACAACGCAATCACATCCGGAAAAAAACTCCGGATGAACGAAGAAGAAGAAGATATGCAGTTATTCAAGCGCTTGAGTGAAGCATTTCTCCTAACCCGGTACAAATGTTCCAGAGAGGTCTCATTATCATCTTCAAACTTCATTTGAATGGTTAAGGCCTCTGGAGTGTTTATGCTTGAGGCTACGGTTTGCACACACATTTTCCTCATATTGGACTGGTAGTGCATGGTTCCATCACACTGCTACTGAGTTAAGTGCATGGCACGATACACTGAATTTTGTGTGGAATGCTTTTACATCTGTCTACGGTTGTTTTTAGCGTGAACTGCACGTTTGGAATGATGGCGGCTGGCCTGTCGCTGAACTGACTGGATTGATTTATGCAGTAATGTGTGGCTACTGGTTTTCTAGTGACTACCACTTCCATCGATGATGAACTGTATTTTTCGTGGAGGATTTTGTGTTGTATACAATTCCAGTTCTGGAAATCAACATCTGCAGAAAGGTATATTAGGATGTCCCCAGGTCATGAATCAGCACAGCACGTACACACTGACAGGAACTATACCTGGCCGGGTATGATTCCTTGACTGGCTACAGGTATTTTTTTATCAACAGATTTCAACCAGTGCCCAAGGAAACACAACAGTATAAGCTCATTGCACTCTAACACTTTTTCCCACAACTAACAGCTTTTCTCACAACTAACAGCTTTTCCCACAACTAACAGCTTTTCCCACAACTAACAGCTTTTCTCACAACTAACAGCTTTTCTCACACAACTACCATCTTTTCTCACACAACTACAATCTTTTCTCACACAACTACAATCTTTTCTCACACAACTAACCCCTTTTCTCACAACTAACAGCTTTTGTCACAACTAACAGCATGTCTCACACAACTAACAGCATGTCTCACACAACTAACAGCTTTAGTCACACAACTAACAGCTTTTGTCACACAACTAACAGCTTTTGTCACACAACTAACAGCGTGTCTCACACAACTAACAGCTTTTCTCACATAACTAACAGCTTGTCTAATGCAACTAACAGCTTTTGTCACACAACTAACAGCATGTCTCACACAACTAATAGCTTTTGTCACAACTAACAGCTTTTCTCACACAACTACCATCTTTTCATACACAACTAACCGCTTTTCTCACACAGCTACAATCTTTTCTCACACAACTAACAGCTTTTCTCACAATTAACAGCTTTTGTCACAACTAACAGCATGTCTCACACACTAACAGCTTTAGTCACACAATTAACAGCTTTTGTCACAACTAACAGCTTTAGTCACACAACTAACAGCTTTTGTCACAACTAACAGCTTTTGTCACACAACAGCTTTTGTCACAACTAACAGCTTTTGTCACACAACTAACAGCTTTTGTCACACAACTAACAGCTTTTGTCACACAACTAACAGCGTGTCTCACACAACTAACAGCTTTTCTCACATAACTAACAGCTTGTCTAACACAACTAACAGCTTGTCTAACACAACTAACAGCTTTTCTCACAACTAACAGCTTGTCTCACACAATAGCTTTTCTCACAACTAACAGCTTTTGTCACAACAGCTTTTCTCACAATTAACAGCTTTTCTCACAACTAGCAGCTTGTCTCACACAACTAATAGCTTTTGTCACAACTAACAGCTTTTGTCACAACTAACAGCTTTTGTCACACAACTAACAGCTTTTGTCACAACTAATAGCTTTTGTCACAACTAGCAGCTTGTCTCACACAACTAATAGCTTTTGTCACAACTAACAGCTTTTGTCACAACTAACAGCTTTTGTCACACAACTAACAGCTTTTGTCACAACTAATAGCTTTTGTCACAACTAACAGCTTGCCTCACACAACTAACAGCTTTTCCCACAATTAACAGCTTTTCACACAACTAACAGCTTCTCCCACAACTAACAGTTTTTCCCACAACTAACAGCTTCTCGCACAACTAACAGCTCTTCATTGGTAAATATGTTCACTCAAAGGAGGTCAGCATTGCTGAATGGATAAAATCGCTTGTTCTTAAACATTCAGTATGCTGATGCCAAGGTAGCGGGTTCAACCCCTACATGGGTCAGTTGGACTAAAATGTTGACTTCTCGTCCTTGACTTGGGATGTAAATTACAAGTACCTCTGAAGTCAGAGTGGGTAAGCCTGATGGTGTGGGACACTAGTAATAGTGACAGCTAATCCACAGGCAAAAATCAGTCCAGTGCACTAGAAGTAGTCACATGGGTATGGACTACGCTTGAGCTCAAAGCCAGTGAACGTCAAAAAATAAAAAAAAAGAGTTCCCTCATTTTTACAAAAGATTACATTTGCCATTGCATAGACTAGGACACTGTAAGAGCAATATTCAAGACTAACAGGGAGTAGGCAGTCTGTAGAGGGTTGGACTCCACCAGGTATGAAACTGTCCACAATACATCACCACGACAATACAGGTAGTGATGTACCAATGAACCTCCCAGAGTATATACAATATAGCGAGATCTTGCGGTAAAAATGGTTCAGGTTATTTGTGTAAAAAATAAATCTGACCTCCACTAAGTCCCATATGTACACACATCCATCCTCTGATCCGCTGAGGACCTGAGTGTCCTGGTGGTTCAGGCAACAGTCAATTTTGTAGTTGGAGTTTTTATGGCCTAAATATCTGCGGACAAACAAAACTTTGATGATGGTAGGAAAACTACAAAGGCATGTAAAAAGGGTTCTTACTAGCAAAGGTGAAACAATTCTACATGTCTGTCTGTGAACAATAGAACACACTGACTTTCCCTGACTGTTGTGACAACAAAATTATGGGTGTAGCATAGATGAAACAATTCCACATGTCTACGAACAATATGGCCCACTGAATTTCCCTGACCGTTATGACAACACAATTATGGGTGTAGTATAAACACTGGTACATCTATATGAATAATATGGCCCACTGAATATCCCTGGCTGTTATGACAACACAATTATGTGTGTAGCATAGATGAAACAATTCCACGTGTCTATGAATAATATGGCACACTCAATTTCCCTGACTGTTATGACAACAACACAATTATGGGTGTAGGATAAACTTTACCACATGTCTAAGGACAATAGAGCACACTGAATTTTATTTACTATTATGATAATAAAATTATGGGTGTATTGTAGATGAAACAATTCCACACGTCTATGAACAAGAGGGCACACTGAATTTCCCTGACTATTATGATAACAATAAAATTTGATGTAGCATAGATGAAACAATTCCACATGTCCCGGAAAGACAGGACTTGCTGAGGTCCCTTTCTTTAGCTCATCATGATTGACTACAACTCTCCTCTGGTAAATAATGTTAAAATTTATCATTTTTCTGAATAGGTGTGTGTGTGTGTGCATGCATGCCAGACAAAGTGGGTGAGATTGCATGTATGTAGGTGAGTGTGTCAGAGAGAGAGGGAGGGGAGGGGGAGAGAGAGAGAGAGAGAGAGAGAGAGAGAGAGAGAGAGAGAGAGAGAGAGAGAGAGAGAGAGAGAGAGAGAGAGAGAGAGAGAGAGAGAGAGAGAGAGAGAGAGAACGAACGAACGAACATACTTTATTTTCAAAGGGTAACAAATTGGGCACGCAGGCCCGTCTTACATTCGGCCCTTCCAATCACTCATCTTTCTTTCATCAACAGTGCATAGGAAAAAAACATTGTCACATGAATTTTGTAAACATAAACAATGCATATTACTATGTTATGAGACACATCCACCACCCACCCACACATCCCCCATTCACTCCAACTCCCCCACCCAACCACACACACAATACTTTCCCCCACCCATCCACCACATCCCTACACATCTCCCCACCCACACACACCTCTCAACCACCACACATCCCAAGCACACATACATTCAATAACCCACACATCTCCCCACCCACTCACATATCCTTTACCCGTCCCATTTCCCACCAACAATCACTCACCCAATATCCTCCTCCACCCACCCAACCAAACACACATTCCTCTGCCACACACACATCTCCCCGTCAACTCACATATTCCGCACCTACCCACACACAAATTCCGCACTCACCCACATAATCTCCCGTAATCTGAGAGAGAGAGAGAGAGAGAGAGAGAGAGAGAGAGAGAGAGAGAGAGAGAGAGAGAGAGAGAGAGAGAGAGAGAGAGAGAGAGAGAGAGAGAATGAATTTATAAACTGAATACAAATGGGTACCTGGCAATTTCCAGAATGTTCTCGGAATGTAAGGTGATGGAGAAGGGAACAGGTCACCCTACCTCACATGTCATGGCCTAGAATATGTGAAGGCCTAACACCTCCCACCCCAATGGCAGTAATCTGCTATGGGACTACTTTTAACTTGTCTATTTGGGTAGCGGGCTAGGGGTACCCCCTATCAAAGGAGAAGTAAAGTGCCTCCTTCCCTCCGCTAGCCTACTGGGACACCCTTGGGCAAGGTGGAGTACCCGTTTAGCCCCCCAACAGGGTAACGTGAAGCCATGGGAGCAGGTGGTGGATTGGATTTGGGAGCAGCCAACAGATAGTTGTTGGTTATGGTTTCAAGTCAGTGACGGTGGGCAGAGGATCTCTCAATAGAGACAATGGCTACGGTCATCCGATCAGTATGGTCACTGCCAGGGAGGAAGAATGGTAGACTTCCCTCCTTATTGATTCCCGGGCAGAGGAGGCTTGTCAGCCTTGGTTGGTATCTCTTCTAAGAGAGGGAACTCTAAATCTCAAACCTCCGCTGCCTTGCGGGTATACCTATATGGAAAAGGCGTCAGGGAGTAAACCCTGAGGTAAATCCGGAGATGGAGTCCCTAAGGCAGTTCCATGTTGTAAACAACATAGTTCTGGCAAGTCCTGCGATGGCACCGATGCCGAGTTGCATTGGCTACTGCCTTTCCCTTGGTCAACATCGGCGACGTGGAGAGGGGGAACTTGCTACTGGGCAACAGCTGGTTCTCCGATTTCCATTGCCCAAGCTTGTGCCCTGAAGAGGTCCCTTCACCACAACGTAAAGTGGTGACACAACATGGGAAGCAGCATTTACCGGTTATAAGTCTTAATGCTCGATTGGCGTAGAGCAAGGCGTCAGGGCCTGCTTTAGATGGTGGAAGAGATCATCGTATCTCACTAGATAGCTACCCTCCGCCTAAGCTGGGCAGCTGCCAGTCAATAAGGTGTTGTCTTGCCACAGTTTCATCTGCTCCTGAGAGTGTGTGGAGCTTAGGGGAAAAATTCTGACACATGGACCGCAATCTATACACCTTAGCAACAAGAAAAAAAAAACCAAAACAACCGGCCCTAAGGCTGAGAACATGGAACGTGATAAACAATAAACTACGCAGACTGGGGATAGACACTGTCCCCCCGCAAGAGACCAGACTCCAAGAATCTGGAAACATTAAGGAGAGGTTTAAATATTGAGCACAACCCACTACTGGAAACGCTGATCGTATTCTGGTATGAACATAAGGCCTATCCACGTCAATGTGGAAGCACTAGACTAGAGGTTTGCTCTCGTTTGAGCTCGTCAGTAGTGCATATCTTTGAAAGGACTCGGAAACAAACCCTGGATCACTGGCGTGTGAAGTGGGTGTATAACCATGCGGCACACGCTGGACACGGCCAAATTATCATAACAGAATATTACAACAGTCACCCATCGTAGGCTGTAGCTCAAGATTTGCCCGATCGCCGCGACTGTTGTCCGTCAATCGATGTGGACCCGAACGATCAGGTCTTCTCACTGGCAAGGCACACCAGGCCGCCTAAAGTCCAGCGAGCAATAATCAGAATGATTTATTTGGTTGTTTCGGGATTTGAGATGTAAATATTGAGCACAACCCACTACTGGAAACGCTGATCGTATTCTGGTATGAACCTAAGGCCTATCTAAGTCAATGTGGAAGCACTAGACTCGAGTTTCGCTCTCGTTTGAGCTCGTCAGTAGTGCATATCCTTGACCGGACCTGGAAACAAACCCCGTATTACTGGCATCTGAAGTGGGTGCATAACCACGCGGCACACGCTGGACATGGCCAAATTATCGTAACAGAATATTACGTCACCCATCGTAGGCTGTAGCTTCACATGCCAGTGATCCGGGGTTTGTTTCCGGGTCCGGTCAAGGATATGCACCACTGACGAGCTCAAACGAGAGCGAAACTCGAGTCTAGTGCTTCCACATTGATATGGATAAGCCTTAGGTTCATACCAGAATACGATCAGCGTTTCCAGTAGTGGGTTGTGCTCAATATTTAAATCTCAAATCCCGAAACAACCAAATAAATCAATCTGATTATTGCTCACTGGACTTTAGGCGGCCTGGTGTGCCTTGCCAGTGAGAAGACCTGATTGTTCGGGTTCACATCGATTGACGGACGTCAGTCGTGGCGATCGGGCAAATCTTGAGCTAGCAGCCTACGATGGGTGACGTAATATTCTGTTATGATAATTTGCCTGTGTCCAGCTTATGCCGCATGGTTACACACCCACTTCACATGCCAGTGATCCAGGGTTTGTTTCTGGGTCTGATCAAGGATATGCACTACTGACGAGCTCAAACCAGAGCGAAACTCGAGTCTAGTGCTTCCACATTGACATGGATAGGCCTTAGGTTCATACCAGAATACGATCAGCGTTTCCAGTAGTGGGTTGTGCTCAATATTTAAATCTCAAATCCCGAAACAACCAAATAAATCAATCTGATTATTGCTCACTGGACTTTAGGCGGCCTGGTGTGCCTTGCCAGTGAGAAGACCTGATTGTTCGGGTTCACATCGATTGACGGACGTCAGTCGTGGCGATCGGGCAAATCTTGAGCTAGCAGCCTACGATGGGTGACGTAATATTCTGTTATGATAATTTGCCTGTGTCCAGCTTATGCCGCATGGTTACACACCCACTTCACATGCCAGTGATCCAGGGTTTGTTTCCGGGTCTGATCAAGGATATGCACTACTGACGAGCTCAAACCAGAGCGAAACTCGAGGCTAGTGCTTCCACATTGACATGGATAGGCCTTAGGTTCATACCAGAATACGATCAGCGTTTCCAGTAGTGGGTTGTGCTCAATATTTAAATTTTCAAATCCTGAAACAACCAAATAAATCAATTAAGGAGAGGGATTTCACTTTCTACTGGCATGGCATGCCGTGCGGACAGACCAGGGAGCATGGAGTTGGCTTTGCTATCAGAAACAAGCTGCTTAAGTCCATCATACCACCAAGCGATGGCACTGAAAGAATACTGAAGCTCCAACTCCAGATAGAGGCAGGACCAGTTAGTATTATAAGTGTTTACGCCCCAACAGTAATTGCAGCATCAGAATCTAAAGGCAAGTTTTATGATGACCTTAGCAAAGAAGTCAGTGAAACACCATAGAAACAACATCTCTTTATCCTGGGGGATTTCAATGCCAGGGTTGGCTCCGACCACAAATCTTGGCCTTCATGTCTAGGACAGTTTGGCGTTGGGAAGATCAATGACAATGGACAACGTCTCTTGGAATTCTGCAGCCATCATACTCTATGCGTGACCAACACCTTGTTTGACATGAAACCTCAACACAAGGTGACATGGAGGCACCCTAGATCAAAAAACTGGCACCAACTCGACCTGGTGCTCACTAAACAGCAGCAATCTCTGCAATGTAGGGCTGACTCGTAGCTATCACAGTGCTGACTGTGACACCGACCATTCACTCGTCTCCAGCAAGGTGAAGATAAAGCCAAAGAGAATCTACAGAAGCAGAACAGAAGGAAGACCACGCATTGACACCAGCGGCACCCAAAACAAAGAGAAGGTCAACAAATTCATCCAGGCTCTAGCGGAGTCTCTGCCTGGCCCCACAAACGGAAATTCCACCGAGAGATGGAGTCATTTTCGCGACACCATCTACAATACAGCACTATCAACATTTGGCAAGAAGCAAACTAAGTCAACCGACTGGTTTGAAGCACACTCTGAAGAGATGCTCCCAGTCCTGGAGATAAAGAGACATGCATTCTCAGTGTAAACATCACCTTCAGAGAAAACATTGCAGACATTGCGAACGGCCAGTAATACAGAACAACAAATGGCAAGAAAATGTGTGAACAGGTACAGGCTACAGCTCTCTGCTCAAATTCAAACTTGTGCAGACACTGGAAATATAAGAGGAATGTATGAGGAAATCAAGCAAGCTGTCGGTCCATCAAAAAATAAGATGGTCCCTTTACGATCAACAGAGGGGGTAATCATAAAAGATCGAGTGAAACAAATGGATCACTGGGTAGAACACTACTCAGAGCTATACTCAGTGGAGAACACTGTCGGAGAAGAAGCTCTGGAAGCCATCGATCAACAGTCCACCATGCATGACCTGGATAACGAGCCATGCCTCACAGAAATCAGTGAAGCACTAGACACACTCAAATCCGGCAAGGCACCAGGAAAAGATAGTATTACACCTGAAATTTTAAAATGTAGCAAAGAAACAATCATCCCAGAAATGTATGCAATATTTCAGCTCTGCTGGAAAGAAAAATCAGTACCACAAGATATGAAAGACATTGTTACCCTTTATAAAAACAAAGGCGACAGAAGCGACTGCAACAACTATCATGGCATTTCCCTACTCAACATTACAGGCAAGATTTTTGCTCGAGTAATCCTTAAAAGGTTACACATTCTTGCTGAAAGAATCTACCCTGAATCACAGTGCGAATTTAGATCCAACAGGTCCACCATCGATACGATTTTCTCACTCCGGCAGCTCCAAGAGCAGTGCAGAGAACAGAGGAAGCCATTATATATTGCTTTCATCGACCTCACAAAGGCATTTGACCTCGTGAGCAGAAACGGCCTTTTCAAGATCCTTGAAAAGATAGGATGTCCACCCACCCTTCTTAGTCTCATGAAATCATTTCACGAAAACATGCAGGGGACCATTTTATTTGACGGCTCAACATCCCAGTCATTCAGCATCAGCAGTGGGGTAAAGCAGGGCAGCGTGCTTACTCCTACACTTTTTGGTATCTTCTTCGCCGTTCTCTTAATGCAGGCATTTGGGACTGCCACTGAAGGCATATACCTCCACACAAGATCAGATGGCAAACTTTTTAACCCATCAAGACTCAAGGCAAAGACCAAAATAAGATCAAGATGCATAAGAGAACTACTTTTTGCAGATGATACAGCACTGACTACTCATGCAGGAGAAGATCTCGAACGGCTCATAGATAATTTTGCAGCCGCCTGCAAAGACTTTGGGCTCACCATTAGCCTAAATAAAACACAGGTGATGGAACAAGATGCTGGTGCGCCTCCGTCAATCAAAATTTCTAATTACAAATTGAAGGTCGTCCACGAGTTTGTGTATTTGGGGTCGACAATATCAGATAATCTTTCATTAGAGACAGAAATCGATAGACGCATTGGAAAGGCAGCCACAACATTTTCCAGGCTAACTAAAAGAGTTTGGGAGAATAATAGACTAACAGAGCGTACAAAAGTTCAAGTATATAAAACTTGTGTTGTTAGCACACTACTCTATGGGTCTGAATCCTGGACCCTGTACTCACGACAGGAAAGAAAGTTGAATTCTCTCCATATGAGATGTCTGAGATGTATCATGAGCATATCATGGAAAGACCACACAACAAACAAACATGTGCGTGAAAGAGCAGATATTACCACAGTGCACTACTTCCTCAAGCAGAGACGCCTCCGGTGGCTGGGCCATGTATCTCGAGTGGAGGATGAAAGTATTCCCAAAGATCTCCTATACGGAGAACTAGCCACAGGAAAGAGGCCAACCGGAAGACCCTAAATGCAATATAGGGATGTGTGTAAACAAGATATGAAAACCCTTGGCATAGATCCAGACACGTGGAAAGAGTTGCAACAGACAGATGTTCCTGGAGAAGAAATGTACGAAATGGACTGGTGCTCTGAGCGCAATCTGATCCAACAAACTGAGGATAGGCGGCACAGGCTTAACATGCAGTTACTTACTGCGGGACCTGCCTCGTCTTACAGATGCGGAAACTGTGACAGAGATTGTCACTCTCGCATTGGACTATAAAGTCACCAGCGGTGCTGTTAAAGCCAGCAGCCCAACCACAACGCCCAAGAGGGAACTACTATACCGTCGGATCTCTGAAGGAGGCACAGAATACCCAGTCGACAAGGAGGAACTCAAGCGCGAGGAATTCAGAAGGCGCTGGGAAGAAAAAGAAAAGAAGAAGCCTAAAAAACTCAGGAGGAAACCGATGGTATACCCATTAGTACACTACAACTGTGAGGCCGACTTCGAGTACTATATCGAGGACGGTGAAATCGTCCCATGGCTGACCACGGAGGAAGAAAACGCTAGGCAGCAGATACGCAAACGCAACAGTGAAAACAGGCGCTAGGAGGAAAATGAAAACGTCGAAAAGGTCCTACAGAAACTACACAAGAAAGGAGACAAAAAGACCAAATAAAAAGTCCTTTTAAGGACTGCAACCAATCAAGCCAGGAGCCTGCACCAACAAAGAAAACAAGTGGAAACATGCACAAAGGACAGCCGCCGACCGATCCTCCAGTTGGAGTGGGATAACGAAAAGTCCTTATAAGGACTGCAGCCAGACGAGCCAGGAGCCTACACCAACAAAGAAAACCACAACAACAGAAGAGCACAAAGGATAGCCGCCGACCACTGCTGACGTCACAGACACAAACGATACATAACCAGTCCGAGATAGGACTCACAAGACAAGAATTAGGGCTAATAAACCCACAAAAACCACGTACCTCAATAATAACCACAGCTGATGAAGCAGGTTAGACGAGGTCGAATTTGGAATTTTTGTTTTTGAAATGGAATCGGAATCGGAATCAGTTAGGTACCTCCCCAGCGGCACAACTCTATAGTCTTTCAGGACTGAAAGAGGCCTACTACTACTAATTAGCAGATACTGTAGCTCAGAACTGCCTGTGTGTTACCGAGGCTAATAAGTGGAGCAAAGAATAAGAACACTGTAACCTATCATTATATGGACTAAGGAGAATTGGTCTGAGATTGGCTACCTCAGCCCATAGAAAACTTCAGCTGCAAAATACAGCCAAGCATGAGAAAGTCTACAAAGGGATTGGTATAAGCTGGTTGAATACATATGCTCCACTGGGAGGGAAATGACAGCAGAAGAAGAAGAAGAAGAAGAAGAAGAAGAAGAAGAAGAAGAAGAAGAAGAAGAAGAAGAAGAAGAAGAAGAAGAAGAAGAAGAAGAAGAAGAAGAAGAAGAAGAAGAAGAAGTAAGAGAACAGTAGAGAAGAAGAAGCAGAAAAAGCAGCAATGCTGAATTATGAAACGCTTACTCGTTGAGCATTTCTCCAGTGTCTTTATCAAGTAACTTCACAGAAGCATCGGTAGAGCCAACCAGTACACACTGACCATCCCGCGTAAACCTCACACAGGTCACTGTTTCTGAAATGCACGAAGTATAACCAATAGTTTCAGAGACCAGCAGGAATACTTTACAGTCATATACACATTATCAGTTATTTAGCAATACTTTCTGGTCATGCAAGGAGTATCTAATGTTGAATACCACAGAGATTCCCATCTTTATAATGCTTCAGCAATGAGCTATATTTCGAGGACTGTAAAATCACAGTATAATATGCACTTGTATATAATGCACATGCCTGCTTTAGCCCAATATTTTATGGGACATGGAAATTCATGCATAATACAGATGTTAACTTTTCAAAATGTTATGTTAATAAACATTTATTTAAAACCTGAAAATGTAATACCAAAATGAATTAGGCAAACTCCGACCTGTAACAAATATCTCCACTGGGACTGTGTTATAGATTTCTAATTCCCCTCTCCAAACTCAGAAGCCAGTGAGATGTGAAAGACATTACTGGAATTTTACATCTGCTGAGAGGCAAATTAGCATGTGATCAGGTCATGATTCATCACAGGACATATAATTTTGACCTGGATTAAGCCTAAGTTGGTCATGTTTCTGCTACAGGTTTTAGGTATTTCATTGTCAACATATTCCAATAACTGCTTGGAGGAAACCAGGACTATCTGTGGTGACATGGCCAAGCCATCTGCATCATGCTCTGAAAGTCAAGGATTAATTTTCAGACTGCATTATTCAGACACCACAAATACAATTTTTCCCAAAACCCTTATGGGTTATTGCTGGAGCTATGGAGTTTGTGCTTTGTGTGATGCTCTCATCTGGTGGACTGCCGTTCTGTGGAGAGAGACTGAGCCTGCTGAAGTAAAACTCAGTGCTATGAAGTCAATCCTCTCACCTTTAACCTTAAGGACCATACTATGTCCAAGATGACACTTTCAATGTGTAGGTCAGCATTACGGAATGGATAAGAACATATCTTCTTAATCATCCGGTGTGCCGATGCCGAGGTAAAGGGTTCAACCCCTACACCAGACAGTTGGACTAAAATGTTGACCTATCGTCCTTGACTTGGGGACGTAAATTACAAGTACCTTAGGGAGTCTTCGTGGCGAAGTGGTCAAGCCGTTTGGCTCGGGCTCCGAAGGTTGTGGGTTTGATTCTGGGCTGCGCCCTTCTGTTCACGAGTGAAATTTTTCGAAGACTCCTGTGGGTTGTCGCTAGAGCTATGGAGTTCGTGCTTGGTGCGACGCTTTCCGCACTGCGGAAAGAGACCGAGCCATATGGGATAAAAACCCGGTGCAATGAAGTCAACCCTGTCGACTTTTAAGCGACTTTTATTACAAGTAGCTCTGAAGTCGGATCCGTTCGCCTGGTGGGGAGGGACACTGGTAACAGGGAAAGCTAATCTACATGCAAAATTCAGCCTAGCACAACTAGAAGTAGTGTGTATGGGCTACGCTTGAGTAGTCAGGAAAAAAAAAAAGAACTGGTTATCGCACCAGAAGAAGACAGTCCACATCTTCCATTCTTTGTGCATGTCATGAGACGAGGAAAATTAGAGTATGCCATCACAACGGGAAAGTTGGAGCGGAGGACAGGCAGGAGGAGACTAAGAGAGAAGATACTGAACAGTATGAAATCATGGCATGGAGGAACATCAGTATCAGAAATGACTGGCAGTACACAAGACAGAAGGCTGCGGATAATCTTCACCAACTCCACAAGACATGGACGCTAAGGAAGAGTTATTTTATGACTCACTTCCTACAAAATCAGAAAACATTCTGCCAATTCGAAGATCGTATCGCCTGACACAACAATCAGCAGAGCCAGTGAGGATCTCATGGTCTGATACTTGGATAGATGTAATGCTGTCTTTCGCCTCATCCATCACCTGTAGTTAAAAAAAAGAAGAAAAATGGTTTCAGTATAAAGCCAAAAAATAAATATTTAGAACTGCCCTAAGATCTGATTGGAGGTGCCTTGAAGAGATTAGAACAAGTATCACCATGACAAAGGTAGCCCTTTGGAAAACATACTGACCTATAAAATTATGTCAATTGCAACGAGAAAAACAGTGATGAAGTGCTACATAAAACCTGTAATTTTGAATGGATGTGAAACATGAACAATGAGCAGACAAGCTGAAAAAACATCTAATGGATATGGAAATATGGTTTCTGAAGAAAATGCAAATAATACTATGGACAGAAAAAAATCAATGACCAAGTCCTACAAGAAACATGAAAATTGTAAAATGATTAGAGAAATTAGATTAGACAGTCACAATTATTTTAACATGTTACGAGAAGAAATAAATTGGAGAACTTGGTGACAACTGGCAAGATTGAGATTGAAAAGAACAAGGGGAAGGCAGAGAAGTAAATACTTGGATGGCTTGGCCACATAGCATGGTCGAGACAAGAAAACAGAGCTGATTCACGACTCTGGTGATCGTATGAGATGGCAAAATGCTTATCGGCAAGGCACATGATGATAATGAAATCTTTTAGCCTGACAATGTCACATTTGACACCAAAGGAGGGCAATAATAACATAAAAAATATCACAAGTGTATTACTTTATGTATAAACCATGTGTAAAACAAATATGTTGTCAGATCATTGTAGTGCACTGACTAAAAATTAGAAGTTAATTCACACAGGATACTTTGATGAGTGCACATGAAGAATATCATACATGATAGACTGCTTTGGATCAGAAAAGTTAAGATCTTCTAATTCAGCTTCATGTTAGTTAATCATTCAGCTTCATGTCAGTTAAACATTCAGCTTCATGTCAGTCAATCATTCAGCTTCATGTCAGTCAATGATTCAGCTTCATGTCAGTCAATCATTCAGCTTCATGTCAGCCAATCATTCAGCTTCATCTCAGTCAATCATTCGGCTTCATGTCATAAATCATTCAGCTTCATGTCAGTCAATCATTCAGCTTCATGTCAGTCAATCATTCAGCTTCATGTCAGCCAATCATTCAGCTTCATGTCAGTTAATGATTCAGCTTCATGTCAGTCAATCATTCAGCTTCATGTCAGTCAATCATGCAGCTTCATGTCAGTCAATCATTCATCATGTCACAATCATGTCGCTTCATGTCAGTCATCATTTCTTCATTTCAGCAAACATTCAGCTTCATGTCAGTCAATCATTCGGCTTCATGTCAGTCAATGACTGTTCAGCCTCATGTCTGTCAATCATTCAGCTCATGTCAGCCAAATCTTCAGCTTCATCTCAGTCAACATTCGGCTTCATGTCATAAATCATTCAGCTTATGTCAGTCAATCATTCAGCTTCATGTCAGTCAATCATTAGCTTCATGTCAGCCAATCATTCAGCTTCATGTCAGTCAATGATTCAGCTTATGTCAGTCAATCATTCAGCTTCATGTCAGTCAATCATTCAGCATCATGTCAGTCAATCATGCAGCTTCATGTCAGTCAATCATTCATCATAACAAACATGTGCTGTGTCAACTGCCGTGGGCAGACATGTTTCTTCACATCTTGCAATCTCCAACAGCATGCATCAATTCACCTTTTCTACTATGATGAAAGACTGTCAAGAATCCTCGTTTGCTGTCTTCCTCTATCTCCCTGTTCTCAAATCCTTCCAGTTGTCACATGTTCCAGTTTTTTTTTTTCTCAAGATATGGCCAAAAACTGATTACTGCCCCTTTCTAACATTTGTGATAAGTTATCTTTGAGTCTTAGCCTCTTACATAATTAAACTGTTCAAGGAATTTTGGGTATTCTGTAAAATCACATTTCTGAGGTCTCAAGGGATTCTTCTGTTATCTGTTGGGGTATCATCCTTGCATTCCCAACAAGTCCATGGGTGGTCAGATCCTCTTTCCAACATATGCATCAGGGTCCGACGGCTAATAGTACCATTTTTGTGTTGGCTGACAAGGCCCCTCGTTCTCTCGATGTGCTTCCCACCTCTGGCCATGCAAATTCTTACTCCTGAGTCTCTCATTCTAGACAATGATGTGGATTCACTGGCATCAAGGTCCTCCACTCTCAATATCTGTTTAAGGGTATTAAGGGATTTTTCTTTTCTTTGTTTCTTCTTTACTAATTATCGGCTCTGTGGCAATGAGGTTATGGATGCGGTTCATAACAACACATGCTGTGTTCGAAACACAGGTGCGGGTGATTTGGAAGCAGACTGTCCTGCATTGATATTTCATACAATGGTACTCGTTCAGAAAGAAATGGCAAACTACTGAACGTAAACTTGCCTAGAAATAACAAACAGTCAAAAATTGCAGAGGCTGACTGTGACGTCCTGCAAAGGATATGCAACTAACTAATTGTCCAGGATTCATTATCATAAGTTAAAACTGGCTCTATGTAACATGCTATCATCCAAACCTTTAACATCCCCACCACTACCACACACACAGCAAACTGACAAACACAAATCCTGTTCCTCACAACTCAACAAATACCTGGACTGGTTTATGTTTTGAACCCCGAATATCCCAAACTCTCACAGAGCAGTCTATGGAGCCAGAGAGTATGACCGTTGATTCCTCGTTGAAACTAACACAGTTCACAGTGCCTGAAAAAAAAACACATGATGTTGTGATCTATTTATAACATGATGTATTATAGATAAAATTGCAAGAAAAAAAAGCAGCAAAGGGAGGCAGATAAAAGAAAGAAATCCTGGACCTATCAAATAAAAAATGGACAGGTTATGTCACTGTCGGGAGCCATGGTAGCAGTGGCCTGCCTGCTTACTGTCTAACTGGTCACGTGTCTGAACCACTAACGGGAGCCATGGTAGCAGTGGCCTGTATGCTTACTGTCTAACTGGTCACGTGTCTGAACCACTAACGGGAGCCATGGTAGCAGTGGCCTGTATGCTTACTGTCTAACTGGTCACGTGTCTGAACCACTAACGGGAGCCATGGTAGCAGTGGCCTGTATGCTTACTGTCTAATTGGTCATGTGTCTGAACCACTAACGGGAGCCATGGTAGCAGTGGCCAGCCTGCTTACTGTCTAACTGGTCATGTGTCTGAACCACTAACAAGACTAATTTTAAAACACTGACCTGGACTCTGAGGTATATGGTGCTAAGCCCATATTTTTATAACCAATCGGCACTCAGTGGGTGATGCGGTCAGTATCACAATGACCACTTTACTTCTCAAGACATTTCCTGGTAACCATTTAAGGCTGGGTCAACCCTTTTACAAATTTCCTTGATGCGGGTTTGAACCCATGATCACTGGGCCAGTAGGCGAGTGTCTAGTCACCATGCTACCACAGCTAACAAAGATGGTACCAAGCCAATTTGGAAAATTACAGTGAATGGAAAGATACTAAAAAAGGTAAGAGTTCTTCTTACCTAGGACAATGAGTAACTGATCATGCAAGTGTGAGACAGAATAAGAAAGAGAACAGGAATGGTAAAAAAACAAACATTCAACAATATGAAACAGCTTTTCATAACTGAGCAGTTGAGTTGAGAATAAAAACTAGGAGTGATCAATGTTACATGTCCTGTACATTACAGTATGGCGCAGAAACAGGAATAATGCATACACAAACTATAGTATGGTGCAGAAACATGGACATTGAATAAACCAACTATTGTATGGTGCAGAACCATGGACATTGAATAAACACACTATTGTATGGTACAGAAACATGGACATTGAATAAACACACTATTGTATGGTACAGAAACATGGACATTGAATAAACACACTATTGTATGGTACAGAAACATGGACATTGAATAAACCAACTATTGTATGGTGCAGAAACATGGACATTGATATGAAGAATACATGTAGGTGTACAACTTAAGGAGATGGACTGGAAAGAAGTTTATGTAAGTGAAACCTGAAGACGCAGGACAAAGTATCTGGCAGACACATTATAGTTGACCTGCACGAGGCATGAAAAAATGGCAGCAGTTTTGCTGGTTAGTCATATCTGCATCCAGGATAAGTCTATAATTGACAACAGAACTTGAGAATATAAAGATGTGCATCACTTCTAGTTTGTAATTATTTATTTAAATAACTTGTTTAGTCAGCCAGCCTTGGTGCATTACCCTGGTTTTTGTCAGACAGCATAGAAATAATCAACAAAGGAACTGAACAGCCAGCAAAACTGACTTAAATTATTCTTACCTGTGTTATAAACATTGAAAGGCAAATAGGGAGACAAAACAAAGGGCAGAAGGCTAGACATGTGGGATGGACAGAATATACGAATCAGGATAGAAAAATATAAGCATGAAATGGGAAGTGAAGAGAGGAATTATTGAAGGTAGGAAGAAGGAAGGATTAAAACAGAACACAGGAAAAGGAAGAAAGGAATAAAGGAAGGAAGAAAGGAAGAAAGATTGTGGGAAAGTGATAGAGAAGAGAAACAAGCAATGAGAGAAACATTTTACCAGCATGATCTCTGTATTTTCTAACAGCCTGGCCTGTTGAAACATCGAACAGTACCACTGCTTTGTCCATGCCTCCGGAGCAAATCTGTGAGTTGTCACCAGAACTCTGGGCCTCCATGACCTCATAGCCATGACCTGTGTACGTCTTCAAATGTAGGTTCCGCAAAGGGTTCCACAACTTGATAGTTTTGTCACTACCACAGGTTAGACAGTAACTGCCATCCACTTAAAATTTACAAAGAAAATAAAATATCAGTTCTTAAGGAAGACATGTTTAAATTTTCAATCAAAAGTGTCATTGGCAGGAAGAAGAACATAAAAAAGATACCTCTGCACACTACTGTCAGAACAATCATTAAGTATACTTCTTCTTATATCATGAGAGACTGAGCACCTATGAATGTATAGAGAAATTTTGTTTTTAAAATTAACTTCTTCTTTGCGTTCATCCGGAGTGTTTTTTCAGATGTGACTGCAGTGTGCGTTAGGCACCCTTAGGTCAACACATCCGGCTTTTAGCATGCATTTTTGACCAGGTTAGCATTCCTGGGAGACTCTCACTTTTGTGGTACCGTCCACCTCCCAGCTGGTCAAGTTGGAACAGTCAAAGACTTCGCAGTCATCCCTCAAAGGAAGGCAGGGACAGTCCATAGCATTTTCTGCCATCCTGGGTGGCTTCCATAATTGCAGAGCCGAACCATAGCGCTCTGGTGCTGGGCTCACCAAGGGAATCGTCACGTCCTGCTCATGGCTGCTTTAATTCCTCACTTCAATATATTGGGCATTTCGTTCGCCCCGGGCCGTTCCCACACAAATCAGACAGGTCTGCAGACGGTATCCACTCAGTGAGTTTCGGTTCGGACATGTGCTTGTCGTTGTGCCCGTCAGAGCTGGTCCAGGCATGACGGACATTCGGAAACTACCTAGTTAGAGCTGTTTCGAACAAGAGCGGCATTCAGAAACTAGGTAGTCAGAGCTGTTCCTAGCACGAGAGACATTCGGACGAGACATTTCACTCAGACGTAAATGCGTAGTGCCAATTTTTATTTTGTCACCCGTAGGACGGCACTTCCGGCTTTGGCAGGCATTTTTTAATGTTTCGAGGCATGTTAGACTTATTGTTCTGATGTTGCCCACATCTCAGCTGGTCAAGATAGAACGGTCAACGACATCATGGTCAACCCTCAAGGGAAGGCAGGGGCAGACCATGGGCATTCCATCACTATCCAAGGAGGCTTCCATAATTGCAGAGCCGGCACATATTGCTCTGGGACTGGGCTCACCCTAGGAGTTGCCACGTCCTGCTCATGGCTGCTTTAGTTCCTCACTTCCATGTGTTGGGCATCTCGCTTACCACTGGTCGCTCAAGCACACACCAGGAACGGTCAGACTGCGGGCGACATCCACTCAGTAAGCTTTTGCTTTTGACTTCGGACCACGCAATGGATTCTCTAGCCGTGCGTTCCATTTCATGTTATTGAGACGTTTTTCCACTTTTGTCTACTCTCTATGAGTTAGATACAGACAGTTTTCGTAACCATTTCATTCGACTGGGGCACTTTTTCTACTTTTTAGTACTCGCTCACGAGGTAGGCTACATGTGCTGCCGGCTCAGCACCTTACCTCCGTGCAACAGTGAACGAGAAACGGCCAGGCCCTCTCATCTGGGAATCCCTCATATCCCCCAGCTGAGAGCCTTCAAACAAGTATCAGAACTGGGCATGTAGCATGCTCAGTATCTCACCTCTATTTTTCGGTAGGTGGGTATCGGCCCGGTTCTCACATTCGAGGGTTTGTGGCTTAGAGGCGTTCAGCCTCAACCCCCGACAGAGAGCCTTAGAGTATTGTCCGGACCAAGAACTTCTGCCTTCGTGCGCCTGATTTAAACTTTTGACTGCTATCCTCAGTCTACCTGCAGAGCAGCAGGTTGTGTCTCTCTTAGTCTGGCCCCTATCCCATAAGCTGTCCGATATGTAGTTTTCATCCATTGGCAAGCACATGGGGTCAATGGGACATGCAAGCTCCCCCACCACGGCAACACACATCAGGGGAGTTTTAAAATTAACAAGTTCATTAACAAATGTGTGAAACAGTAGACACACAGAGATTTTATTGTAGTAAGTAGTTGTCTTTTTTAATGCAAAATAATGCATTCTGAAGGTAAAGAATGAATATATTCAATATATTATCGAAGTGACTATTCATGTGTGGTTGGTCACGTGATGTCTACTTCCGTTTTACTACATTATTAATGTTTGTGGAACTATCAGTGTGTCCTCGGTAGTGTATGGTTGGTATCTCCGCCTGTAATGCGGGAGACTAGGGTTCGACTCCACACCGGCAATTTTATTACTATTTTTTAAATTAATTATTTAATAAAAGATATTAAACATTACGAACTAAAATATAGAACTGAGAAACTCAAAGCATGTGAATAAAGTGTGCTCTATGGATATGCAGAAGCTGCCGGGGGGTGCAACCCCCAGGCAGCGACGGAGTGATCGAGTGTCGGAATCGATGGATCTAATAGATGTCTTTGTCTAATGTGAATTTTATTTGCCAAATAAAATATCATTGCACGTAGTGTGTGTCCTTGTAGACAAATATCGTCTTTGTGAGGTTTGAAGAAAAATAACTTGCAAACAAAAGACAGATAAGACACATTTGTGAATAGGGGCTCCCATATATTATTTCTGATCAGTAATAGTGAACGTCCATAGAGACATGAATAAATTACCACAGGAGTACAATACATTCTTAACATCTATCCAACTTGAAAAAAAAAGTCAGTTGTATTGCAATCAACCCCTTTTTATACTTTATTGGCTGTTCAAAGGCTGTTGTAATTTCAACTACAAATATATTTTAATTTTTTTTTTCCCGCGTTTCCATCCTGTTTCAGGATATTGCGGGCAACACCAGCATCTTTCAGCTGTATGTTGATTCCTAGACTAGATTACGCTCATCAGCACTTCACGACTTTCTGAGCGACCGGCTCCATACTCTGTCACTAACTCACTTTTATAATTTTAAAAAATATGTTAAAAAAATTTTTTACGCTTATTTATTATATTATTATGCTATAACTAATTGTGTAATCTTTTGTACTAAATATTAATAGTTTAAAACAAGTTTATAGTTTATAAAGGAAAAATATCCAGTGCTAAATTAAATTACCATTAAATCTAACCGATCTCACGGCCCCTTGTTTACAGTCTAAAGTTTGAGTTTTTCTGTTGGGATACGACATGGTGTTCTCTTTCTAATTTCTACTTCGTGTGCAGTCGGCTGCTCATGATCAACAGGAAACCGCCTCTTTTATAAACGTATGGTTAAGAGCTGTAACATAACTCCTCTCAGTTCAAATATATATTCTGCCACAGCCGTTACTTCTCCCCTCAGTTCAAATAATCTTGGTTTGTTTTCTAAACATTCCAATGTCACTTTTTACACAAACATCCTGTACGGAATAATTTCGATTCGCCATAATCTATACTCTTCTTCTTCTTCAGCGTTCCGAGCCATTGAGGTTCTTTGCTGCAAATACAATCCGTCTCCATTCGTCTCTCTGGTGGACCTTCTCTTGCCAGTCGTTGATTCCAAGTGCTTGTAGGTCTGTATATGTATTATCTCTCCACCGTCTTCTTGGTCTACCTCGGGGTCTACGGTCATTTATTTCCTGAGTGTAAGCGAGTTTTGTTTCCCTATTATCTTCCATTCTTTCTATATGCCCCAGCCATTGTAGTCTATTAGCCTTCATGATATCAGTGATTAGCGGGGACTTAAACAGATCATAAATGTCTTTGTTACTTCTTCTTTTCCACTCTCCACTTTGTGTATCCCTAATGGGTCCAAAGATGCGTCTTAAAATTTTGTTCTCAAAGGTTTGTAACAAGGCTTCGTCTCCTTTCGTTGTACTCCAGGTTTCAGAGCCATACAGCACAACTGATCTGATCAGTGTTTTGTATATTGTGATTTTGGTGTTACGAGATAGCGCCTTTGATTTTAGCAGATGTTGTAGTGCATAGTATATCTTATTTCCAGAGTTGATTCTAGTTTGTATTTCTTCCCTTATGATGTTGGAGCAGTTGAAGATTGTACCCAGGTATTTGTATGTTTCCGTTCTTTTAATGGTCATATTATCTATTTGTATGTGGCCAGAGTTTTTAGCCATTCCGTCTCTTGAAATTACCATATATTCTGTCTTATCTTGGTTGATAACCAGCCCCATCTGTTGGGCTTTTTCCTTTAAGTGAGTCAATATTTCCAATGTCTTTTGTTCACTTTGCCCTATAATATCTATATCATCTGCATAACCAAGCAGCTTGGATGTTCCTCCAATATCACATTCCTCCTTTATCTTCCTTACAACTTTCTCTAGAGCCAGATTGAAGAGTAGCGGCGATAGTGCATCACCCTGTTTCAAGCCAGATGTTATTTGGAAGGGGTCTGATTTCCTATATTATAAGTATCTTCCATGCATAATCTGGTCATGTTGATTAACTTCCTTGGTATTCCAAATTCCTGCATAGCATTCCATAGACTATTCCTATGGACACTATCATAAGCCTTTTTAAAATCCACAAAAATGTTATGGAGATCTCTTTTATATTCCCAATCTATATAATCTATATAATTCATAGAAATAGTGGGGAACCCTTTAAGGCCACTAAGACAGTTCATAAATAAACACACATGTATTGTTTGGCGCCCTTAGAAGTAACAGAAAGAATTAGAGACTAGAGGACACACTAAACAACATAAACATTGAAAGTTATAGTTATCGACCGAGATTCGAACCTGTCACCTTCAGTTGAAGACAACGTCTAAACGCAGTTAGTTAGTTAGTTAGTCGACAAATCATCCTCATTGCACATCGAACCTGAATTAGTTGCTGAGTTTCCACTTCCATACTCCATAGAACATGCTACATGAAATGGAATAGCTTTTATACTCCATAGAACCTGCTTACATGAAATGAAATGCTTTCATACTCCATAGAGAGTAGAAGTTCTTTTATCCTCTATATAAATCATCATCATAACCTTGCAAAGTAGCGTAATCGTTCATGAATTTCCACAGATTATGGCCCTTAGTATTCTGGGTTAGTTCTAACTTCTATCGATGACATACCTCCGTGCCATCGTCGTAGACCAGTGTTTCCCAACGTGGGGCCCACGCCCCACAGGGGGGCAATACGATTGTTAAGGGGGGGGGGGGCAATTCGAAAATGTGTCTCCCAGTCATCAGTCCTTGATGTAAAGTGGACTGTTTTGAATGACCATGGGAGTGATCACATGCCATGTTTAGTCCTGATCTCTAAATCCAGGAAAGTTAAGGTCGGGAGAGTGCGCAAGACCTTCAGGTATGAGTGGACCGACAGCCTTCTTGGACGCCTCAGACAGAGGGCATGCAACAGGGCCGTTAAAACTCCTTTTTTGCATCCCCCATGGTGGACTCCAGAAGTAGACCATGCTTGGAAGGCAAAGAGAGCTGCAGTGAAGCAGCTAAGGAAAGTGCGACAGACACCCCGAAGCTCACGAGAGGCGGTGGATACAGCGGAAAATGTCAAGAGAGATAGGGTGGAGGTTTTCAAGCGCTTTGCTTCAGAGGTCAAAAACGCAAAATGGGAATGTTTCATGAAGGAGATTGGAGGTGATAAAACACTGCGAAAATTCTGGAAACTGCACAGACAAATACAAAGAAAGGATCGGCCTATGACAGTGGGAACAATTTATAGAGATTATAGTGTGCGCGTGACAACGGACAAAGAGAAAGGGGAGGCGTTTCTCCAGAGATTTTTAGCGCAGACCAATCATAATGATGCAGACACCGGGGATACGGATAGAGAGGAGTTATCAGGCTCCATGAAGAATATGCATTATGAAGACACTATAAAATTTATTTTTAGAAAGACTTAGGTGGGGCATAGCGCAAAAAAGGTTGGGAAACACTGCAGTTGTGGGTTGTGCTCAATATTTAAAACTGTTGTTATTCTTTTATTACAAGGAAAATAATTTCATCTAGGTTGAAGTCATTTTTCGGCTTTAGCAATCAAGGGGAACAATTATAGATTTCACTATACTTTTACTGATAGTTATTTTGCAAGAGAAGTATATGTTTATTTCTGTAAAAATTTTATTCATATTTTGGAGGGTATCAATGGAATGTTACGATTATAAAAGCTTTACACAATTTTCATTATTATTTAAATTTAAGACACTAAATATTTGTGTAATATATATTGTTTAGTAAATCATTTATTACTTTGTCTGCTAGGCCACGTCTATCTAAACAGAAGATTGGTTTACTCTGGTTTCTCTTCACAACGTATAAATCTTTCGCCTTCAATGAAGTACATGCTGCAAGACCAGGTTGAAATTAAGTCATTGCTGTTTGACAATCTTCTCGGTTAAACCGTTTCTACCAACATGTCTTGGCTGTCTGGTAACAAGAATCTGCCTCAGGGCATGCCTGGGTTCCCGCAACCATCTCCAACAGGAGATCCAGACGGTGGCGATAAGAAAAAGGACAGCAGAGTGGAGTATTCGTTTGATTCCACCGCCCTGGAATGGATGGCCAGTGAACTGGAGAGTTCAAGTTTAACTACCATGGAAAAGGAAGCAGAATTGAGACACAAGCACAAGATGATGAAAGAGTCAAATATGAGAGTAAAAGCAGAAATAGAGTGGGAAAAAATCAGAATGAAAGCTGCTGAAGAGAGGATAACAAAATCCATCATGCAGGTGTCAGCACTCTTACGTTCTGTTATTGCGGAGTCAAGCAAAGTTTTGGCCTCATCTTCCGTTGTCTTGAATCCAGATTAAGAAAGCCATCTTTGGTTCGGGAAACATCCCGATTTACCATCGGCTCAGCTGTCAAACATCCGTTTAAGACGCATGTGGAGAGGAAATGATTGTCATGGCAGAAATTGTTGGGCCATATTTCCATATCTTTCGCTATGGAGTTGTTATTAGGGACGTGATCGGAGAGGAGAATCATATAATTTTTTATAGTAAATCAGATGTTTTCACGGACAAAACATCCAGCATACCAGTCGACTATCCTCTGCCCAAGTGTCTCCGTCCAGGCAACTTCATTTTACTCCTGGACACTCACTTTCATCTCTTTCTGGACGGATCCGTTGGGATACGCATTGATAGTCTCAGTCAGGTTCACTTCATTTTATTAGAATAAAGTCATCAGCCTTACAGCAGTTGGATATGGAGAATTTATGACTGGGTCGAAACAAGATCAATGTGTGCCTGGTATAACTATATAAATATGCAATTTCTATTTCTCTTCTTCTTCTTCTTCTTCTTCTTCTTCTTCTTCTTCTTCTTCTTCTTCTTCTTCTTCTTCTTCTTCTTCTCCTCCTCCCCCGCTGCCTCCTCTTCCTCCTTTTCCTCCTCATTTCTTCTTTCTTCTTCTTCCCATGATCCTCTTCTGAAGCATAGACTATCAACTAACTCACATGAAACCATCCTGTTTTGCTATCTCCTCCAGCTCCCTCAATGTCCTCCCTATTTAATTTATCTACCTCTGTCTCTTCTCCATGTGTTTATGGGTCTCCCACCAATTCTTTTGTTATGTGGATTCCAGAGAAGGGACCTTATAGTTAACTATTGTCAAATTTTCTCTATGTATGTCCAGAGAAGGGACCTTATAGTTAACTAGTATCAAGTGTTCTCTATGTCCAGAGAAGGGACCTTATAGTTAACTAGTATCAAGTGTTCTCAAAATATGTCAAGAGAAGGGATCTTATAGTTAACTAGTATCAAGTGTTCTCAAAATATGTCCAGAGAAGGGATCTTATAGTTAATTATCATCAATTGTTCTCTATGTATGTCCAGAAAAAGGATCTTATAGTTAACTATCATCAAGTGTTCTCTATGTATGTACAGAGAAAGGATCTTATAGTTAACTAGTATCAAGTGTTCTCAAAATATGTCCAGAGAAGGGACCTTATAGTTAACTAGTATCAAGTGTTCTCTATGTATGTCCAGAGAAGGGACCTTATAGTTAACTAGTATCAAGTGTTCTCTATGTATGTCCAGAGAAGGGACCTTATAGTTAATTATCATCAAGTGTTCTCTATGTATGTCCAGAGAAAGGATCTTATAGTTAACTATCATCAAGTGTTCTCTATGTATGTACAGAGAAAGGATCTTATAGTTAACTATCATCAAGTTTTCTCTATGTATGTCCAGAGAAGGGATCTTATAGTTAACTAGTATCAAGTGTTCTCAAAATATGTCCAGAGAAGGGATCTTATAGTTAACTAGTATCAAGTATTCTCAAAATATGTCCAGAGAAGGGATCTTATAGTTAATTATCATCAAGTGTTCTCTATGTATGTCCAGAGAAAGGATCTTCTTCTTCTTCTTCTTCGTTCATCCAGAGTTTTTTTTTCGGACGTGATTGCGTTGTGCCTGTTTACAGCAGAGCTGCGTTCTTGCGCGGTTAGGCCGACACATCCGACTTCTGCGGGCATTTGTTGACCGGGTTAACCTTCCCGGGGGAAAGGATCTTATAGTTAACTATCATCAAGTGTTCTCAATGAGTGTCCAGAGAAGGGAATTTATAGTAAACTATCATCAAGTGTTCTCAATGAGTGTCCAGAGAAGGGAATTTATAGTAAACTATCATCAAGTGTTCTCAATGTGTGTCCTATTCAGCACCAGCATCCTGTCCTCATCTCTTGATTTATTGGAGTCTGCTTAGATCTCTACCTAAGCTCCACATTAGTGAAGCTACGTAATGTTGACCCATATATTCTGTTACATGAATGTTATTTTTTCGCTTTGATATTATGATATAAATGCTGTATTAGCTCATTAACACTTAACACACATGCTCAAATACAGCCTGTTTTATGAGATCATTTTTGAGAATACATTTTGGATCATGATTGGTAATATTAATTTGAATTCATTGCTTCAGAAGACTTCAGGTAGCACTGCATGTCAGCACATAGATTATTGAAACGGATTTATAGAAATACTGGACTGGAATATGAGCTGTATATTTTACTTAACTTGGATTTGTAAAGTCTTAACCACTAGTATAACTTAATGTGGAGTTTGGGAAATTTAAGACAATTGTTAAGATACTTTAGACTCAATACAAGACACAACAAGCTGAAGCACCACATGTTTAATTAATTGAATGCCAAACAATAAGTAGGTTTGAACAAAACAAAAATGCATTGTGGAAAATGGGAAGTAGGGGTATGTCACAGTAATGACTTTAAAGTTGTTAGTATGGTAGCAGACTATGTTGTATTGTATATCAAATTAAAGGAGGTTGCATAGGGCAAACTACTGTATTGGTATTTTAGTTATAGTTTGGAGAAAATCTGATGTCAATCAGACGACAAGTGGACGTTGTCATTGTTGAAATAAGAAAATTAACCACACAATTTCTGATATTCTGCAAACTTTTGCCCAACGTTAGTGTAATTTTTTGATAAATAGGAGTGTAAGAATTCTCCAAAGCAACTTTCCTTTTACCAAACATTAAAATTGTGGAACAGATCAGGAAAAGAAACAAATAGCGCGATGACCACATTATGATGATATATAAGCCATTGACACTTTTGCAATTAATAAATCAAAGATTGGAAATACTGATGAATGTGACTGTGAAACTGGTACAATGACAACTAAGCACTTAGTACAGGAGTGGCCAACATATGCATAACATAAAAATATATTTAGGCCTACAACCATTCCACTTGAATCAAACTTTATGTCAGCAAGATTAAGTTGACTACTGCTTTCATGTTGATATCTGAAGCTGTAAGAAGAAAAAGACAATATTTCAAGTGCATATGGTATGCTAAGAATTAAATACCATAAACTGTTGATAGCTCTTTTGTTTATAGAGTTGCAAACACAATCAACCATAATTCATCAACATTTTTCAAGCTGTGATGAAAGACATATTGACCATTGACCAGTTGAATTGAAATTATAGTCATTTTGTTGGTGAAAAAATGAATGTAAAAAAGACCAACAGTGTGTATTTTTTTTAAATAAGTAATTGATGATTTATTGTTATTTCTTTAATTAAATAGTGATGTAAAAAAAAAAAAAAAAATTCAATAAAATATAAAATATAAAATAAAATATTATTGCTTTCTATAAAGCATTTGTGGAGCATAAGACAGATGTAACACTCGAAGTATAACTATTTCTATGTATACATCGCTTCTCGGCCTTTTGGCTAAGATCAAGTGTATTTGCTGGCCCCCGACAGTAGTGCGCTTGGTCTGGTCGGAGGCCGGGATGATCATTCTCGGTCCCTTGGCTAAGATCAGACGCATTTGCTGCATCCCTCCAGTAGTGCGCCTGGTCTGGTCGGGGGCCGGGTGATAAAAAAAAACAACCTCACATAAGCATCACTTTAAATGTGGGCCCGGTGGACCACTGTGGGCAATAGCTCACAGTGGGACTAAGGGTCCACGCCAAAAACAGGGGAGGCGGGGAACCAGCTAGTCTGGGATGACCGCCAAACCCAAAGTTAAAAAAAAAAAAAAAATTCAATAAAATATTTCATTTTTTGTGTACAACATGAGAAATGTTCAGCTGTAAGAAATTCGCCAGGAGTGGAGCCACAGCAGGTTCTTCTTTGGCAAGAACAAGGTGATGCAAATTGCTCTTGGCAGGACAGAAGACGTGGAATATAGAGAAAACCTGCACAAGCTTACGCGGCATTTGCAAGGACAGACTGGACTGCTGTTCACAAACAAAGGAGAAAAGGAAGTTTTAAAGTACTTCGATGAGCTGTACATACCTGACTATGCTCGGTCTGGCACAGTGGCGACCCAGACTGTGGAGCTTGATGAAGGTCCTCTACCTGAGTTCTCACACTCACTAGAGCCACAGTTGAGACAGCTAGGACTTCCCACGCAACTGAAAAAAGGGGTCATTCGCCTGATGAGAGGTCACACAGTCTGTGAAAAGGGACAAGTTTTAAATCCTGAACAATGTAGGATTCTGAAATTATTTGGCCATGAGATGTCCAATTTCCACATTACGATCCAAGGCAAGTGGAAAAACTCTGGCAAATGGAAAACATATGATGACAGGCCTGAACCTATTGTTCCAGACAGGGTCAAGGTCAAACCTAAGAAAAATGACCAAGATGAAAATGGCGATAATGATGATGATGCAGCAGCTGATATTGCTGAGATGGAAGAAAGTGAAGATGAAGTTGATGATGAGGAAGAGAATGAAGAATCATGATAGCATTTTCACAGATAACTATCTTGAGAATGATTAAACATTGTATATATTTAAAAAAAAAAAATCAATCAAATGTAACATCTAGTTATCAAAATAATTAAAACAACAATGCCAAATAATGCAGATATACTAATACTACTAGTAATAAATTGAGTAATTAAACCGAAAAGCTCCATAGATGATGAATGGCGCGATGGTATTGAAACGCTTTTACAGTTAGGCTGCAAGATAGAGAATAAGACAGATGTAACACTCGAAGTATAACATTCGCATACTTTTATAACATGTCTTATAGTAGCGGATATGTCCCTGGTCATGAGGAAGGTGGTAGCAGTTCTTCAATGAAGGTCGATTCATCAAGCGTTGGAACAATTATCGGCCGCGGTGGAAGAGCAATACAGAAAATTGCCTGTTATAGATTGGAAGGAAACAGAACAATTAAAAGAAAATGGACTGCCTAAAGAATACAGAGCAGTTCTGGCAAGGAGTCATGAAACATCCCCAATTTAAAGAGCTTGCTTCTTTTGCTCTTGCTTGCTTAATAACACCTATTAGCAATGCTGCAGTGGAGAGGATGTTCTCTCTTTTAACATGCATAAAAACCAAAGCATGGAATAGACTTCAGCTGTCTCTCTTACAAACAATTATTAGAATTAGAGCAGAGCTGTTATCTTCAAACAAGTGCTGTAATGAATGCATCAAGCGCAAGGATCTCACTAAATTTAAATTATAAATAACTACTTATAATTAAAATAACTTGAATGATAGGTTTTAGGAAGAAATCACTAGGAAATTATTGAGCAAACAGTGTAAGTAACTTTTCAAAACATATAATGGAGAACTGAAATTCAAGTACAAAATAATTTTCTTTTTTTTTTCTTAAAATAATATAGACAAACAAATCTTTCATTAAAATTATTTTGTACTTGTGACCACTTGTGACGAGCAGAGAACTGGCACCCCACCTCATTATGTCGTGGTCTTGAATAAGTGAAGACTTGACAATTCACACCCCAACGACAGTAGTGGCCATGGGATTTCCTTTACTTCGGTAGCCTCCTTACTTGCCAGTTCAGCATACTTTGCACTCTAATCAATGTTAGCTGTAGTTTCTTAGATTAGATCAGGTGTCATCTCCACATGGGAAGTAGTAATCAGGGATTATCAACATTATTTGTCTCCTACCAAGATTGCAGAATCTAACATCCTTCTAACAGGTCACCCTGTTATGAAATTAATCATAGCTGACATCTGCTGCAAAAATCGCGTTTGATCTGATATGATGTTACCAGAAAACAGTTGCGGATTATGAAACTATTGATCACCGAGTGGTATGTGTACTGCTATTCTAAATGGATGCAAATGTTGCACAATCGATACTTTGGAGATAGTGGATAAGTGCTTTTTGAGAAAAATGTGGCTTTAAGAAGAAATTGTGTTTGGAAAGGGTGTTGTATAATATCTTGGATAGAACAGAAAACAACAAAACAGAAAACAAACTATTATGTTCTACTTGGTGTGCGGTCTGTAGTTCATGATCAACCAGAAACCACCTCATTCATCAACGTGTAGTTAAGAGCTATAACTTAACTCCTTTCAGTTAAAATATATCAGAAAACAAATTCTTCTGTGCCGAGAGCTGCGTGAGTTATAAGAGCACTCATCATAACTATAAAGAAAAGACAAATGAAATCGATGGGGGGACATACACAGAAAGGGTTAAATATAGAAATTCGCTCTATGAGGGAAAATACAAGTCTGAGAAAGACAGAGAAAGATTATATGGAAAGCTTTAACACCTGGCAATAAATTATTATTGCCGTGGGATTACTATTACTTTCGTAGCCTCTTTACTTATCAATTACAGCATATTTCGCAACTTGACCACTGTAGTTTCCGAGATTATATCAGGTGTCACATAATAATAATAATAATAATAATAATAATAATAATAATAATAATAATAATACTGACTGGCACCTTGTCGTCTTGACAGACGGTAGTTTTAACGTAGTGAATTTGAATAACGAAGACACAAACCATATATAGTCAATTTAAAATTACCATGGTAAACAACTGATATTACTGTGCGAACATGTGTATATTTCAGCTTGAACGATGAATCTAATTATTTTACTCTATGTTGTGTGACATCTGCAATAAGTACCTGACGAGATACAGCGAAATGTGCCAGACAATAAATCGTACTATATATGGTTTGTGTCTTCGTTATTCAAAGACGATAGTTTATACAATGGAGTTATACCTCTCCATAGCACAAAGCCTGAGCTGAATTTAGAGACCATGTGTTGTCCATGCAGCATGATCTCTCTCTCTCGGTCTACCTAGTTTACTCCAGAGGAAAGGTAACACCAATACATCTGGAGCTAGGCAAGCTGCAGAAGCTCCCGGAGCAACAAAGCAATGCTCTAACTATTCACCCATCGGAACTTCGATCCAAAACCAGTAGCCGACCAAGAATTAGGACCTGGTCTGCCCTGAAATGACATTTAGTCCTTAAGATGCATTTCGTCGCGCGAGGGTAAGGTATGTACCCTCCCATTTGCGCTTCTCCGCCCAAATCCGTTAGCACAATGTGGGTTGTCAGGTTTGGCGAGTGCCGCCCAATATTCGGCGCTAACTGAAAGCAAGCACTACTACTATCATTACCACCACCACCACCACCACCACCACCACCACCACCACCACCACCACCACCACCACCACCACCACCACCACCACCACCAATGCCGTCGCCCTCGCCGTCCTCGCCATCTCCGCCGTCCACGCCGCCGCCGCTACCACCGCTGTTGATATTATTATTACTACTACTACTACTACTACTACTACTACTACTACTACTACTACTACTACTACTACTACTACTACTACTACTACTACTACTACTACTATTACTGCTACTGCTACTGCTACTACTACTACTACTACTACTACTACTACTACTACTACTACTACTACTACTACTACTACTACTACTGCTACTACTACCATGTAGTATACATCTTGCAAGCGCCACATCGCTGTTTGAATTTCCCCGCACTACCCTCCAGTTAGAAACAACGCCAACAACCACCCCCATTAGAATTGAATTCAAATTTTAAAAATGAAGGAAGTAGCACCTATAGTTTAAGAAGAAAGATGCAATTTATATCATCTTAATTTGAAAAAGAGCGCTGATTCGAAAAGGAAACGACAATAATTTAAATAGAGCCGAAAAAGAGCTCAGCCATTGGTCACGACACGGAATGACGTCAGAGCCCAGTCGAGGAAGGGCAGGAAAAATAACAATCGAGAGTCTTTAAAAATGGAGCAAAGACAGGCAGGTGTGCAGTGTGTGTAAAACGAAAAACCTTCAGCAATCGCTAAAAAGGAGAAGGTCCACTGGAACTGACGGCTTGGTGTCCCCTACTCAACAATCCATCTGAAGTTTAGCCAACTCAAATAGAGGAAGAGAGAGAAGTGCCAGCCTACTAAGCAGCCTGCGATCTAGGACAGCAAAAACCTAGTCTGGAGCCTGAAACCTGACGACGCTATGCTTGAAGAAGACATTCAACTGTGTTAAGGGTAAGCACACTGTAGTCTTAAGTTAGTTATGCTCCTTTCCCAGAAAATGGTAAGTTGACGTGTTGTAAAAATGTGGTTAGTCCTTAAGAACTTATTTCAGGAGAGACTAAGCACTATATTCATATGTCGTAGTTCATAGATGATCTGTGCACTAGGTTAATCCGAAGTGAGGTTTTTTTTTTTCTAGTTATATAGCTTCAATGTAAGCATCAGTATTATGCATAGATTGTGCATTTTACTCCTTAAGTAGTTAAGGTACTGCTACTGTGTCAGTAGTGATTTAAGAGTTAGTGATGCTAAATAGTTCCCTATGTGTTATCATGAAATCCTGTGTGTTCTATGGAAGCATTCACGCGATGGTTCAATTGTGACTTCATCGTTGTATGAATTTATCTTTTAGCTTATTGATTGTGAGTCACCTAATTATGCCTATTCCTCATTCATGTAAGTAGGGTTATGATTTATGTTGAATGATTCTAGATTGGGTGAGGAGAAGTGGCATACCGAGGATGAGTATGATGAATTAACCAATCACCTGATAGTAGGCCATTTGATGCATACTGTCAATTTTATCAGAGGAAAGATGATAGTGGTACCCATGCATTAATTGATAATTTAGGTGCCTCTACGCATGACGCCACTCTGTATTCCATATCACTCATGATACAATTATATGGTTTTGTTTCATGAATTATGTTTGATGTATGATATATGATATATGACACAGGGGTGTGTCTTGTCACCAGATCTCTTCTCCCTATATAGCGAAGTAATAATGAGAGAGATCAAAGAGATGCCAGGAATACTAGTTGGGGGTTATAATATAAATAATATACGCTATGCAGATGACACAGTATTGGTGGCGGATAAATCAACAGACCTACAACAATTGTTGGACACTGTAGTAACAGAGAGTGCAAGAAAAGGACTCTCCTTGAATATCACGAAAACAGTAACAATGGTGATATCAAAGAAAATGGTGACACCAAAATGTGACATAGAAAAGAAGGAAACATTCTTAACCAAGTGGATAATTTTAGATACCTAGGGGCATTTATAACATCAGATGGAAGATGTACAACAGAGATTACGAGCAGAATAGGGCAAGCAAAAGCCGCATTTCAGAAAATGAAGAGTATCTTATGCAATACGTCACTATCACCGAATGTAAGAAAGAGAGTGCTGAAATGCTACATAGAACCAGTTTTGCTGTGTGGCAGTGAATCTTGGAATGTAAATGGACAAATTAAGAAGAAATTAGAAGCAACAGAGATGTGGTTCCTGAGACGAATGTTGCGAATTCCTTGGACTGCCAGAGTAACTAACAACGACTGCCTGAAACAGACTAATGAAACTAGAACATTATATACAACAATAAGAAAGAGACAAACACCTTTCTTCGGTTATTTGATGAGATGAGAGGCATTGGAGAACATCGTGACAACTGGAAAGATTGAGGGGAAGAGAGGCAGAGGCAGACCAAGAGAAATGATGCTGGATGGATTGAGACGGTGGCATGGAGGAATATCAGCAGCAGAGTTGATCCAGAAAACCAAAGACCGAGATCTGTGGAGAGCCATGAACGCCTACGCCAGCTGGCAGGGCACTTGATGATGATGATGTATGATGATGTTGATGAATCTTATGGACAAGTAAGGTAAAGGCATATATCTACATGTCGAAGAGAAGGGAGGATGCTTCTCCTCAAAGCATTTGAT
The DNA here is from genome assembly GCA_014155875.1 of Cepaea nemoralis. Lineage (NCBI taxonomy): Eukaryota > Metazoa > Mollusca > Gastropoda > Stylommatophora > Helicidae > Cepaea > Cepaea nemoralis. The sequence continues at coordinate 783,905 of JACEFZ010008697.1, forward strand.
TGGGAGAAATCCACCTAATGTCGTACATGAGACGATGCCATACAGTACTTATATTGTTTATAAGTAAATACTCATTGCATTCAGCGAAGGAGTTAAGACACTAAATGTGTGAGGCCTTTTCTTTAAAGATGCAGGGACAACTAGGGAAAATAATTAAGTACAAAGGGGAATGGTGAACATGGTTATCAAATTCCGAATCGATCAAGGTATTACTCAACCTGGAGACCATGGGTGACAGGCAGGGGCGAAGATGACACTGCTTATCTGATAGTCTAAACCTTGAGTGCCCTGTAGTGGAGAATTGGATGGAGAGGAACCAGCTATGGGGCTGATAACTGTTGGGGGACCCTAAGACCATCTTCCTCTCTTTAATTTTCCCTTAGGTCAAAATTCCCTTTGTTTATTTATATTTTTTCTTTAGGGTTTTTACCTTCTTCCATTTCTAATGATCATATAGATGTATTGATGGTATCAGTAGATATATGTTTTGATACTGGAATTTCAGATAGTGGTTAGATCCAATCCAGATCCAGATATAACTCTTGATGGGGGAACCTGGCTGGAGAGATGAAGAAGACTATTCTGAAAGAAAGTACCAACTAGAGTTCATCTAACCACTCAGGACAAGTAAACCTGTACCACCATAGATAAAACACGGGACCTTTACTTGGACCTGTGATTTGAGAGGCTAATCGACCATCATCCTACCTGGACCAGATCAACACTCACTCTGGGAACTCAATATATTTATTTTGACTGAACCTTTTTAACAAATGGGTTCCATAGACCATGAAGTGGATAGACTTGAGTTTACGACAAGTCCTTATACTTAATATAACTCAACTGAGATATATATCGTTTAACCCACTGGGGAATTGAGGTTCATGTTGGTATTTTATTTTAAAGGTGAATGTTTGGGGCATGAATGCATTTTATATATCATGCCTTTATTATCTTTTGTAACAGATGAACCAATACCCCAGTTTGTTGTGTTTATTAAATATACAAGCGATTTCATTTCCACTCTTGAGTGTTACAAGAATTTCTTGAGTGTTTGCGTTATTGTTGTTATTAATTAATACACCCTAGATATTAATTATTTAGCTGAAAGCAGAGGGACAAGGAACCTCCGCAATGAATATTATTATTATTCGATGAAATCTTTTCCTTGTTCACCTTGAGGACTTCCTTGGCTCTCCTGGACTCTATTTATGGACTCAAGCAGTTGAACCAGGGAAGGCTATAAAAATTATAACGAGCCAGGATCACATTGGGAAAGAGGAACTCTAGTTACCCTCTATCTCTTTAAGATTTTCCCGAAACATCCGACACACCACTATCCCCACTACTACTACTACTGCTGCTGCTGCTGCTGCTGCTGCTATTACAACTACTACTACTGCTGCTGCTGTTACTACTTCTATTACTACTACTATTACTACTAAAACAACAACAACAACAACTACTACTACTACTACTACTACTACTACTACTACTACTACTACTACTACTACTACTACTACTACTACTACTACTACTACTACTACTACTACTACTACTACTACTACTACTAATGCTGCTGCTGCTGCTGTCGTTGCTGTCGTTGCTGCTGCTGCTGCTGCTGCTACTACTACTACTACTACTACTGCTGCTGCTGCTGCTGCTGCTGCTGCTACTACTACTACTACTACTACTACTTGTCTTGAAAATCACTGTAGATTAACAATCAGATGATACAGATAATACAGACAGTCTGATTCACAGCTGCAGTTGTTTACTACAAGTGGTCGGGAGTTGAAACAGCACCGCCGTCCTTGAGAATTCTTGGGTGGACAGAAAATATGTCAAGGTTAGTTTGCCGACCAGCGGGATCAAAGAGAGACGGGAGCTGTTGTTGAGAGAAAATTGTAGGCTTGTTATTGTGACGATAGGGAAAATGCAGGAACTCGCTACCTTGTTTTGGATGTTGAAACAAGGGGAATCACTTTTGCATTGATTAAACAGGGGAGAGAACTTATTCTGAAATGGATAATCTGCCCCTGGAACATCCGATGTAATGACATCAAAGGAACGTCACCAAAACAACCCAAGGCTCTTTGACAAAAACATGACTTGTGTACAGTAGTGTAGACAAGAATGTTGACCTGAGCTGACGTGTTTTCTGTACCGCTGTTAGGAATTCGGAGAGAGCATCTACAGTGTTGATTTAATTAAAGATTAAGTAACATGTGTCTTTATGGCAAATGGTAGATGCCATCCAGGAGTGATGCGGTGTTGCGTAAGGTACCAAATATAGTGTATTTAGGCCTAATTAATATAGGCAGTAGCCTTGTTAAAACTAGTGAAGTGATGATTAGCTCTGCTAGTTGAGAATAGAGTAGTAAAGTGATGATTAGCTCTGTTAGTGAGAATAGAGTAGTGAAGTAAGAATTAGCTCTGCTAGGTGAGAATAGTGTAGTGGGTTGGGAGATGGGAAAATGTCCAATAGTGGGACCTTCCAGTGGGGTGCCTACTGGGGTTCTGCACTCTGTCTATTGGTCTTTCCTTGTCTTAACCTGATTCAGATTGAGGTGATGAGCCACTCTGATCCATGACAGAGTTTAGTTCCCTGATAAATCTCTGAGCAAGGCAGTAGGCCTACATTCAGCTAGTAGGGATTAGTATCAGGCGGCCTTCACCAGATGTGGTCTCTTTCTCTAACAGGTTCCCCTACGTCTATGAGGAAGCTCTACACTGGGTTTGATGGAGGTCAACTCTCATTAAGAAGAACATCAAATGAACATTCACTTTATTTTATAAGATGAATAAACACCCAGAAGAAAGTATGGTCAGCACTGTTTATGCTAGGCCCAGGATCCAGAGGGTCCATACGAAACTGGCTCAGTTGAGCAAAACATTATAAACGATTCATTTACAATAGGGATTCACCCAGGTTGGGTGATACTCGTTTTCTTCACCACATACCACTGAACACTAGTGAATAGAAAAGAACATTGAACATGGCTTCTTGTGGAATAATTTAGTCCAGTGAAGAAGTACTTTAGAACCGTTTGTGTGTGACAATCTATGAAAACGGATTAGAAAAAAAATGTGAGACCTGTGACATTGAAACCTAGTTTTCACGGTACTTATCTGAGTTATAGGGACCTTAGTCTTTACAGTGAATGACAGATCCATGATTAATGTTAAACAATAACCATTTTCGGAGGACCATGCATCTAGTCGACCCAGTGGATCCCGGAGAAAGTCAACGTCTGGAAGAAGAGACGCATCAATGGGTGAGGTGTTCTTATGCTAAGCTATCATGCTGTGGCGTACCCTTGCTATGATGATCATCTGACTTGGCTCCTGATCTGCTGCTCTGAATCTACAGACACACTAGAATTCGACATACATTCTACACATTATACACACACACTTCTCACACACATACTCTTTGCTTTTAATAAATTATTTTGTATTTATTTGTTAAAGCTAGAGTTGTTGAGTATGTTGTGTTGGGGAAGAGTGAGAGGGGGCATGATCTAGGGGTGAGTGAGAGTAAGAAAGAGGTGTCGACAGACTGAGGGAGTTTTGTGGACGGATTCTGGTGGTTTCTCTAGGACAATAATATTGGGTTAATAAAAATGTGGGTGTTGATTCCCCTCACTCCAGGGACGACACTAAAGTAATAAAGGATTACTACGACACTACTACTACTACTACTATTACTACTACTACTACTACTACTACTACTACTACTACTACTACTACTACTACTACTACTACTACTACTACTACTACTACTACTACTACTACTACTACTACTACTACTACTACTACTACTACTACTACTTCTACTACTACTACAACTACTACTACTACTACTACTACTACTACTACTACTACTACTACTACTACTACTACTACTACTACTACTACTACTACTACTACTACTACTACTACTACTACTACTACTACTACTACTATTACTACATAAACTTCATTAAAATACCACTGGCAATCGATAAAGAATTCACTGCTGATGTTTAAATAGCTCGTAAAAAGGGAAAAGGCAAAGCTACAGATGGGTGGACAGCATTGCAAGGATGGAAGAAGCTAAGCCTAAACGAATACACCACGAAAACGCACGATAGAAGGTGTTGGGGACTCAGTACAGCCAGTCTTCAATGTGGAGAAAACACTTGACTGACTGAAAAAGAAACACACGCACACACAGAGCGAGAGAGAGAGAGAGAGAGAGAGAGAGAGAGAGAGAGAGAGAGAGAGAGAGAGAGAGAGAGAGAGAGAGAGAAACACAAACATATTGTGCAATGTCGAGGTGCTGTTATGCTAAGAAAGAACGTCATTCTCTAGAAAAGCGCATACGTTTACAGTTTCATTCAGAACTGTATTGATCTCTTCATGATGTTTACTGATCATATTGTTTGCTGAAACTCGATTGGTTCAATAAGGTATTTTCGTGTAGCTAGCCGACCAATCACGAGTGCTTTCACACTGTTGTATTCATGTTGTTATGTGTCAATGCACACATTTATTCAAAAGCACATCTGGTACACAAATGTCAAATTTAACATTTAAAATTGACCGAATGCAAGTCCATTACCCCATATGGACAACAATTACCTTCGGATTAAAAAGCCTGTGAGGGTAAAACTATGGGCAGCTGCTTTGGTGGCTGTCTAGTCACAGGACTATCATTCTAAGCCGGTGATAGACCCTACTATAATTTCTCCCTGAGGTTGAAAAGGGTACGGGTAATGGTGAAATCGAATTTAGTAGCCGAGGGCATTGTAATGGCTAGGCGGACTCACCCTCCAGCCTGGTGATCATAGGTTCAAAACCGCCAGGAATTAGTATTTTAAGTGACCACATGGTTTTGGGGGTTGACCCAGTCTCATAACATCGGTACCATAACATTTCGTGGGAGGCAGAAAAGGCGCCGCCTGTGTGTAACCGGTGACCATAGGGAAGCAAAGAATAGTAACACTGAAACCTACCATGCATGTCGTAAGAGGCAGCTAATGAAGGTTGATGTGGGACTGACTACCTCATCCCATAGAAAATAGCTGTAAAATCAAATCAAGCATGATCAAAGAATGAAAGGCTTGGTGTGAGTTTGATGAGGGCACATGGCCCACTAGGAGATGAAAGGCAGACGCAGAAGAAGACGAAGAAGAAGAAGAAGAAGAAGAAGAAGAAGAATTAGGAGGAGGAGGGGGAGGAGGAGGAGAAGCAGACGAATGACGCCCGGGGTGGTACTAATAACAGCACCGAAAAACCCATCAAGTGCAGTTCGGTTAAGAAAACAAAAATTGACTTTGCACTAAATCCCGAAAAACTACATTGGTATTGAAATTACTGTTTATATTGGTACCTTCTAAATTAATTAATAGGTACCAGGTAATTTTAAGAATAACATGTAATTTAAACACAGACGCCATAAACAAAATATTGCACGATTTATTGCCTGGGATATTTTGCTGCATCTGGTCAAATATGAAGGAGCCAAATCCGGAAAATAAGTTGAGTGTGAAAAAATTGCATTATTCAAATCCTTGGCTGTTAGCCACACAAGCGGTGCTTTGTGAGAGGGCGCATTGTCTTAAATCAAAGTACGATTTTGAGTGTGTGTTACAGTTTGTTTCTGGTCACAGCCTTGTTTAGTGTGATAAATAGAACTACACAGTACTATCTAATAACTGTGCTGCCACGAGACAAATAATCCTTCAGTAAGAGACCTTCATATTCCAAAACACAACCAGCATAACTTTTACTGCAGATCTCTGTGCATTAGCTTAACAGGTGTTGGATTCTAAGGGTTTCATGTGCATGCTGAAAACAACTTTGGACTGGGGGTTATAAGTCTCATATGATTACCCCATATTGTCAGCGTGTTTTCTTACTGGCGCTTTTTGAGCATCAGTCAACAGTAATTTAGCTTCGTTTGTTTCTGTTCACATGTCAACAGTAATCCACGGGACATACACTTTTCTCATGTTCTGTCTATTGTGTATCATTATATAGCTATTTCACCCAGCTTGTCTCCATTATCTTTCTCTACAATTGTTGTTTTCGACCTTGTCAACGATTTTCTTCATTCTAGCTGCACTTTCGCCGTTGCACACCGAGGAAAGTCACTCAGATTTTGGCATATCAGCAACATTTGAGCGGTAAAACTTAAATGTCAACATCAATTATTTTACCGAAGCATATGCAGCACAGGAATCACGAATCACCATGCCCCTGGGTATTTTTATATATGCTTTTCCTAGTAACATTAAGAATTTTATCACAGCCCTGGCCTCTGACTTCTCCATATTTCTGACAAACCGTTAAAACAGCAGTTCCGTTTAATAGGGTGTGGTGCGTCGTGCACAACAGTGAGAGAACACGTTGAAGAAACAAATGGAGACTTCAAGCATTCGGTGCAAAGAGGAGAAGCTTTGCGTGTGCTTAGTTTCAACTTTCTCCTTTCACTCCTTCATATGCAGGGTAATTATTATAGGACAGACCATTGTATGACAACCCTCCACAGCAGCTGTCAGTTTTAACATATTAATTGTCAACAGCCCTGCTTCTAAAAAGTATCAAAGTGTATAATAGTCCAGATACGGTAGAGGGAATCTTATTGGATACTGCATACCTAAATACCAGAGGATGTATAGAGGAGCTGCTGGCAAAGTGGCTAAGAATGCAAGTTTCTCCTTCAGGAGACCCGGGTTCGAAGCTTCGGTAAAGTGTGGATTTGTTTCTGTCGGGTAAAAAACAACAACAACAATAGCCATAACCTGCACAGCTCGCGGTGACTGTATTAGCCAGGCGGCCAAATTATTATAGGCAGTAAATGACAGTTGACAGTGACAGTTTAATACTAATTGTATGGTTACCAACACATGTAGTAATTGAGGCGCAGGAGGTGGTGAACAAGAAGCAACGAAAGGCAGAGCAAATAAAAACAACATACATTATCTCAGAGTAAAGATGACATTAAAATATCAATTTAAACAGGATAACATGAAGACGAACGCTATCAAATGATTAAAGCTTGAAAGGAAGACGTGCATACAAGTTGTTGAATACCGTAACAAGAGCATGTCAAGATAACAATCGAGCTTAAACTTCCGTGCAATAAAAATTGACCGAGGACTACAAGTTAGGATGACTTATTTTATTATAAAAGAACCGAGCTGCCCTGAATGTCAGACGTATAATAATACAGAAAACTATTACCGGATTGCAAGGGGAAAAAAAAAACGAATACCACCAATTGAATAATCCGCCATGATAAGCCAGTGGCAATGGAAAACATACTAAAATAGATAACCGCAAAGAAAGATAAAACATTATATCACAATAACAAACAATTTCTATATAGGTCATCAATATGGTGAACAATAATTTTTTTAGGTCATCAATATGGCGAACAATAATTTAAGCCACTTAAAGTAGAAAGGCTTACGGCGAAGAGCTTACGAATGCAATTCGTAAATCCGCATATCGCGTTGGAAACACAGATGCGGGCGATTTGAATTTAGCGTAGGTTTTTCATTCAATGGTATGATTAATGGAGTTGGGAGATGGTGATTTCTTCTCACCTCCTCACTGTGTCCGCTGTGATCAAGCCTGCCGAAACTCACGTACTCTGCAATTCGACACTGAGGGAGGATCACAGTGAATGCCCACGATGAAGGTAGACTTTTAGGACTCAAATCTTGAAATTATGCTAGGAGACTTCCGGTCCCCAAGATGGAGGATAAGCGGTTTTAACTGTTAAGGCCTCTGTAGTGCTTACTTATGCTTGTGGCTTGGGTTTTCATACGCATTTTCCTGGCAGTGCATGGTTCCGTCGCCTTGCTACTGAGTTGAGTGCGTGGAGCGACACTGTGAGCTGTGAATTTCGTGTGGAGCGCTTTTACACCAATCCGCTGTTGTTTATAGAGTGAATTGCATGTTCGGAAAAATAACACACGGCCTGTTACTGAACTAACTGGGTTGCCTCATGTAGAAATGTGTGGCTGCTGGTTTTCTTGTGACTGCAGCTTCCATCGACGATGAATTGTATATTTCGTGGCGGACTTTTGTGTTGGCATTCTGGCAGCGACCTTACGCACAGTATACCCGTGTGGGCTGTTGGTTTATCGAGACTCTTTTCTGTTTCACTTTTCACATGGGGCAGTGAGGAGCATTATATCTTATATTCACTGGCACAGGAACGGAACAATAATGGGGACCTCCCGTTGCTGTGAAGTTGGAACCGCGACTTACCAACCAAATAACCAACCAACCAACAAACCAACCACCAACCGATCGATCGACCGACCGACGGACCGACTGACTGACTGACCGATCGACCGACCGACCGACCGACCGACCGACCGACCGACTGACTGACTGACTGACTGACTGATTGACTGACTGACTGACTGACTAACTAACTAACTGGCTAGCTAGCTAGCTAACTAACTAACTAACTAACTAACTAATTAACTAACTAATTAACTAACTAACTAACTAACTAACTACTGAACGTAAACTTGAGAAAGAAATCACAAACATTAAAAAAAAAAAATGATGCGATTGACTGCTACGCCAT